>JAHLSL010013749.1:4290823-4404696 GCA_025920805.1 Petroica traversi
AGGGAGGAAAAAGAAAAAAATAATATAAAACAAGAATATGTGAAACAGCAATTGGAAAGAACTGAGTCCATTTGATATGGACTTGAAATTTTCTTAGCAGAAAGCCTATCAAGGACAGCCTGCCACTGCTACACTGCCTTTTTCCTTTTAGCACAGATGATGGCTGTTAAGCAAAAGAAATGGCAGTCAAATGGTTAGTTTAGAGATGGAGCAAGAACAGAGAGTCCTCCCAAATGGAGATAATGTGGTCATGGAAAAATTACTACACAAGGACGTATTCTCACTCTAAATATTTGCAACTCTGGGAAACTTTTATTGAGTATACAAAATCAACATTGTTAAGATATTCAATAGCTCTGCCTTCCTTCTTATTGCACTGAGATCAAAACGCAGACTGTGTTAGTCATTGGAGATAGAATTTCTCATACCTTTCTAGTTAGTTAATTAACCGGAGAGCACTGAATTCATTTTCACTGTGATCTTAATTTAAAAATCTGCCAATGCTCTGCTTTGGTGAGTATTTCCTCATTTTACAAATCTCATTCAGCACACAGGGACAATTCTCACTTCCAGTGGATTTAAACCTCACATTAATTTTCATCTGGATTCAGAACCGAACTCCCGCCATGATACGATCTGCTTAACTAAGAGAGTCAAGAGCTTTTTTAAAAAAGCTCCTAGGGTCATATTGAGGTGGGCAGGACACCTCTAAACAGTTTTTGTTTAAGAGCAAATTGTAGTCAGTTTAGACCTAACAGCAATGAAAGAAGAATAAATGCAGCATCTCTTCCCTGCATCCCAGTACATCTGAGGATACCTTTACCAGCTCTAATTCAACTAATTCATATGGTTATGGCAAAGTTTGAAATAGAGAATCTAGTTGGCCTCCTTTCCTGAGTAGGTAGCTGAGCCACAGTCTGGCAAAATCTACCAGGAATACTGGAAATCTCAGGGACTCCTCCTGACAGCTGAGATGCTATTTATAGAGTACTTTTGTACCACTAGCTAAAACTCTGATGTACACTTGTTCAGGATGGCTGAAGCCTCTAAGCAACTTTACTTGCTACTTAAACCAATCAAATTATGTCACAGGACATATCAGAGGTAAATCATTGTTTGAGATACCTGGACCTTAATAGACACAGCAGGACCTCACTCTTTAACTGGCTTATAAATGTGTCCTTGAAACCTCAGCAAAGTAAGAACAGATGCATACAGCAGTTGTAGCACAGAAAAGACTGTGGTAAAAGAAATGAGGGAAAACACAGACATGATGGAAATGTCCGTGCTTCAACATGAGTCTTTATGAGTTCTGGACCCACTTTCCAAAATGAGACATTAGAAATTGGTGCAACATGCACAGGTTTGAGCTACTGACAATGAGAAGAATCCTTCCTCCATCCATTGGCTGCTGGTCCATACTGTCAGAAAACAGGCAAAGAAACAGTCTTTTTAATGCAACTGATGAGCTGTAGGCATGTAAGTCTTGGTAACATTCATTTATAAGCCAGTAGCTAGGAGAGAGATCACATTTGTAATTTAGATGTTAAAGTGTATGGGTGTTTTTCACCCTCCTAAGTGGTGCTTTGAATGCCTTAAATATTTCAAGTTCTGTCTTCAAAATTACATCAGACATCTGGGATAGCTGACTGTTCTTGCTAATTAATTCTTATGTTTAGTGCTCTGCTGTTGTCACCATTTGTTCATGGACTTTTCATTATCATAATATTTGTTTATCTGACTGAAAGCAAACAATAACATTTTGAAGTGCAGTACACTAAATGCAGCTTCCAGTGCAGGCAGAAAAGCATACATGAAAGTCTCTTTAGGAAAACATGTGCCTGCCAAACCTCATGCAGTGTTGCCTCTAATTGAGTAAATTTAGGTAATTAACACAAAGCTAAGCCAAAGAAATCCAACAGGAATGAGATGCCAGGCACCAATTACCTGTATAGCTAAAAAATGGGGACCAGAATTCACAAAAGCTTCTATATCAAAGTCGTGGGGTTTGTTCAGAACATTCAATCAAGAACTTTTTTTCAATCAAAAGCCTATCAGTTCTGTCTTATGGCCAGTTTTTCCCTCTGATAAAGCAAGACCGGTAACAAATGCAGAAACAGATAAAATGGTTTCTGTGGAGCTAATCACCTGCAAACTCACAAACCATACTTTGAAGCCAAATCTGACTCTTGCAACAGGGCTTAATAGTTAGGAAGCATTAGGAATTCTTCATGATTATAGTATAATGGAAGTTTAAAGACCATTCCTCACCATACATGGAAATATGGGATTGGGAGAGCCTCCTTGCAAAGTGCAGATATAAAACCTCCAGTAGTGTAGCAAAAAGCATGGTCTTTGTGGTATCTGCTGTGTGGCACATGCTCCAGTCCATTCCTGCAAAGCTGCACAAGAAGGGCTGCAGCAGTCTCCTCTGACACATGATAGCACACTCAGCCAGGCTCATGAGGTATCATCAAGACAAAATAATAAAATAATAAAATATTCCCAATTTGTTTTATATTGCATGCTGGACTATACTGGCTCCTAAATTCAGGAATTCCCTTATCCACCTTTCATTAAACTGATTTCACCCAAGTTCTAACATCCTTCTAAGAAAGTTTGTTCCTGAAATGATGTCTAATTGGAGAGACTGAAAAAGCAAATTCCCTCGGTGTTTCCCATGACATTCACACAGAAATCCCAACATTTATTTCTAAAACCTGCAACCTCCTCAAACATTAAGAAAAAATTGATAAAACTGTCGGCTAGCTTCTCCACAAAGTTTAAACACGCATACTTAGAAAGGCAAAGCTTAAATAATCCTGTTACCTTTACTTTAATAAGGGTTTTTCAAGTAACCTAGGGCAAAGTCCTCTCCTTGTTTTATCAAATAAGGTTTCTGCATCAGACTCCAAAACCCTTCTTCTCTATTCTTCCTTGAAATTTACAAATATGAGTTGTATAATCACATAAGCAGAGGAATTCTCCTTACCCGATTCATTCACATTAGATTGGAGGAAATATAACTGGAAAAGTCAAAACAAATTTGTTTTTTAATTGCTTTTACAAAATAAGGAAAATTATTCCTCAGCTTGCTGACTTGACCTTCAAATCCGAATAGCTCTCCTAGGAGAAATACACATGGAAACATGGTTCTCCTCTTATTTACCCTAATTGATGTAATTCCACTGACCTTGAACAAGTTACTTTAGACTTATGACAGCAAAATTGAGTGGAGGAAGAAAAAAAGACTGTTGAGCTGAAACCATTATTCACATACTCAAATTCAACTGTGAGCAAGTTTTACAGTCTCTTTCTCCTCGGTAAAACTCAGCAAAATCACTGATAGTCAGTTGTCCCCTAAGATTTATGAGGGCATCTCTGATACCACATTAGAAGTCTAGAGATATAAGCACAGACAGGTACAAATGAGCAAAACCCCTGGGAATTAAAATACACCTTACAACCAGAATTACAAACTCTGCCTAAGCAGTGAGATAAGTAGTAAGCAGAGAGACCCTAATGCAAGAGAGAACAGATAGGATCTTGGCAATGAAGAATTAAATGCAAAAATTAAATTGCTAACACATTTATTTCCCTGTAATTATATTAATTCATTTGCAATTATTCACTGCAATAACACTGATCTCAATTAATTCATTTGGTATTAATGCTGCAATGGGAAACACTTCCAAAAGAGTTCCCCAGTAACACAGAATTAGTTAAATGTACCATTAAACCAAAATGTGATCAGTTCATTTCTGTTGTTATTTGCAGGATCTATTGAAAAAATACTTCCTTTCAGTCAGCTTTCTGAGACACTCATAAACCCTATAGCTCCTATGTTGGGACAGGCATCTCATTTAACCTTATTGCTCATTCAGTTTTCATCCTGATGCATTAATATTAAACCATAAATAAATGGCAAGTGAACATTGCTTTGGCTACCCACAAGAAAAATCATTAAAGAAACCTCTCATAAGGTATGAATCAGAGACAAGAAACCTTCACTATTGTTTCATTCAAACTTCCCTGGCTGAGGAACTGCCTGCAGGATCATGGTCCACTTATATTTGTCCGGCCTTATTTTTTTGTTCTCAAACCATTTTTGCCTATCTCTCAGAAGCTTTTGTAAAATATACCCAGGCAACAGACAATCTTTTACTGACTGTTACAGTGTGATTTTATATAAGCCTGTTCTCAGTCTAAAATTTAATCCAGCATAAGGAAGCACGAAAACAAGAAGGAAATTAAGCCAAAAAACCAGTCCTTCTGATGTGAAAAATATGTCAAATTAATAATGAGGGGTATGCAGGGAATTCAAGCAATTCATCCTAGTGACCTGTCCTGGTTTAGGGCAAATATTTAGGAGGAAACCTCTGGGGGGGGGGTCTCCTCTAGGAAGAGTTGATTCCAATCACCCCTCCCCCTACAGGTCCAGGAAGAATTTCCTTAGAGAAAAGTGGAAAAAACTATTTATTTAACGAATAGAATATTCACAAGTATAGGAAAAATTTGGATAATATGAAAACAATGAAACCTCTCCTTCCTCTGAAGAGATGGTAGATTCAGAGTCCGTCTGAGTCCGGATCAGTTCTCCAGTGGGGGGGCCGATTGCCGGGCCCGGCTGTAGGAGTCGGCGAGGGGGGGGTGGGGGGCCCCCCGGGGGTTCCCTGGTGTCCTGGGCCCACGCGATGCCAACCAGTCCCAGGAAGAGGAAAAAAGGAAAAAATACCCAGCAAAAGAAACAAAATCTCTCCCTGCAAAAAGCCGGGAAAAAATCCGAGGAAACCCTCCACTGTGAGCTCTTCCAGCACCCACACCAGAGAGAGTAAAAAACAGAAAAAAAAAGAGATAACGCTGTCCACTGGAATGCAGCCTCTCCACTCTCTCGGCCTTGGTTCATAGGAGTAAAAGTATCCTGCAGACAGACGGCGAGTGTTTTATTTCCTCCGCCTTTACTTTCTCTGTCTTTCTGGGACCAACTTAAAGCTGCAGAACTTAATGTCCAGCATAAGCAAGAGGACGATTGGGGATACAAACAGGTCATATGGCCAACCCAGGACATGACCTCAATAGCAGATAGAGCAATGAGACTGTAAATTTTATGTTTAACATGTAGAGATGCATGTTGATTTTTGCCATTTCTTTTGAACAGCTCAAAGTAATACATCCCTGCATAACCATCTAATTCTTCTGAAAATCGGTAAGAAGGTGTAAACCAAAATAGAATCTGTTCTTTGTTCTTAATAGTCCATACACAGCTTCTCCTTCCTCTTATCCTTTTTCTTTATTTCATTTGCTTTACTGTGTGTTCTGTTCCTTGAAGGAGTCAGAGAAGTTCATGTGTCCTTAAACTGAGAATAATTACCTTTGAACTAACAGAAGTTGCTGGCCTCGGCACTATGGTAACCCGGTTGAATACAGGCTACATTACACAGTTAGGATTAGATGTTTTGTGGGCTCCAAATCTCTGCAACACAGAATTTTCATGTCTTATCCTCAGGCCTGGAGCACTTTTAAGACTGTTATAAATCAGGATTGGTTCACTGATCCCATTTCATCTGCACAGGTCTACACAAGCACATAGATGAAATGCTTGCATGTTGAAAAAGGAGGCAGGAAGGCAGGCAGGAAGACAAGCAGGCAGGAAGATAGGAAGGCAGGAAGGCAGGAAGGGAGGAAGGGAGGAAGGGAGGAAGAGAGGAAGGGAAGAAGGAAGGCAGGAAGAAGGAAGAAGGAAGGAAAACACTTGCATGCCATATTTTACCATTCAAGGTAGCAATGCCTCTGCTGAAGTCACTAGAGCTCTCTTGTTGCGAAACTCAGATACAGAGAGAAGTAACAGGGTTCATACCAGAATTAAATCTTGATCAAATGCAGGAGTCCCACATTTCTAAAGAAAACCATCACATGGTAGAAAATAAGCACATGTTCAAATCCCAAGGGGCGCATTTTTGAGAAGCCAATGTCCAAAGAGATCACCATGTGCAACTTTTTGCCATCTCAAATCGGAGTCCAAGGAAAATAGCAAACAGCATATGCTGCTGCTGGCACGTGTACATCACAAACTATGGCTTGCCCTCCAGATTTGGGGTGTTCATGATGTCCTTGAACACAGCTCTAGAAAAGGAATACAAAAGGGAAGAGGGACCCAAACAGCAGTATTAACTCTAAAATCAATAGCACATAAAATCATTTTTGCAGAAAAAATAACATGCTCTAAATCACATAGTACCTTGGGCCCAGTCCATGGTGATCTAGGCAAGTATTGATTTCTGTGGAGTTTATGCTGACATATCATTAGCTAAAAGCCTGGTCAAGAATTCAGAAAGAATGCTAAAAGTGTTAGATTTATCCTGACTGTGGCACTACTAACACCAGCACCTTGTGATTTATACTGGTGTGAGAGGAAAAAACCCTGTAATACCGACGCAGAACAACTGAGCAGCTAAAGATCATGAGAACAGAAGGCTTTCTTTACTGAAAGTAACACTCCAAAAAACAAAAACATATGTTTTTTTAATACAAATTTTCATAACTTTCATTTGAGCAGGGGCATGAATAAATGAGAGAAAATAACAGCTTAAGGTGGCAAAGAAAAAAACAGAACTGACTCGAGAAAAACCAAAATTAATGCCAGGAATTATTTCCTGTCTCTGAGATCTTGGCCTGGCACTCAAAAAAAGACTACATAAAGTTCATGGATGTGACGTTGAGGATAATCTTGCATTATCAGAAAGATAATATCTGCATTATCTATGACTTCTAGGATTAGAAAAAGAAAGCAATGGCTCAATAGTGGCAAGGAAAAAAAATTTGGCACACCATACATCTTGTTAGAGCCAAATTAATAAGAAGATGCCTTCAAAGACATAAGCACAGAAAAAAATGGAGAATTGTGAGAATTGTGCATAGTCTTAATTAAAATCCCCTACAGTACCAAAATAAAAACAAACTGACTCCCAAGGC
Organism: Petroica traversi; assembly: GCA_025920805.1. NCBI lineage: Eukaryota > Metazoa > Chordata > Aves > Passeriformes > Petroicidae > Petroica > Petroica traversi. The sequence continues at coordinate 4,297,796 of JAHLSL010013749.1, forward strand.
AGTCCTGTTCCAGATTATCTCTACTGTATCCACGAAACACAGAATAGCCCCAAAACATATACCCATGTAAAGCCTCAAGAATGATCAAGTATGACTGAATTCAAATCTTTTATGAGTGTTCCTATTTCCCCCCGGGCTGCAAAATTTAGTATACGGTTATATCAACTAGTGTATTAGAGAAGCAGCGGGAAGGGGGAGAAAACAAAAATAGTGGGTCCTCTGTAAAAAAAAAAGAAGAAATCATGTTTAATTGTACTAATATTTCATCTTTGACAGGTAATACAGAGAAACAATGCAGCTAAAAAAATAGCAAAGTTGCTACTTTTGCTTCTCTAGTATTTATTCAAAAGAGGAAAGAAGGTTTGTAAATTCAGATAGAGCAGGAAAAGTGTGCTACAAACACAGAGGTACATTAGGTAAATTAATCAGTGTAGCTCTTTCTTTTAAAAGATCTTTCTTAAAGGTGCTTAAATCAAAAAGAAAATAAGCCATCTTGTCTCTTGAAGTTTATTACAGCAGCTTATCAGCAAGGAGGAAAAAAATATATGGAAGAAGAAAGGAATATTTAGAGTAAAAGACTAGCACTCTTAATCAATAAATATTTTATTTATAAGTATAGACGGATGCATAGTCCTGCTTCAGTTTTGAAATCTAATTTCAGTTTTGAGATAGGATGCGAAGTTTTGGGTTTTTTAAACTTTGATGTTAGTTTCTGTTGATACTAGTGCCAGTATATTTGCTTAAAAACTGTTTCAACTCCATTTCTAGCAAAATCACAATATTTGTTAGGTGTATCTCAAGCATATTTGACACTGCTTTCTCTCTTAATAGAAATTTGCACATATTCCAAGAAATACAGTCAACAGAAGCCTTCTTTAACAATGTTGATATTGCTAAACAAATAGTAGTCCAAAAGATTAAAGTCTCACTCTCCCTTTCTGTAAGAACCTCTGAAAAGGTGGATTCTCCAAGCTAGCTCCTTTCTGCACACCAAGCAACAGTGACAGTGGAGTTCCTACAAACAACAGCAAACAATATTCATTACTTTTTTGTGGTTTATATAGGTTGACAATAAATATAATATTTGGATTAAAAATTTTTAGTTGAAGCATCCCAAAAACAAACACGATTTTTTCAGACTAACCACTAAAAAAAAAAAAGAGCAATCAATTACTGTTATTTAGTTGCACAAAATAAACAATTTTACTGAAAACAGTAAGACAAAGGATGTAAAATAAAAAGCTCTAAGACACGCTTCACAAATGTTTTCACTGTGGAATTGTTGTTGCTTCATATGTATACCTGGTAAATGTTTAAACCTAAAAGATAATATTGATTGCAATAGGCAAAGGTCAAGAGCCATTTTTATGCATAAATCCAAGAAATAAGGTTGAACTTTTGGATCTGGGAGAGATTTCCAGGAAGGCTAACACACCAGTTATGTCAGCTTCAAAACAGAGATCATATTGTATCAGATCGTAATGGCTCTAGTTAGATCCAGTCAGTTAAAAAGAATGCAGAAAGTAATGCATATCTCTATAACAAAAAGTAATTTCATACATTATCTGCAAATTTTGACTTGGATTGAGACATCCATAAAATCGCAGAATGTTAAAGGATTGGAATGGACCTTAAAGATCATCTGGGCCCAGCTTCCCCTGCCATGGCTGGGGACACCTTCTAAGAGAAAAACTCCATTTTCCCTCCTATTTATTCTGAAAAATGAAGGAATATTTCTTCACCAGATCCAAGGTACACCTATAGATAATGTGGATCAACTGTCAAACAAACCATCTCTAATATGGGAATAGTTTTTTCTTACCACAGTTCTGCTATGGTGTGCACTTTAAAGGATTCTGATTTTCTAGTGATTCTTTGTTTCGTATTTTCATTAATCATCTAATACAGGATCTCCTTTCCAGCAAGTCCTATGTAAGTGAAAAGTATTTTCAACAGTACATAAGATGTTGAGAGAAGTTCAGAGAAAAATCTACATGCTCAGCTACTAGAGGAAGATGCCACAGAAAGGGTCACCACAATTTAAAGCTTGGGAGAGTCTTCTAATGTTGTTCAGAGCAGAAACTTGGCAGTAGCTTTGTTATTTTCCATTTAATATATAGACAGTATTGACAGTCACACTGTCTATTAAGTTGTGTTATTAAAGTGTACATGGTGCTCTGCAAAATCACAGATTGAGAAACATTCCCTAATCCCAGTTTTCTATCTTATTTGGCAGCCAATAGCTCACACAAGAGAAATGACTGGTGAGAAAAGAGGTTATAGGAAGACTTACTGCTAGTCTTTGCTGGAGCAAACAGATAAAGGCATGGATTGAAAGTGAGCGGGGGGTAAGATAGCATTAGGTACTGACAAGAACTAAGTCATAGAGCACTTTGAAACAATACGTCTTATAGTTGCAGTCCTAAGGCAAAGTAGGGGAAATGGAGGAGTGATCAGGCAAATCAAGAAGTGAAGAGTATGAAAAGTGTCTTTTTGTTTCCTGAAATAGAAAAGCAGGAGGAAAATGAGAGGCATTGAAGGAAAGGTATAGTGATGAGGGAGATGGAAAGATCAAAAGGAGAGCTGATCAGCAGAAGACATGGAAGCAGAATTTCAGAGTGAAATAGGTGTCTGATTTTCCATAAAATGCCTCTAAATTCATGGCAAGATCATGCCAGATGCAGATGAAACTACCTGATTATTAATTTTATTTTTTTTTAAATGAGCTTTTATAATAAAAAGATAGTGAACTGAAAAAAGTAGAGAAAGTCTTTGGGGTATAAAATCAAGCCTACTTATTATCACGGAAAGTATTTATGGATAACCTATTTTTTCCTAAGATTTTTCAGACAGAAGTATGCACACATTTGCTATTTCAAGCTTCCACCATAAATTCAATCCATGGGAAACTACTGACATGAATAGTAAGACTTTACTTTGGTTCACAGTGAATATATGCAAAGTGTATTTTTCAAACATATAGCTGCCTAGTTGTAACTTCTAAATACCAGGAATGTCAGAAAGATACAGACTTTCCTCACAGTCTCCCAAGACAGAATTATGAGACAAAAAGAGAAATACATGTCTAGGGAACTCCAGACATCTTGTAGTCTTCTTAATAACAGATTTATCATTTTTTTAGATATTGCTGCTATGTATCTTCAATGTATTTTCCAAAGTTTCCTGACTGTAAATGGACTCTGTTTTTCACTGGACTAATGTTCCATAATATTTTTGGCAAATTTTAAGTACCTAGAACAGGTACCCAGTGACCGTGGAAATTCAGAGGGCAGCACAGATTTTGGACTGGCAAGATTGAAATAGGACTCCATTCTGACAGGCAGCTTTTTCTTTCTTACTAATTGGAGAGTGGAAGAGTTACAGACAGTGCTGATTTTCTATGGAAGGAGGTTCCTGAATGAAAGCACAAAACTGGAAATATTTTCATTGAAAGTCTGCCAAAAATGGTTTTAGATAGTCATAGAAAGAGACTTCACAACACATTTCCATGTTGCCCACAAAAAATCTGAATTCAACACGTCATCAAATAATAGATGAAGAGGTGTTTAAATACATAATTTAAAATACACTAACATAGACAAAGAGCAGCAAAGCAGAGCAGAAATCAAATTGTAAAGAAATGTACTTTAGAGTAACTAAGATATAAAAGTCCATAACATGTGTGGTCTGGAAATTATCAGGAAATGTCCTTGTTCAATGCAGGGAGTTTGAATTAGATGACCTTTAAAGTTCCCTTCCAACACAAAATATTCTGTGATTCTGTGATTTAAAAGCCTAGATCTAAGTCATAATATTGAAGAAAAACTAATAGTGTATCTATGTACTTGTTTAATAGTACAATGCATCTTTAAAATATTATCTTCACAGTAAATTTGAGAGAGAGAAAGATTTTTTTTAATTCCTCTAACTCTGTGTCTCCCATAGCATAGAAAATTCCATTAAGAGGAAAGAGTAAAATGGTATCAATAGTATAGAAATCAGTGTTGGTAAAGAGCAGTGCCAGTGATCTCATAATTTTAACCAGACAGATCAGTTCTTGGAGGAGCACACCCTCCTGACTGCTTTCCATTTAACACTGCACAAAGAACAGAGAAACCCAGAGAGCAGATCTATACTGTGGAGCTCTTGATCCAGATCATCTTCAGTATCCTATTCATCAATGTCATCTTCAGCTTCCAGCTTCACTCGTGCACACGAGCTTTCCATTCCCATTAAGTAAATACATCTTTTGCAAGCATATGAAAATTACTGCTACCACCTTTAGGTGAATGATATTAAAATGATCAGTGGACAGCTATTCTCTGCCTATATTAATGTATGTGGAATTTCTCTATCAAATTATATCCACTTTACTGGTAACCTTAAACAATCAATATTTTCTAAATTTGTTTATATTTAAGATAATTCTGGGCCTCCATCTGATTAAAGAACATAATTTAACACTCGTTCTGCTTTTTTCTAATTTTTTTTACTATCTGTCTTTTATGGAATTAATTCCATCTCATTTTGACCTTGTTTCAACTTGAGCAGGTTAAAATTTTAAAAATAGTGCAGATTTAATAATTTTTTAGATTGGTTAATTATCTTGGGGGAAAAAAGGCGTTCTTCCCAGCTTTACAAGAAACTTTAAGAAGATGATTAAAAACAAAAAATCTGGAGAGCATGAGTTTGAAGTAGGACATGACGACCCCTCCAGAACCAAAATAAGAGAGAAGGATCTGGCCATGGTTCTAACATGGGATACTACAGTAAATTGGAAGTCACAAAGAGATGTTGATATAACCATAGATATATTTAGAGGTATCTTTTTTCCTTAAGGGGAATGGAATGGAATGGAACGGAACAGAATAGAACAGAATAGAATATTACATGTGAAAGGGATTTACAATGTTCTTCTGCACTAATTGGCAATGTTGCCATGTTGTTTTAAATACTCAGAAGTTTAATTTGTGAGCTGCCATCAGGCTCTCTCTTTTAAGTGTGCTTGTCCTTAGGTAGAAAATGTTTTCTATCCCAAACTACCCTGTATCTGTTGTCTTTCCAGGAACAGACCAGGCAAATTACCACCACTGCCAGCAGGAGAGAATGCTTCTCTTTACACACACCTTACCTGCCTGACTTTTAGAGTGACATGGAAAGACAAAAGTGTGTGCAGTCTGGCATACCAACGTACTCATCCTCTCAATGAATGATCAAATGTCAGTGTCAACTTAATCAAGAAATTGAATTTATTACTAACCACGAGGCCTGCCTCCGACATGGTTTTTAATCTTCACGTGGCTATGCATCAGAAATAAATACAGCATCTTCATGATGTACTGAGTACCAGTTTGGCAGGTTAACAGGTGTGGGACAAGTGAATGAGGAGTAGAAATGCTACTTATCAGAGAACATATTGAAGAGAAAGCTCATTTTTCACAAATTATGGGCTTTTTATTGCTGGTAATGGAGAGAATATTAAAGTGAAGTCTATATTTCAGAAATGGGAAGACCAAATGATTTAAAACCCTTTTTATAATGACCTGCCTGGGAGTGAAGAATCAATTTCTTTTACAGCAAGAATCTGTTAATACCATGGGAGTGAGGAACATAAGACAATGAGGGAAAAAAGGGACAGATCCTTTCTTCCATTTATGTTTTTATCTATTTAATTACAGACACTGCTGTCATTATTTCTGTGGCAGCTTTTAAGTAAAGAAATTATTCTTAAAAAAAAATTAAAATAAACATGCTTAAAAATTATAAAGTAGTATTAAAAGAAGTGTGATTACAATGTTTTGCTCTCTTTTTATTAACAAACTATAGATGGTACATTTCTTCCAGAAATTTAGCTCGCTTAATTGGACTGATACACTTCTGTAATACTGAAAATTATCCCCAGTACAATATCTTAAAGCTCACTTTCCTTATGGCAATATAGGCCAAAACTGTCAGTACCCAAAGCTACTTACTGTGATTTCTGTCTCAGCACTGGTGGTGGTGCTGAATTCTCCTTCTTAAAGTCACAATAGTGATCCTCACACTAAAGTAAACTGAGTTTTGACAACTTCCTTGTTCTTTTTCAGGTGTTTCAGAAAACAGAGGCCAGAACTCACCATCACTGCAGCTTGCAGTATGTTCTGGCGGACAAAGGTCTACTGTCCAACTCCAAGATTCTCCTCTTCAACATCCTCTGCCCTGTTGTATATCAACACTGTCTTCATCCTTTGACACTAGTGGGTTCAGGGGGTACCTTGCACCAGGGATAACCAGGCTGCATTCATCCTGCTGACTCAGGATGAGTCACAAGCAGGTCATGCCAGACCTCTTCTCCCAATACCAGAAGGCACATCTAGGAAAACAGACTACCAGGCATTATTCACTGCCTATTTCCCTAAACTGTGTTTACTTCAGATTTTTCATGATTTTCAACTTATCTAATCCCACTGTCTTCAATTATCAGTACGATGTAACTCTTTCCCACTACTTTGAATCATCATTTTTTAATGAATTTAAACAAGATTGAAGAAGAAAGCTTTTCTCATTAATGGTAGGGGATGCAAAAAATCCTAGGCCCGCACACCTACCTATACCCACACTCCAGAAGGGACATCTGAGGAACATAAAACTGACCTTCCGATCAACACTGAAACAGAACAAAACATGTTACTTCCACCTCATAATGGGTCTAAGCAGAGAGACAATGGAATGCTACTAACAGCGCCTGAGTCAGATCTGATGACCTTTGTGCAAAACTCTGCAGGAGAATTTTTAAGACATTATTTTATATTAAATAATAGATTTTGCAGATATTGTATGTTACCTTATTAAATTCCCTATTTCTGCTTGCTATAGGAAGCATTAGGCAAAACAAAAACATCCAAAAATGTGTCAGACTGTGAAAATCTTCTTATAGTAGTCAAACAACAGATCTGTCAGAAGGATATGTATCTGTCCTTGTGCTGAGCCAATAAAGAAGGATTGCAGTGCCTCTTTCCACTCATAGCAAAGCAGCAGAAAAGGCTTTACAGTGGTACACTCTGCAAGGTTCTTTTTAACTTTACCACACACTCCCATACATTTGCAAAATTCAACACCAGATATTCAATCACAATACTCCAGCCACACTGAACATTATAGAAATAAAGCTGAGATTCTTGCTAGGCATATGTTTCTAATTATTTAGTTTACACTTTGCATTTTAAAAATTTCCATGAAGTTAAAATTATTAAAATAAATCCATAAATTGCAAATGGCAATCATCAAGGTACCAAAAGCAACACATAAATATCTTACTATCTTATAACAACTAGAAAGGAAAGAAAGTATTTATATGAAATAAGCAATTTTTTTCAGGAATACGGCTCACAATAACATCATGTTAGCACATGAAAGAACTTCACATTTTATAAAAGATACCTATTTCCTTATGAGACATAGGGTCTCTATCTTGCAGGAAGTTTTTCAGTGAAGTATATATTTAAGGAGAAGACTGAAGGTTTAATGTATATACCACAAAGATATTATTTGGAGTTAAGCCACATACAACAACACAAAATTGACTGTTTCTCAACAAAAACAGATACTGGCAATGACAGGTTTGATTAGGTGAGATTTTAACCACATGACAGTACCAGAATTTGATGCCATTTAATAACTGTGTTGCTTTTGCGCGGCTTGGTTTTTGGTAGGGAGGGAAGGAGTCAGTCAAGGAAGAGATTTTCTGAGAGAAGCTGCTAGAAGCTTCCTTTGTGGCTGGCAAAGCCAGTCTCTGGCTGGCTCTCAGAATATACAGGGTGCTAAGCCAGTGAGAGGAATTGGTAACACCTCTGTGATTATGTTTTTAGGAAGGAAATCTAAACCATGCACTGTTCTGAGGGGTGGGGAGGCACTGAGGCCATGGCCATCCCAGCACCATGAGTGGCCACATGGCTGCCTCAGCCATTGCAGAAAGGCAGGGATGGTAAGAGCAGCTTCTCCTTTTGGCACCCCACACGAATAGAGGCGCTGAATGGTGCCAGCACTGTGGTAGCCATTGCAACACAAGGCCAGTGGCAGAAACATAGGAAGCCCAGACAAGATCAACCTTTCAGGGCCGCAAAACCCTGTAAGAACTTTTCAACTGATAGAACTTGAGAACAAACCAACCTGCAGACAAAATTTTTTCCCGAGGCAGAGAAAAGGAAAAGGTGAAGGCACATGAGGAGAACAACATGGCAGCGCTGAGATCAGTAAAGAAAGAGAGAGAAGTGTCCCAAGCCAGAGCCAAAATTTTCTTCTGCAAACTGTGGTAAAAGACTATAATTAAGTAAGCTGATCTCCTGCAGCTCATTGGGTCCATGAGAGATGCAGAGGTCAGCTCACACAACAGGGCAAGGGGATGCCAGAAGGAGCTATAAAAACCTGCACTCACGTGGACAAGTGACTCAATGGCAAATAGTTTTGGGAAGCCTGTTTTGGCAGTGAAAAGGACTCACATTTGCAGCAGGCTTGGCAGTGCTGCTGCTTGTGGAAAGAGAACCAAGCTGGAGAAGTTCATAGAGAACTGTCTCTCATGGTGAGGGGGGACCCCACAATACAACAAAAGTAAGACCCTTCTTTTCCTGAACAAACAGAAGAAAATTAGAAGTGACAAACTGACTGAAAAGCCCATGTTTTGTCTCCCTGCACTGTCAGTGAGAAAGGCTGATGTGCTGGGAAGAAAAGTGTGTTCTAAAAGTTTATTTTATTTCTCATTTCTCTCTTTTAATTCTGTTAATAATAATTTTTCTTTATACCTTCTAAGTTTGAGCCTATTTTGCCCTTAGTGTTTTCTCCTAACCCTTATCTCAGCTCATGAACCCTTTGGTTTTATTTCCCCTTCTCTGTCCAACAATAGCAGAGGAAAATGAGTGAATAGCTTTTTGTGAGTACCTGACACTTAGCCAGTGTCAAATCATGACAATAGGCTAATATTAAGTTATAACCAGCACTTCATTATTCCCCTCAGTCACACTTCTTCATGGCCTTTAAGTACTCAACCACAAGTGGAAGGAGAAAAATTAAGACACAAATAGGAAGCTGTTGGTTGCTTGGAATATAAATTATTTGTGAAAACAATATACTTTGAGTAAAATTACCAAAATGCCACTAACCTAATGTTTACTCTAGGCAGCAAGATATGCAGTGGCTGGGGATCTGTAACAAAGCTGCTGGTTAAATGCACAGAAAATAATATTTTTTTAATACAATAAAATTTTTCCTCACAAATTTTTAGGCTCCTCAGTGATTGTTACAAACAGATATTACAACCAAATCTATAACAGGCCATTGAGGGTTTCATAGCCAACCACAGTGGAGCAGCAGGGGATGGGAAGAGTCTTAAACATAACTTAGTTTAGATTTTTGTTTACTTTTTCAACTAGCAATACAAGACCCTCAACACCAAAAATCTGCAGACTTACACCAACTTCAAGGAAGATTATACTGTTTCTCTCTCATGTGGATGTAGTGCTAAGCATTCTGCAGCAATGTTCAAAAGAAGAAGTTCTCCAGAAAGGAAAAGAACAGGTAGTTAAAGTCAACAGTTTACAGTGAGGGCCTGCCTTCTGTTCACATTTTGTTCTTGGTGTACCTGAAACCACCAAACAGCTACACACTGCTGGGTAATGTCTGATGCCAGAAATGTTTTCTGGCAACATAATATCATATATATATATATATTGTGCCAATTCACATAGAGTCTATTTTACTCTGACTATCTAGCTGAGACACAAATAAATGAATAATTAATATATGCACAATTTGTCATCTGCCATTTGAAGACAAGCCAGAACTACTCTGATGGCAAAGAACTGAGATAATGAAGGAAAGGAAAGAAATTTGTTGTACATAACCTGCTGCTGATTTGTTTTCTCTGTGAAATCATCAAGGATATCTGTTGCAGCTGTCACATCACTTCACAAGCACTACTTTTATTCCAAAGATCAAGATAAAACAAAAAATCACATGAACACTGAGAAACAAAAAATAAAGGAGAAGTATGTAGTAAATACTTTAAAAGTAGAGAAAGGCCACAAAAAAACCCCAAACTACTGTGAAGAGGAAAGGGGGAAATAAAGACCAGTTGAAATTAAACTTAGGCAATTTGGAGGATGGGAAGAAAAAAAGTAATATTCAGTATAGCAAAGCTTATGAACTAAATGTTATAGTTTCGTCAATTCCCCAAAGCTGTTAAAAGCTGTCTTTGTATATATAGCACTTTAAAAGTCACAAAAGGAAATAAGAAAACAATTAAATGCACTAGCTTTTCTGGATTTTTTTTTTAGAAGATAAATGCTGCTAACAGAGCTCTTTGCGATGGTTCAAAATGAATAAATAACACACTTTCTGCCATTTTTTTATTATGCTTTTCCCTTTCTTTTTTAAATGCTTTCCTTAAAAGTGTTTTAATGATTTTTTGTTTTTTACAGAATGTTTTACAATTTTGTCTTCGTACATTTCACCAGAGACTTGCAAATCAAACCAGATCCCACTGATTTGATAGCTGTGTTTGCATGGTCCGGTGGAACACAATGAGTGAGCATCATTCTCTCCAGAAGGAGAGTTTATTAGCAAGTTTTCCCTCCCCTGCTTTTCCAGTAAGGTGATGTGATTAGCAGGAGCATCAAGGAAGCTGTCAGCAGGTGGATGGAGAGAGATGTAAGGTGCCACTTGGTTTTCTTAGCTGGTGACCTTTGCTGACATGACAGTGAAAAACAAAACCACATCTTTGACACAGTATAATTAGGACCCTTGCATTTCACCAGGTCAGGAAAAGAGACAAAAGAAGAATACTTGTTTTGCAGCCCCAGTAATTAGTCCTGGAGGATTTCTCCAACAGCTACTGTTGGCAAAGAGAGCCTATGGAAAGAGTCACCACTCTTCCTGTACATGCTGGCTGAGGAGTCTGCTTCCTGCTTGAAATTCAAATGAGCACAGCTCTGACCTTTACTGTCACATTTTTCATTTCATCGACAGTTTACAAGGCCTCTCCACCATGCAGGTCATGTTTTAGTTTAAACAGAAATACTCTCGTAGGTGTTAGATGCTAGTTAATGATTATACTGAAATCATTCTAATTAGGCTCTGTTGTTACATGCTGCCCTTTGGGGGCTGCTGCTGTTGTCATATAAAGTATTTTGTAGAAAAATAATTGGTCTGAGATCTTCTTTATCCTATTTTTTTTCTTTTTACATGATTCTGTATTTGATCATGAGAAACACTCCACAAAACTTTTAGCAATATCTCCTACCCATCATCCCATGGTTTAAAAAATGGAGGGCAGGTAGGAAGACTTCAGAAATGTATGGCACTTCTGAAATTTATTAACTATGATCTGAGGAGGGAAATGTGTATTTTTTAATTTCCTAACCCACCATCTTGCCATTTCTCCAAGAACCTGGCTCACAGTGCAGCCGGGGGAGATTTGTGGACCACAGAGGCACTGCTGCGCTTCATGCACTGATGGGATGACTGGGATTAGGGAAAGCAGCAGGAAATTTGAGTCTATCGAAGAACTGAAAAATAGGACAGAGAAGAGTACAGCAAGTAGCAAGTGAAGAAATGCAAATGGGGTAGAGAAGGTTTCACTTCAACCTTTTATATTTGGCAAGGGATTTTAATATCATATGTTAGAGTGCTAGAAGGGAATCTCAGCCACTACTTCTCTAACATGTCCTCTTTTGAATGACGCCCTGCAAATGCCACTCTTTTCTGTGTAGCTTACATTTTTAAAATGTGAAGTGTTTTTGGAAGGGGGGGTGAGGGCAGGGAAGAAAAAATGAAGCAAAAAGAAAAAAAATTGAATCCTAGAACCTGAATTGCAGAAACTCAAATCACCATGTTACTAGAGTGATAGTCAAGAATTTAGAACCCAAATTTAGTCAATCTATAGAGCTCAGGAAAACTCTCTGAAGATATTCAAGGCCCTTTAAATACAAGACAGATTTCTTGCTTCATTAACTGTTGTTTTCTCTCTTCTTATTTATGAAATCATTTTTTTCATGATGGGCAACTGAGTTTATAATCAAAATATTGCTAGTTCAGGCTGTTGAACTGTAGTCTTTTGTTTACTAGCAGTGATGTCAACTGCAGTGTTATCAGGAAAAATTCTGCAGTATTAGTAGATCCAACAGCAGTAAATAAGCAGTAAATCCATAATCACTGTATTCATGGGAACAGATTTCCAGTTTGTACTCCAGATACACAGTAGAGTTGGCCCATCACCTGCAAGTGTCTTCTTGGCTGCTACTACTACCAGTCTACAGCCGTAGCAATACATTACTAATACCTTTATCACTGCCTAAATGAAGCATCAATAATTCAATTCCCATTTAAAAAAACAGGAAATTATTCATGCCATCAGCCCTCACCATCAATAACAGAAGTAAACCTAACTATCTCATTATCCAATTGCAATGTGTGCAAACAGAACTGCCCGTTGTTGACAATAAATATTTGATAAGTGAGGAAACAGGAAGGATAAACCAAGGATGTATGGAGTGGCTGCTTTATAGTTACCACAAGAATTGACCCAGATGGCAATGGTTTACCCTGCTTGTACCTCAACTTATTTTCTTTTCATCTCAACAAGAAACTGATCCCAGCTGGGCTGGATGTCAACCATGGATGTAAACCATCTGTTCTCTCCCTGTCTTTGTTTATGGTATTAAGTCAAGCTAAATACCCAGGTTCCTATCAATTTCTGTAATTCCCACATTGTTTTCTTTTAAATTAGCAACGAAGTGATAACTTCAGGGATCAATTAACAATATACAAATAACAAAATATTTACTTGCTAAGGGTACTTGAGCATGCTGTGATTTTACCTATGTTCAAGAAAGGTTGTTACTAATTTTAGTGTAGCTTCAGCTTTCTATTTCCCAGTGAAATCTAAGCAATCCATTCATACAGAGAAGAGTTTGGCAGAATGTAGTCTATTGCATTTATAAAACTTGCAAAGAAATTAGGAATCAGCTTTTGGAAACATCAACCAACATAGGATCACATGTCCAGGATCTAAAAGTCAGCTTCTCTCCTACTTAGATGTTTTAAGTTCAACAACTTTCACCTGAATATTCACCACCGCTTCACTCCAAGGACAATGATTCCTAGAAACATGTCACGATTTATTACTGAACTAAAATCACCTAGATGTTACTTCAGGCAAGATATGCTGGTAAGATACACAAGCCGTATAATTCTCCAAGAGATCAGTCAACTCTCTCACACTGGGCAATAGCACATCTCCAGTGAGATCAAAGAGCATCTTTCACATGGCTGACTGCAAAGTCTAAGCTAAGCCAGACCTGCTGCTGGGGTGTGACACCAGCCTTTGCCTCCAAGAGCCTCAGAAATGGTCCAAGTATCTTGTGACAAAAACATCCAAATCTGTAAAACCATCTGCAGTCCAAAAGATGAGCCAGTATTGTTTCACTTCACAGGAGTCAAGTGTGCTATGCAAAAGTGAGAGGACAAGAAAAAGGTAGTATTGATAAAAGGGTTTAAAAAAAAAAAAAGGATTTCTAGATTTTGCAGGCAGTAAAGTGAATCTGTTTCCAAAGGAACAGTGCAAGGTCAGTGTCTGACTGCACCACGTGAAGCCTAGATAACTCTTACAGAAGAGGTCAGCCTGACACAAGGAGCTGTAGTGTGCTCTGTAAAAATAGATGGGAGCCTTTGTAATAACAGAGCTTAGGTGTGTGTGTACTGTCCACCAGACACATTCCCTGGATGGTGTTATTGTGCTGATAAAATTGTTTACTGAAAGAACAAACCAAACATTTTTAAACATTTAAACATAATTCATTTATGAAATATTCATCTGTCAAAAAAAATTCCATTAAAAATTGTAAATAAAATAAAAACAAATAATTGAATGCAAATAAAAGAGAAAATTATAAAGGCAAAATAAAAAAAAAAAAAAAGGCACAAAACACAAGTTCCAGGCTGTGTCTGCAAAATTACATATCAGTGAGGGGAAATTATATACACATTACCACTCCTACAGCATTATACCCACCAGCACAAAAAAACAGCAGCTTACAAGCACTAATACTTCCTGACCACCACCCTATCACACACTGAAAGAGCAACACAAGCTGGACTCAGTGTTAGGTACAAGAACTTCTGGAGGAAATTAGCAAGTCTTAAGTCTATTTTGGTCAGCTGACACAAATATTTTGTTTGCACAGGCTTCTACCAGCATGTCTCAAAAAAAGCTCCAGTGTGGCTTTTCACTTTCATGGTTGTATTTTGATACAGAAGAGCTAACTGCACTGTAATTTCCTTTCCTCTAATCCACATTTTCTGGATGTCTTTCTTCAGAAGCTTCCTTCAATTTCATTTTAAAAAACTAGTGAAGAGAATGAGAGTGTGTATGGGGCCTGCTTGGAGAATCCCTGAAAAATAGTTAGTGAGGCACAGTGAGAAACAGAGCAAGAGATGCAGGGGAAACATTAGACGGGGCCAAGAAGGTAAAATGCTTTATATAAAAAGAAATGGAATTTTCATACTTCTAAAATACTTTTATTAACTCTGTTGTCTGCAAGTATTTTTATGAGCAAGAGAAACATACACTAGCCTCCTCAATGGAAATTAAGAGAGAATTGCTTGAGTTGATATTAAAGGATGAGCAAGTCATCCATACAATATCTAGTATTGAATATTTAATACAGACATTGCCAGTTCTGTTGTAAATAAAGACATTGAATAAGTACGATCACAGAAACTGGACTGAAGTGTGATGCAGGTTGCACTTATTAAAAAAATACTGAAAACCAAAAATTGAGGAAAGAGTATAAAATATATTGTCAAAATATTAGAAAGAGAAGAAAATTTGTCAAGATCATGGTATGAGTAATTTGTCACAATTCTGTTGACAGATTAACATGTGTAGCTAAAAACAATGGTACCCTTTACAAAAAACCCAATGATTCACATCTATCCTGTGTAGATGCAGCTTTGCTAGAAAGGGCCAGGCCTTTCCAGACTAACAGCAGAAGGTTTTAGATATATTGGATATCAATCAAATTACAGCCCTAGGGGGTGGAAGGCTATCTGTTCAAAATTAACATTTCGAGATATCAGCTTTATTTTGGGAAATACTTCCGTGTCTCTAATAAATTTGTTTACTAGAATGTCTTTTTGGACTGCATTTATTTTCTCACAATAATTGATATTAATTTGCTAAAAATGCGTAATGAAATCTCCAATATTTTCAGCATAAATGCTGAAAATATTGGAGATTATGTACTCCCTAGAAGTACATAATTGTACAACTATTAACTTTGTTTAAATTTAAAATCTTGAAAGGAAGTTAAATTCTCAAATAAAATAAAAAAAATCTTTTTTAAAAAATTTTCTTTCTTTTTTTTCTTATTTCTTCTGTTCTACCATTTACTTTTGGTCTTTGCAAAATGTAGCTTGTTGATGATCTCTTTGGGTAGCACCAATTTCCTTTTGATCAAACTTGTCCTACCCACCACCTCCATGTATATCTCTCCCTCTTCCCACCATTGACAAAGACAAGCACTGACTTAGCCTTGGCAAGCTGCTAATGCTGTGGGTTAGTGTGTTCTGCCTTGAGTGAAATCTCTGCCCTTTGGGGATAGCACAGCTATCAGGTTTAATTTCATTTTCTGATATTTTAGCAGTCGTGTCAGGGCTGCTGCAGACAAGTGAGAATGAAACGCCTTTTTGACAACAGTCTTCAGCACATCCCAGAAAAGGACACGTATATGATTTTATATTAGAAAGAGGAAGTCTGAGGCTATCGAACATGTAAATGAGAGGACTAAATCAAATATCAAAATGATAGATCTCAAATTTGTATTGGATATGCACTTGACATATTTCACAGCATTTCCTTTTGTTATTTTCCATTTTTGTTGCATTCTATGGGACAATTTAATTCAGTGGATTTGTCCAGAAGTGAAATCTGTATTCTTTTATGTTTCTAAAATGGAATTGTACAGCCAAGCTAAAGGAAAATAATTATATCACCTCAAGAACACCTCAAAAAAATGAATCTGATCCATCAAAGCAAAAAAAAAGTTACAGTATATATACCTTTTTTCCAAGTGGGTGAACATTTTCTATTTTAGCTTTGTGTAATAAAAATTCAGAAGTTTCTGAACATATAATAATATGCCAAAACAAAGTAAAAATATTTAGAGTAACCAATGAAAACCCTTCCTTTGCAAGTGGATTGAAATTCTGATATTTTTTTGTCTCAGAAAACCTCTGAACCTTTGAAATACACATTAACACAGTGAGTTTCATCCCACAAGTGCATGAATTTCCTCCCCAGTCACAACACAGTATTAAAATTAACTAATAAAAAGCTGATGTAAAATCATTATCTGTAATGAGTGCTTTCAACCCTCACTACCCACTAGCATCTGATGAAAACATGCAAAGCAGAATGTGAAATAAAATTATGCAAAAGTGGCAGTAGTAAGGAGGTTTTGGACTTCTGCATCTTCTGGCAAGTGAACCATTGACTATAACTGATTGTTTTAATAGGTTTGAAAACCAAATTCACTGAATTCAGGGGCAAAGCACTTGATGATCTCAGTAAATTTTGAGTAAGACTATATGAATAAAGGTGGAGGTCATAAGTCTGGAAAAGAGAATTCTTTTAGATATATGCATGAAGGACTGAGATTAAAGATTGCATAACTGTCATTCTTGGATTTGGGGGAGGGGTTGGGAGGGATGGAGGGGTGGAATTAAAAAGGATATCAAGGTGCCAGATATAAAATTCAGGCATACTTGTACCATCCATCACTGTAGGTGAATGATCCTAGCAGAAAACTACCTTAGGCAGCTATCTATCGATCTGGAAGAAATCCTCAAGAGGCTAAATAGCTGTGTCCAAGTCAAATGATAGCACTAAAAGGCAAAGGTTCAGCTGTAAAAAGGATTTCTATGCTATAAATCATAACTTGCCCTAGGAATACAAATAATAGGAAATAAATATATAAAAGTACATGGGAAAAGAATTAAAATAAGTACACATATTACTAAGGCAAGTTCTGCTCTTCATGTATTTCAAAGCTTCCATTGACTACTGTAGTGGCTTGGTAATGTGACAACTGGATCCAACTGTGAAACCAGGATACAGATGAACTGGCAAATCACTATATCAGCTACTGATGCTGCACACCTGTGAAGTGCTGCGGCCTGGATCCCTGTAAAAATTTCCATTTCTTGGCCTGACAGGCTGTACAGGTTGGACTGAGAGAGGTCCTGGGTGTGGAAGGTCAGATTTGCTGTGATAGGAATTTCCCTACTGATAATGATGGAGGGAGGGCTGCAGTGAGGTGTTGGAGTGTCCCTGGCACAAAAATTTGATGCCCAATTAGGTTTAGAAATAGTGACAAAGAGTTGATGCCCAATTAGGTTTAGATAAAGCTCTTCTCTGTAAACCTCAATTACCTGTGATGCCTTATGACATTCAGCGTTTACAAAGTATAATTACACAATAGTGTCTGACATTTAACGTCTATGGATAATTTAAAAGACTTCTACTTCAAAAGGGCTGCTCATGAGCAACAGTAATCACTTCAATTAGCTTGGCACCATTACAATGTAACAAGACCATTTGACTGCCTATTAGGACCAGCCAAGCTCTTCAAGTGTGTTAATTTAGCAGTCATTGCTAATTTCTGGGCTTTGCTGCATTTGCATAGGAAAACATCGCCCTGTTAGCCAGAAAGGGAGTTTCATTCCTGCAGCAACTTCCTATTCTTAGTGAGGTTTTTATGCTGTTGTTGTTTTCAGCCAGAAACATATTTCAAATAGTGAACTATTGAAAGAAAGAGGGGTTTGATTCACCAAGGGTCTTTTTCAGGATCTTGGTCTTAATTATAAATATAGTTTTCAAGTTGTTATTTTTTTTAAGCTGCTAGGGACAAGAGATCCCTGGATTAAAAAAAAAAAAGAAGAAGAAAAAAAGACTCTCTATCCTTCCATGACTCCTTTATGTAGCATTAAGGATTTATCCTGGGGGGATTATCAGGACCTTCATGTTTTTCCTAGAGCTTTCTGGGGCCTTGTTTAAATTTACTAGCCAGTCAAGGTATTACGGGGACTGGTACCAGATAGGCTGTTACATCACCATAGATGTAACAAACTTTCAAACATTTGATACATAGTATGAAATTCTGCAGAAGCAGGAAACCTCTATAAAGTAGAAGAGTTCTCCAGGGATCAGTCTTACCAGTTTAGTAATTCCATTTAAACTATTGGGACTAATTAGAGGATCAAAGTGGAAAGTAAAGAATTAATTCTGCCTCTACCTGGGAACAGGTAAACTAGGATGGCTTTGAGAAACCATCAAAAGCTGAACGTTCAGATCCTATAAAACAATAGTTCCCAAATAAAATTTTTTTAAAAGACTTTCACAAAACCAAAACCAGAAAAAATGAGGGCTAGTCCTCCTCATGAAAAATCTCAGCACAGATGCTGCTATGCACATGAATATTTATTGAACAACCCATTTATTAATTGGACGACTTAAACAGCGAGTGGTCAGCATGTGCAGCCCTGCCATAAACTCAAATGTGTCTTGTCTATGGCTTAAGGGAAATTTCATCATGTCATTGCTGCCTTCCATTACAGAGATGTTCATTTTTTAAAACACTACTGAGGCATCAATTTTGTAAGGTATTATAAATATAGCCTCTACTTATAATGCTTAGTATTTCTACAATATAGATGGTGAAATAACTCAAATACAATAACGAAAATACATAAAACAAGAAAGTTTCTGACAAAAGGGATAGCCAAAAGAAAATCATCCTCCCTCATCTAAGTCTAGTGCGGTTTCACTAACTTTACCCTAGAGACAGCAGTAGTCCAAAATATATGTACAATACCTAACTATCATGGAAATCTGATCTGTTGGTAGTACCAGGGAATTGCAGTGAAGACTAGGCTGAATATGAGCCAAAAATATGCTCTCACCACAAAATAAAACAAACCTCATAGAGAGTACATTTGGACTTTGGCCAGAAGATGGAGGAAAATTACTATACTTTGGCACTGCTAATCTGGCTCCAGCAATAATGTGTTCAGCTTTGGCACCATTTTCTGCATATTTTAAATCAGTGACTATATTTTTAAGAAAATAATCTTGAAGATAGACACTGAAATGACCTAAACCTTTCATCTGTGTATCCCTTGTCTGGAATGCTTACAAACCCCCCTTAATTTTCTCATATGACTTATTGAACTTCCTGCTCCAAGCTAATGTATATCGAATGTATCTGGCAAAGTTTTTCTATGTCTTTCTAATTGGAGCAACAAAGATTTAAAAAATTATGAATGAAAGTCATTTAGTTTCCACAGGCTTCTGTGATGAAATGTTAACCCTTATCACTTTAATGCATCAGTAACCATTCCTAAAAGTCAGATGGGAATCACACCACTAATGAGCTAAGTGCTTGATGACTTGAAGGTTGAAGGACTGAAAGGCACATCATTATACTGCTTCTTTTAGAAAATGAGGTGAGTTCAAAATCCTGACCATGTGTTAATAGGAGCAGGCAATTACCTCCATATGATGATACAGAAATAAGGGGAAGTGTTAGTTAAAATTGCCTTGAAGTGGCCAGGTGGAGAACTCAAGCAGAATTTGGTGAAAGCAAAAGTTTCATGCAACATTTTCCCTTCATTATAACTCACCTGCTCAACCACAGTACAATTGAGCTTTGTGTGTTTGTACATTTCAAGAATTTTACATTAATTTCTGTCTTATTTTCAAAGATGTCAGAAGAGTTTAACAAAAGTTCCAAATGCATCACAGCTATAGAGTACATGAAAATTGCATAATATCATAATGCAGGTCAAGGAAGATTTGATTTATGGATACCACAACATCTTGACACATGTAATTTTGTGCCAGTATAACATCTTTATAATTTCCCAGAAATGCTAGACACCAGTAACTCTCAGGCCTTAAAATGCAGTATTAACATAAACTTAGTGCAATGTCAGACAATATAATTCTGGAAATTCCTTCCATATAAAGGAAGTTGTTCTGGCTTTCCAGAGATGGAGAAACACTTCCTCTTTGTTATTCTACCTTCAGCATCAAAGGTAAGATATGCAAGCAGAGAAAAAGGGAAAATTACTAGATCTCTGCTTGTGCTATAGTGATCCCTTTGCTGACTGCCCAATAAATCCATAAATAGACACTGAGAGACAGAGGTTTTGTAAATTGTAAAAGATGCCAAACCTGATCTTGTCTAGGATTAAATAGGAAAAGAATAAAAGTGGATATTTTCTTCCAGTTCTCTAGTGTAACAACAAATACAGCATGCACAAATTGCAAGGACTACTCTGACCAAAACCACCAAGAGGATTTCAGACCAAATTTTCAACCTCCATTTCCTTCATTTATTCTTTTGTAAAGTAATAAAATTCAAAGACAGAAAATACAGAAAAATGAAAAAACATATCATCAGCTTTATTGTACTTTTCATAGAAACAATCAGACCAATATCTTTTCTTTCTTTAATCCACAAAGAAAAAAAAAAAGAGTGAGAGAGAGAAATTGGTTATATACATAGGCAGGAACTCAGACTGGTGCATTTATAAGGAGGAAGGAAAATACCAGCATAAACCTGATTCATCAGCCAAACTTCTAGGAGAAAAGGGCACATGACATATTTTTTCAATATTGTATAATCTTCTTTAATTTACTCACTGTAACAACTCCCTCAAACTTGCATCTTTTATAAGAGACAAGGCTCATCAGAACACCATTTTACAAATTCTTCTGCGGCCCTTCTGGTGTTATTTCTTACAATAAACCAGCCAGTATATGATTACTCTTTACAGGACAATTTTCATGGAGTCATATGCTCATTTCAAGGTCATGCTCACTGTGCTCTCCTGAGGTAATTTCTCTGGTCTGGAAAGGGCCTCTGTTTTTCTTGTGGTCCTTGTGTTCACGCTACCAGAACCTCATCTCATCTATGTAGCAGCTTTTTCATTCTGCAGCAATTTCCAGCCTGACTTCTCAAAGCTCTCTGTGGACTTCATGAACTTCTGCCACCTCATCCCTTCCTGGCCTTCAGAAGTGGGTGAACCAGAACAGCCAGAACAAGTATTCTGACTGGGGCTGCACTATAACACCTGAACTAAGAAATTAATCTGGACCACAAAAATCTTATGCTTTGTTGAACAGAAAGGAAGAGATTTTGACAAATCTCTGTACTCAATGAAGCTTTTCCTTCCAGCTCACGCCATGGGTGAAGGTGATTCACTGGATATTGTGTTCAAAGGTTTTGTATCTGTGAAAAAAAGGATGCCAAAAGACCAGAGGGACAGGGAGCAAAGGCAGCAAGAAAGCCAAAACACTATATAGAGCCACAGTAGCAACAGCAGTGTGAACCTTGAAAAAACTGACAGAGATCAGGCTTTGGAACTGAACAATGGCTAAGAAGGTGAGAAAGTGGTAAGCAAAGAGTCATAAGCTCTTGCTGTGCAGCTCCCACTCTACTGAGGGAAACAGAACTTCTGTGTTCTTTTCAAGTTTGTGTAACAATCTATGTAACAAAAGTACCTGACTATTCCAGGAGTTGCTCCCATTAGCGCTTTTCCTGAAGACCAATGTTTAACCATCAAGAAAGCAACCACACTACAATGTAAATCATCATATCACTTAAGATTATAGGACAAGAAAAATTCCTCTCTCGCATTTTCATAGGAATGAATGGTACTGGAGGTACTTGGCTCATATTAAATACCTTTCTTCTGTTACTCTCTCCAGACAGCCATTGCTTTCTCTTGTTTTTCCTTATCCTATCACTCCAACATATAATTGCTGAAGGGGCTCAGAATTAGGCAGACCTCCTCTTCAGGACTTTACATGACTTTGCCTCCTAAGGAAACTTCTAATTTTGTCCTCATTGTACCTAATTCTAGGAGATGGTCGTACATTATATCCAAGGGAAGGAAACAGCAATCCTAGTTTTCATTCCTTTTCTTCTATTCTCCCCCTAAGTAAGAATAGAACCATTTCCTTCTACAGCCAGGATGTGAAGATGGGTGGTAACCTAAACCAGCACCCATCCTCTGTCCCCATACACTGCCCTTTTATTCAGTGTAACCTAATGTAACATTATTCCTCTTGCACGGGTGACAGACACCAAAATATTCAAGGGGCCCTGAATCACAGTGGAAACATTTCTGTGAAAGACACTGCCATCTTTCTAATCCTAAGTAGCTTTGGCTGTCCCCAGCATGGGGCTAAGGAGGAGAGCATTAGGCAATTGGCACCAGCTGATTGATTGCTCTAGGGTCATATCTAACGCCTGACTAGTCTGATAAAACGTGAACTTTTACATCCATAAAAATGAAAGAATAAAGAATGATGGCAGTGAACAGTGCAGTTAAACCAGATTTTCTACCTCTCTGTAGATTCATCCTGCACATGGCTATGGGTAGCCCAGGAACAAGTCATGTGGAAGATTTTACCACTATCCTCCTATCCAAGGTCCAAACCACATGACTACAAAATTAAGTAAGTGTGAAACAAAACCTCTCAACTTGGTAATAGCCAGTGTTAATTTACTGGCTTCCACTCTGTTAAAGCCTTTTCAGCAGCAGACTGGAGAGAAAAGCTGTCTTGTTCTTGCCTGCAGGGGTGTTTTGATGAGCTGAAACTTTATCTACACTGACAAGACAGTAGTGAGCAAGTGTCAGAGCATTTTTATTCAGATATTGGCCACACCTTTGCAATGCTTCCTGCATCCCTGGGGACTACATTAGGGGGGAAAAAAACCAACCCATATAATAAAACACACTAATCTGACTTTTCAGCCAACTTTGGTTAAACCTCTAGTAACCAGAATATACCATCAGATTAGTGAAAATTATATAACTCCTCAGAAAGAAAGACCTGAATCTAAAGTTCTATACACATCTCGGGAGGTGGGTGAAGGGGGTGGTGCTTGTGTGCCAGAGCCAAAGAGGGAAACAATACAGCCTGTGCTGCCACTCCTCTCCAAAATAAGAAATAGTCAAGGAGTAAAATACATGTGAAGGGAACTGATTTGATTTAATCACCAGAAGTAAGTTGTAAAATCACTTCTTCCTTTCATGTCAGATGAAATATTCAATGATTCTCAAGCCCTCTCCTGCTCTTTCAGCTGAGGAGACACAGGTCATCTTTGTCAGCAGAGGCAGCTGCTCAGGAGGCTGAGGCAGACCTGCCATCTGTCCACAGCTGATCAGTTCATCCCTGATGCGGGTGAATGTGCCTTCAAAGAGTGGGAGAGATGAAAAATAAATGCACTGACTTTACACCAAGTAAACTTGAACCACATTTTAAGAGACAAGGCACAGTACAGAGACAGGTACAAAACTGAGAAGTACTTTACAGTCAGTGAGCAAAAGCCTGTAAGAATGAAGTTCCTACCATAAATTCAAGCAATCTCTGCTACAGTCCTTGTTGAAAGGATTGGCAATTCAAGGAAAACTGACTTAATACAATTGTAATAATTTACCCAAGAAAAAGAAAGCACTACCAGAGCAAATCAGTACTTCATTACATTCCTATTCTTCCAAGTTCACCTTACTTGAGAGAAAAGCAGCACACGATGAGCTCGTTTTCACTTTCCAGCCTTCACTCAAGAGACCAACGACCTATCAAAGTACCTTATAATGTGCATCATTTAAGCATCAATGTAAGATACCCCAGTACAACCAGTAGTCCAGTACATCTTACGAGTGCTGAAGATAACATGATTGTAGTTTGTCTCACTACACAAGCCACTGCACACAAGCCGCAATATTTCAAGGGATTCCAAATCCCTTAATAAATAAGCATTGTCAAAGTGTTAGTTTTAAATAGTATCATTATATTCTCTATTTCAATATTCCATTTCCTAAAGATACATAAAATGGTTAAGAACAAACTGTGCTGCATAACCTTCCACAAGATTATTATGAAATCTCAAAAAGTCTCACACAAATAGAACTTTAACTCCTTTAAACTGCTCCTCATTTTAAATATTAATATATAATCACAGCTAGGGTCCATTACAGCTGTCATGCTATGAGATTGACATTTTATGTGTTAATGCACATTTTTTTGTCTTATGACAATGGTAAGAAATTATAAAATTCTAATTTAACTTAACAGCCAAAAAATATTTTTAGTAGCTAGAGTCATCTTTAAAATTATACTGATTGTAAAGCTGCTCTCACACTAGCTATTCCAGAGGCAAGTGTCTGTCTGAGGCTTCTCTCTGTCCCCTCCTGGCAGAAAGACCCAGATTTCTTGCCCCATGTTCTCCTCCTGCAAAAATCTGCAATTATACTTTGTCCCTAGCTACTGGGGAAAAAAAGAGCTTAGTGCTGTAACCCTCTGTGATATTTGTCTGTATTGGACAGCTGGTGGTCCTGTTTAAGAAATGCACAGATATCAAGGGTCTCATGCTTGACTAATTAGTTGACAACTGAAATTCAGTATTGGAGACCTCTAGGGATAAACTCTTCCTATATACATGTGCAAACATACAGGATGTTGAAAACCCTAAGATCACTTGGAAAAGGAAAGGCCTTGGATTCATTCTGGAAAGTTTCCTTAAAATGTGAATTTCAAGGGTAAGAATCAAAAGATCTGGAAATCAGGTCAGAGGCTAGCTCCTGGTGTCCAACTGAAAGACAAGAATTTAAAAGTTTACTTTGAGGAAATAGGCCAGACCTCACAGCCCATTCACAGCACTCCCAAGCGGAGGTGGAGTCCTGCCCCACCTGAGGCATGTGTTGTCCAGCTGGGTCAGAACACACAGTCCAGGTAATGGCTATCCTGCTCCTGACACTTGGCAGCACTATAAGTAATGTATGTCCTATTCTTTAGTTGTCTAATATTAGAACTGGGAAGTTTTCAGGTTAATAATTCTTCTGAAGTATGGACTATCATTAGTTGTTGTTTTCTCATTCATATCAACTTTGGTTTCAATGTCATCTTTACAGCAAGGAGTTCACAGTTTTAATTAACATGGTATGAAAAGACATTTTCCTTCCCTTTGTTCTGAGCCCACAGTAGAATTCAGCTGTAATGAGTCAACTATTAACCTGCATTTACTAAAACACTAGAATTTGTCTTAATTTCTAAATATATGATTCTAGAATCAGCTTCAGACATGTGGATCTCAAATCTAATTCATCCATATTCAATTACTGTAGCCAAGAGATTAAAAGGAAATTCTTTATCCTCTCTCTGATTTTACCATTCAGAATGAAAGATTAATGGACTTTAGTGTGATTTCCCCCTTGGGATTTTTTCCCACTTTTTGCTTCCCACAGCCTAACCCAGGCCAAGAATAAAGAGTGAAGTTAAAGTGATGTTTTTCCTGACTTCAATCAATCAACTACATAACAGCTTATAACAAAAGAGCTACTATTTGGCTATGTAGACAAGACACTACTTATCTCATTAGAGAGCTTTTCTGGTTTAGATTATGAAAGGCAGAAGGAGTAAAGCCAATACAGCTGCAGGCAAGGATCAGCATTTTCCCCAAATCACATCCCAGCTAACAGCCATAGGCCACCCACTTCTGTGTGTCTATATGTACAGTACTTCCTGCAGACTTCCCACTCCCCTCAGGCAAACGCCTGTTAGGCTGGTAGCATTTTTACTACTTTCTTCGCAGCACTCATACTTTCTGTATTCCTGGATTAAGTGTACTTTAGTCAAGAGCGCAGGAGTAAATAAAAACATGGGTATATTTATTCCTTCTTTATGTTTATCCCATCATTTTCACATGCTGATTCTGGTCGCTAAATTTAGTGCTACCAAGATTGCTGTTTAATCACACCTGGATGTTTACAGACACAGAGTCCTTGACCAGCCAGATCTGAAGCTTATCGTGTCTGTCAACAAAGAGAAATTTCATCTGACTGACACAGATTATTCGTAGTATTGGTATCACTCTAATTACAGTATGGCATACATTTTACAGGCAGAGATTCTGCCTTACTCTGCCTCATCCGGAGCTGAAAATTCTTCAAGAAACTCCTTGAGCATACATATGTATGGTGTGTGTGTGTATATACATGCAGTATACACACAAACACAAGTGAACTGAATCAATAACCCTATGACTTCGAAAGGCATCAAGCCACCACAAGCAACAACCTCCTGTCAAAGGGGGAAAGAAATGTACAGGTACAGAGTAATCCATGCGAGTCAAGGAGAGCAGAGTAAGAAAGCTCAGAGGAGGAGCAGCCCCAGAGCTGCAGCAGAAGGGAGCCTCAACCCGCTACTGTCTTCTTCTACCCCAGCAAGTGCATCTTGTTGCCACCAACCACAGTCCAAGGCGAGAGGCACAAAGTCAGAGGCACAAAGTGGTTTCTCAAGCACCACAGCAAGCAATATTAGCGGCTCTGTTGCACAGACAGAAAATTAACATGCGTGCTCCCCAGCGCGCCCCGGGCAGATAAACCTGCCGCCTGTCAGCTTGCATCCTCGTAGGCAGGAGACAGCAGCTGGGGCAGCCGCCAGCACACGCTGCCTGACAGCACCCTCTCCAGAGGCCTGATATTATTACAGACCGCACCTCTCTCTCCACATGCTGAATTAACTTGTTCTGACTGTGTGACAGCCCTGACGGCTGCCCCGCACGGATGCAAGAAGCCGGGGTCACATGCTGTTGCGTGCGTGGCCTGTCACCAGCCGTGCCACTAAAACCAGACAAAACCTTGTCAAGGGACATAAACTCCTCCAGAGGCAGAGGTAAGCGACTCAACTCGTGGCACAGCTTGTGAGGGTTTTGATCAAGTTCAAGGACAGTCTCCTCTGACATGGGGG
This sequence comes from Petroica traversi, assembly GCA_025920805.1. Classification (NCBI taxonomy): domain Eukaryota; kingdom Metazoa; phylum Chordata; class Aves; order Passeriformes; family Petroicidae; genus Petroica; species Petroica traversi. The sequence goes on from JAHLSL010013749.1 coordinate 4,324,647, forward strand.
CTGGGTGTAGGTGGGAAGGAGCACACACACTCGCTGGAACACACGCATGCATGCACACACGTAAAGAGAAAAGCAGAGGCAGACAGGTTCAGCTGATGGAGCACAGCCAGGAATGCTGGTAGGGGCACAGCTTGCTGTCAGCAGTCTCGTGATAAAAGGGGTAAAGGAAAAAACTTCCAATCCTCCCTGCAAAATGACATCAAAAGGGATGAAAAATAAAAGCATGTCCTCCCACTTTGAGGTTCTGGAGTTCTGGATGTGCCCAAAAATTAAGCTAGGGAGCAGGGAAAGAGAGTCTGCAGAGAAAAATGCTCTGTTAGAATTATCAGTTAGCTTCTGCTGCAGAAGAAACCTCGGCTTATGGCACACCTGGCACAGCCTGGTAAACCTAGCTGAGAAATTGCAAAATTGCTTAATATTAAACTTTTTCCTCACCTTTCTTCATGAGCCTTTATCCCAAACATGAAGCCCACAGGCAATTGCGCTGACAGCATTTTCAAAGAGCTCCTACAGAGTACTCCCTGCTCTGCATCTCAGTGAGCTGTACTCCAAGATAAGGAAAGAGTGGTAGGGCTAAAAAAACCCACCGTTTATTATCTTCTTTTTATTTGAACTACAGAAAATTTTCATTCTACTTGCACTTAACCCTAAAATACCACGGAAATGTGTTCACTCCCTGTATTATTAGCCACAAAAATACTAGGTTTCTGGGACATACAAGGTGTTTTTCTATTCAAATGAAAACTCTCAGCTTACTAAGCATGTTTGATCAGTATATATGGAAAGCAGTTACTGGAAATAATGTACACTTTGGAAGTCATATTTAGAGCAGATATGGTCTCTCTGTTTCATATTTCTGCCATCACACAGAGCCTGTCTACAGTGTTTAGACAGAAGGTAACAGAAGCTTCTACTGCTTTACATTACCAGCATAGTACAAAACAACTGGAATATGCTGGTTTGGCCCATTGATCTTGCTATCAAAGTGGAAAATGGAGGCTTACAGCAGGTAGCATATTATTTTACAAAAAAAACTTTTTCTTTTTATGAGCTCTGTAAACAGGACGCACCCATGGGAAGGGTATTACCACCATCCAGAGTAAATGAAACATTATTTTGTGTCTTCATCCCAACAATAAAAAAAAAAAAAATTTAAATGGACACTAACTAACTTGCTAAAAATGCAACCTTTGATGCAATTAACCTGTAAGTATCAGGGAAGTGTGTCCCTTAGAGAGATTTGGTTGTAACAGAGGATTTCTACATCTACTGTCCCAGGCCAGCAGTGATCAAATATTATCTTTTTTTTTTTTTTTTTAATAGCTCCTGTATGGAAACAGTTGCTGGTCTTATTCCACCCTCCCTGCCCACCCCCGAAAAACAAACAAACAAACAAACAAACAAACAAAAAACCCACAAAAAAGCGCAGGAAAATCAGCTTGCTTGGGATACATTTTAACATTAACAGGTTGCTGACTAAAATTCCCACATAGAAGCAATGACAGCAGGATGGCACAGGTTTATTTTGCTTTTGTCTGTGCCATAGCCTTTTCTGCAACCTCCAAAATAAGAAAACTTTCAAACCTTTATCTTCCATAAAATATAAAAATTTAATTGGGCATGTAATAAGCCACTTTCTGCTTATTTTAAAAAAGACATATTTGGCATCAGAAATTTTGTACTTTTTTGAAATAAGTGGAATGTTTCTTTGCCAGCTGGTAGTTTTTTAAAAGCTTAGCATGCAAGGAAGCAAACTAACATTACTGTGTTCATTTGCACGGAATCACCTGGAGTAAAATATTTTCAGAGTAATACTGAAGATATTATAGTACAGGAACTTCTAACAGCAACAAGTATGAATCAAAATTCAGAAAACAAACATCCCAAAGACCTGAAGGGCTTTTTCTGTTAGAGCTCTGTTGCTGTGATCTTATGGAAAGATCTTAAGTGAGCAGTCCCCTGTCTCCTAGCAAGTGACAACTTTAGGCTAATGGCTAGCCTTAACTTAGAATGAACAAAAAAAGAAAATGTGAATTAAACACTTTATTATGTCTATTCATTCACAGGAAGCCTCTGATTTTCAGAGGAAGGTCTGATGAGCAGTGAGTCAAGAGTTCCAGAAGTAGTGGGTCCTGTAAGCATAATTTTTTTCACTTCTTTTAGGTATTTTCTTCCATAGGCTTAATGAATTGTCATTCATATTTTTGAGTCACCTCTCATTCATCATGTCCTATCTGACCGAAAAAGCATAATTTTCCATTGAACTCTTTGATTTTGACAATCTTCAAACTTCTTCTAGACTATAATATTCCTTGTTATTTTTGAGAGAAAAAAAAAATCAAGGTTATATTCCTTAGGATCTTGTAATGAAAATCCTTTAAATCATGGGAACACAAGAATATTTGGCTGAGAACAGTGTAACCAAAACCAACTTACTAACTTTTTCTGAAATAATCATGATACTCCTGATCTTTATTTAGTACAGAAGTGGTACAGAGTGTCTGGTTTCTAGGAGAGGTTTAGCACATCATGTTTCATACAGGGAGAGTTGTTCTCAGAGACATATATCTTTTTCATCTCTCCTAGTCATTAGTTGGGGACTGCTCTCTCCTGAAATTCAGGTTCAAAAATAATTTACAATTTTTACCCATCAAGGGAACAGTCTTCCTTGCCACTAAACAGTGACTAATTATCAGGTTATCATTATCTTTAATTGCTAACTATCAATAAAAAAAGTAAAATAAATAATAATAAATAAATATGTGTAATGACAGCCTTAATTTCTAATGCTGAAACTATGACAGAAGTCCAATAAGCAACTTTCTGCCACCTATCATGGTTTGCAGATAGAACATACTGCTTGCTTTTTTGTGTTTGCTGAAGCCACTGAGAATTCTGTAGCAAAAGTACCACACAACTCACTGTCTGTGAACTGAAGTATTAGATATTTTAGCCTCCTAACAGGACATTGTTAGCACACTATAATGACAGTCCAGTGCATTTGTAAGCATCAGCCTCTTATTCCAAGCTCCAGAGCCAGAGTAGCTAGTACACAAATATACCGCAAAAGTCAATCACTCAAAAGAAAAAAAAAAATAGAAAAAAAAGAAACCCCAAAAAACCTGAAAGAATATACACTGTTTGATGCCAGTGGCAGGACTAATACTACCCAAATTCTCCACTTTTATCTAGGGGCCAGTGCAGCTCTCCTAGAATATGACTGCTCTTTGCAGCTTGAGGAATGAAAAATCCCAATTCCATTCTCATTTCCATTTCTCACTGCACTGCTTCTGGCTGAGGAGGAGTTCATTTTCTTCAGAGCAGCCCAGGAAGAGCTGTGTTTCTGATTTGTGCTGAACACAGCCCTGATAACACCCCAGTGCTTCAGCGCTGCTGAGCGCTGCTTGCGCCGTGCCGAGGCTCTCTCTGCTCCTCATCCTCCCTGTGCCTTCCAAACGAGCGGGACCCGGCTGGGCAAGAGCCTGGGAGGGGACACGGATGCACAGCTGATCCCAGTGCACAGGGGATGCCCCATGGAGCTGGGCAAGAGCAGTTCCAGGAGGGAGGCAGGAGGATCAGTGGGGCTCACAGCAGTTCCCCAGCCAGGATTAGGTGTGCTGAGGTCCTGCTTCCTGGGCAGGGACCAGGAATCTGCTTGCCCACAGAATTCCTTCTTCTGCTTTGCCTGCATGTACAGCTTTTACTTCACAGCTTAAAAGTGCCTTCATTCTTGAGTCTTCTCCCTTCCCTCGTATTTCATTCCTGCCTGGCAGAAAAGGGGAGTGAGGGAGTGGCTGGAGTGCTGCTTGGATGATGGCTGGAGCCAAACCACCACATATGTACATATGTACTGTTTCTTTTCAGCAAAAGTTCCTAATAACTATGGAAATCACTTAGAACTAAGCAAAGATAATCATTATGGTTTTGGTATATTATTTTGCATCTCCTTTAATACCCGTATTTATGTAGTGGAATTCTGAACAGGTACCTGTTGCTCACAGTCAAAAACATTCCTCACAATGCTTAACTGGACATTTTTTATTAATACTTATTTTTTTAATTCAAATATCTTAGTATGAGTTAATGTCCTGAAAAGGCAAATTATGCTCTTGAAACCTTGAAAAATGGATTTTTACTGCACTATATCCATCTATCTGTGTCCTAGAAGAGTTCATAGGAAATGTGGAGAAGGCACTGTAGTTAATCATCCTGTTTATCTCAGTTTCTAGCATGAGGTAAGGCATCCCAGACATGGAACTTACCCAAAATGCTGCTGTTCTGTGTCTGTGTTCCTATAACCCTTAGTCTTTGCTTTGACTCTGTGAACAAACTTTGTAACATGGCATCCCCATCCAACCATGGTCATTTTAAAAATAAATTTGACATAAAATTTCCTTTTTTAATAGGTGGCATTAATAAGTGATAACTGTGATATTCATCTCATGCAGGTAGTGCATAATTACATAACCACAATTATACTGTTCGGACTGTAAGCAATGTAGAATGTAGATGCTTTTACTTGAGGATTTGAAGAGTTACTTTGAACTTGTGTAAGTGGGTGTATCACTTCATGAGCAGTTACTGCAGAGCAGGAGTGGTCTGCTGTGCCTCAGCTGCTCACCGCGGAGACCCCTCTGTGACAGTTTCAGAGAGGACAGAACAGTACTTATGAAAGACTAAAGTTCCTCTTCATGCTATTCTGGACTGTTGCATCATGATTTAGCCAGAAAAACTCCTAGAGTTTTGCTACAAGAGGGCAAATAAGATTAATAGTTGGTGTATCTCCTTGGTTGTTTGCATCTTCCCATAGAGCATAATCTCTGGATTATGTTACACTGTTAACTTGCTTCAAATCTTGTGACCCAAAAGTGTGCTTCCTAGGTGCCCTATTAGAAGATCTTCACAAGATTTCTGCTGCTCTGGTTCATTTCATTTGTGTGTTTCATTTCGTTTGGGGAAGGGCAGTCTCACCAAGGGTTAATTCTCTTTGTTATCTCAGCGCACCATAACCTGAAAACCACTGCCAGGGTGTCCATAGATGTAGTATCTTGGCAATCATTCTTTTTCAGCATATTTACAGTATGAATACTTTGAATGGGAATATATGACCACTGTGTTGTAATCTCCACTAACCTAATCAATATGGATGTTCCTCATATTCAAGTTCATTTTGTAACTGTACTTGTCAACATAGGGTTTTATGAACATAGAGTCTACAACAATCAAGAAACATGTAAAAATAATACTTTTGAAATTTTAACTTATACTAAAGACTCCTAAACATCTAGTTTCAGTGGATTACATTACAAGCTTAGGTATTTCAGGGTTCCCAGCAGGACATATGAATTTTAAAAATTCAGTAATTTAATTATCCCTATTAATGAAATACTCTAGACTTCAAGGACTGTGGATGCTTATGGTGAACTTCTGAATATCAAAATTTATTTTGCACAGCTGAGCCTTATTCAGAATCTGGCCTTGATGAGATTCCTTTCAACATATTAAGTATGAGAATTTTGGATCATTAAAAAAGGAAATGCATTGAAAAAGAAAGTAATCTTACATCATTAAATAATGGCATAAAGAATTCCTAGCATGAAATAGGTAAATTTGCTCTTGTTATAACTATTTTTTGTTACAGAAAAATAGCACAATTTCCAAATGAACTTAATATTTGGTGGCATCCAAGCTACGTGAGGATCAATAAGTATGAGTGCATACTTGGCATGAAAAAATAAATGGTTATCAGGGTTTAAGCCCAGCTGGAGATTGAGACCACACAGCCACTTGCTCAGATCCTTGGTCTCCCTATGCACTTCAGTGGAATGGGAAAAAGAATCTAAATAAAACTTGAATGTTGATATAAGAACAGTTTAATAATCAATAATAGAGTAAAATACAATAATAAAATTAATTATAATAACCACTATAATACAGAAGACACTAAAAAGTGATGCACAATGCTCATGACCCACTGACTGATGCCAGACCCTATTTCCCAAGCCCAGATCAGCCCTCCCGTCCAGGTAACTCCCTCAGTTTACATACTGGGCCTGACATTCCAGGAATGGAGTGTGGAATATCCGTTTGGGCAGTTTGGGCCATCTGTCCCAGCTGTGCTCCCTCCCAGTTCCTTTTGTGTATGTCCCCACTGAATAAGAAGTCCTTGACTCAGGATAAACACAGCTTAGCAAAACCCAAAACATCAGTGTGCTAACAACACCATCTTCATTCTGAATTCAAAACACAGCATTTCAGCAGCTGCTGAGAAGAAATTAACTCTACCCTGGCTGAGACCAGCAGAACGGTTAAACAATTCCAGTTGTCTTTTATGTTTATGAAATGAGACTTTTTCTGTCTCCCTAAAAGAAGAGAGAAGAAAAGCTAGCAATAATGCACACACATACACAAACACCTCCTACTTCAAAAGAGAGATATATGCCAGTATTACATTCATATCTGTATAGAGCATTCAATTTTCTACCAATTTTGAGATCCAAGATAGGAAAAAGCTCTCTAACAAATACCTTTTTCAAAAAGAAGACAGGAGAGTTCTGCTCTTTTTCATAGTAATCATATTTCCAGAACCTTACTCTGCTTAAGTTGTTTTGAAGCTGTATATCACAGTCAGCAGCAAAGTCCCCTTTCCTCCTGTGCTTACACTGTTATGCATGTGCAATTCATAAAATATTTACATGTGTTGCCTCATTTTTTGTTTTGGAAAGCAAAATAAAGATAAACCATAAATTTCCACAACAGCATGTGTATGCAGAAGCACATATGTGAGATAGGGTAATTAGTTTATCTATTGTCACCTTGTTGGTAAATTAGACATAATCAAGATGTCTGCAATTATCTGATACCAAACATTGCTTCCACCATCTTCCCACTACTTTTATTCTCTTTTTCTTCTCTTCCTGACTGTTCTCCTTCTTTCCTTGGCTTTTTAATAGGTTATAATCTTTCCTTGTTGCATACTGGCTGAGAGAGCTCTTTAAAGTCCCAGGTGCAAATCAATAAGTTATAGTGATTCATAAAAATAAGACTGTCATCATTATTGTTCAATTATTGCTGTGTCTGAGGAAAGATTCTTCAAGTGCTGGTGTCTTCACTAATATTTATAATCTTCACTGAACAGTGTTAATGAATGAGTGGGTGTACATTCTGCTGAAATGCAGTGGAATTTGATTTATACTAAGTCCAGGTCTGATTCTTAAAGCTAAATCCATTAAACTGTCTCTTAGATCTGGCTTAATGTACTTCCCTGCATACAATAGAGTTTAAACATTACTTAGATTTTCATTTTGGGTTGAATATTTGTCTTTATTAGATCAACCTATGATAAATGGGACTTGGGATATTTTGAAAAATAGCAGTTTATTAAAGCTTCACTTGTCAGGAAAAAAAACCCTAAAATATTTATCAGTATGTTTGCTAGAAAACAATCAGTTGATGCTTAAAATGTAAGAAGAAATTCTGAATATTCAACCCTAGTTCATAAAACCATGATGGTCAAGGAAGAAATTCACATTTCATCTTGGGGAAAAGAAATCAAAGTAGTTTTCATTTGGAAAGAAAAAATATACTTTATTTACCTAAGCTCCCACCTCCTAAGTGTCTCTAAGGGGGGAGGTTTTTTCTCTAGCTCAAAATTGCTTTCTCTTTAAAAAAAAAAAATTTAAAAAGCTATTAAACAAAAGTGTAAATGGGAAAGACAGGGTAGGGAGAACATGGACAACATGTAGGATATAATCAGCTTCCAGCTCACAATAGGCATATCTGCAAAGGCCATTGAGTATTAAATACACAGACTGACTACAGCATTTCTCCTCAACTACAAGAGTTTTCCATTCATAGTATGTACAAAGCCAGCCCAGGACTGACAAGTCAGTCTGGGTTGTATTTCTGATACTGTCTCCATGCCACACTTCTGTTTTTCTTACCTCTTGTTGACAACAATCAGAAAGGGTTTCTCCGGCACCATTTATCTGTTCTTTTCAACTCATCTTGCTCAGGAGGTAAAGCCTCAATAGATCCTTCCAGTAAGAGGAGTGGTCAGCCATTTCATAGAATGTAACTCAATTACAAGCAGATAATCCTTCTTTTTCATTGCAGGAGACATTAAACAGTTTCTCTCCATAGCTGCTCTCCTTATATTCCCACTGTTCTTCTAGATTTAACTCCCAAATTTTCTCTCAAGCCAGTGTGCCGTCCTCTTCTCAAACATCCTTGGGCTCTGATATTCTAGCTTTCTCTTCTCCCCCCTGCATTTTCTTGTCTAAACTCATATTAAGAGCTTCTTCATCAACCACCAAATGCCAAATAGTTTTGTAGAGGAGGGTGGGGACTTGTGCATAGTAATACATTATTACCTGTCTGCCACATGCATTAAATAAACGAATTTCAAAATCTAGTACTGTCATTGCTGTGCATGACATGTTAGAGTCATTGTGCCTTTCCAACAATGCAAGATCACTAGAAACACAAGTTTACCAGCTCCCTGAGGGTTTCATCTTCCTAAGGGTTTACAAAACCCTCATGGTACATGGAACACCAGAGCTATAAACTGTCAGTCTCTGAGGATAGAGTTAGACCTGGAAGTCCCATGCACATGACGAGCCCTGGACACATATCAAAAGGCGACTCCTGTGCCTGAGGAAGGATAAAACTCTTGTGCAATTTTTACATTGTCCCTCATTCAGAACTCTGTGCAGAAATGCAGTATAGATCCTAGCGTATAAACAGCTGTAAATTATTACAACATATTTGGAGAAGGTTTACAAAAGTTCTACAGATTATTTTTGTATTAAGTTTTTAAAATTCCAGTCTTCTGTAGTCTTATATTCTGATCTCTTTGGACCCCAAGAACTGGTGGTCCTGTCAGCACAGGCAGCCTGGGGTTTTTGCCAGTGTTACTCTGGACTTCGTCAACATGGAAATACATCACTTTGGACTGGCAAAAACCTTTGGATGCATTTGAACTCAGTTCTTCCTAAGGTTTGGATGGAATTTCCTTTAAATATGCACCATAAAGCTGGTTGGGATATAAGGGTCTATGAAATTACTTGTCTTTCTTGCTGTACAGAGTTTTTCCATTCTTTTAGTGTATTTCCTTCCCTAGATCTGACAAAATCAGACCATCTTCAGAGAGGACATCTTCTTTTCCTAGCTGGCACAGGCTTTGCTGGCTCCCAGAACTAGCAAATAAAAGGAATTTCCAAGTGATACAGGTTTCTTGTACCAAGCACAAGAGGCTAGTTGCAGATGAATATTGGTTCTTGACAGTATCATGAATCCTGCTATAATCTGTCTCCCAGAGAAGACTCCGAATTCTGCAACATATTGTGGTGTCTGCTTAACAGCAACTTAGTGGACAGAACTGATAATTGAATGTAGGTTACTGAAGATCAGTTCTGGTCACAAGAATGGTATGTGTTAGAATCTGAAAATGTCACAAAATCCCATTAAAACATCATGCTTTCATAATTAATAGTCCTAAGACATGCTGGTATACTTTTCTTTCTATTCACTTCTTTGATAGAGGTTACAAAAATACTTATCGCAAAAACTAAATAATATACGTGGCTAGAAGAACATGCACAGAAATATACAAACATGTTGTGGTACTTTTTTTTTTTCATTGTTTTGATTTTATCTCAGCATTTTCAGACTTTTAGACAAAGTAACGAAAACAAAAAAGGAAAAAGTGAAAAACCACTTCATCTCCTACTGGGTTCCAAGACAGGTAATTGGTTGGTTGGTTGGTTTTTGTTACAAAGAATTGTATTTTCTGAGCTCATTCCAGTTAGAAGTGGGGGCAGAAGGGACATATAGTAGATTCTGACTTTGGACTTTTGGGAACACAACTATTTTTTTCATGTTTGCCTGGCAAGGTTTCAGTAGTGGGAGAGGCTACAGGGGTGGCTTCCCCCATGTTGGTCTGAGCCAAAGCCAGATGGCTTCAGGACAGACCTGCTGCCGGCCAAGGCCAAGGCCAAGACCAAGGCTGAGCCCATCCATGACAGAGGTAGTACCTCTGGAAGAACATATTTGAGAGAAGGGAAGGAACTTGCTGTGCAGAAGTAGTCAAAAAAGTGAGAACATGTGAGAGGAAGAACTCTGTAGGCACTCAGGTCAGTGCAGGAGGGGGTGGTCATGCTCCAGGTGCTGGAGCTGAGATTGCCCTAGAGCTGTGGAGGTCCGTGGGGTTCACAGATCCACTTGCAACCCTGGATAACCCCACACAGGAGCAGGTGAATGGAAGTTGTGACACCATGAGAAGCCCATGCTGGAGCAAGGGAAAAATGAGAGGCATCCTCCCACTGAGGAGGAAGGAGCAGCAGAGACAGTGTGTGACAAACTGACCACAACAAGCACAAGTCCCCTTGTGCTGCCAGAAGGAAGGATGGGAAGAATTCAGAAGTAGGGAAGGGGTGTTTTATTTCATTACCCCGATCTGACTTGATTGATAATAAATGCTAGTTTTTTCCCTGTGTTTGTTTCGTCCATTACAGTAATTGCCGAGTGATCTCTCCCCATTCTTCCCCCAAATCCATGAGCCTTTTGTTGTATTTTCTCTCCCCCGCCCAGTGGAGGCGGGAAGAGATAAAGCCTTCTTGGTTCTGATGGGGTTAAACCACCACACTTTGCTAGCTCCCATGGCTGACTTCCTGCATCTTGCTTTCCAGTAGTTAGCACAGAAATGTCACACCAGATGTACCAGGGGATTTTGATCTTCCCACAGCATATTTTTGCCCTGCTGAACATGCCCCACGTGCCTGATCAGCCTTGCTTAGGTAGTCATTAGGTTGCACAGCCACCTGAATTTACTAGATTATCTGTTAATCGACAGATGCCTAGGAAATTGTCCTCTGAGCAGATCCAGATTTTACAGTTCCACAATTCCATCCTAATTCCCAATTTTAGGTTTGCTACTACGCCTGTTAAAAAGCAGAGGTGTCTGTATGGATCCGCTTTCAGACAAACTGATAGCCAGTGCCTAGCATGAGAAAAATGTCTTATTACAAGATTCGTGATAGCACTTCTTAAACAAATTGTACCTTTATGAAATTGACTTCTTATTACTAGCAATAATTTAGATCTGTTTGCAGTACTGTGAATAGAGAAAAGTGAAAGCACAGATGCCAAGAATTAAAATCCAAGCAAAAAAATTATACAAAATCTGTACTACTCTCTCACCCTTGTACAAGATTCCTCGAAGGGAATGTCAAGGTTCATTAAAGAGACAGTGAAAGAAACTTGTCATGACAAGTTATTTTGCCCACAATTAACTTGCACAGGGAGCCGTGTTTGACTTTGGCTGTGCTAATTCCCAGAGAGGCCATGGATTCCCCATCCCTGGAGGTGTTCAAGCCAGGCTGAATGGGCTCTGAGCAGCCTGGTCTAGTGGAAGATGTCTCTGCCTATGGAGCTAGATGATCTTTAAGGATCCTTCCAACCCTAACCATTCAATGATGCTATGATCCCATGAATTTGCAGTTATCATTCTGCTGCTTCCACCTAGTGTGCTTCTACAAGGTTCTTTAATGTCATGAGCATAAACATTCTGCTCCACATGTGGGAGGTGTATAAAACAGGAAAACATCTTGCTATTAGGTATGCACTTTCTAGCTGAACATGTGCTTGCCATCTTATGGCTTGATCCGGTTTCCAGTGAAGGTAACAGACTTTCCATTTCAGTGGTAGGCAGAACTGAATTTTAAATATCTTTCTATGGAAAAGAAAACACTTGGGGCTAGTGAGTAATAGGAATACCTCACACTTGTGTGCACCCCAGAAATCCCGCTGCAGTAAATCGCCACAATTTGTGTTTCCCCATGGTCAAACTCTGCAGAGCAAGGTAGTTTTCTTTGCTTGGTGTCACTGTGCACCTTTACAGTCTGGACACAACCCAGAGATAAGCATGCTATTAAATATGTACTACAGATAAGAAACAATAGGCCAGCAAACTATCCCATTAAAAGACTGGTGATACATTCTGGAAGCCAAGCTTTTAGTAATAAATGTGCTTATTTTAGCTGAATAACTATTTATAATTCATCATTTTGGTAACAAGAGGGAATTTGCAGTAGAGAGGCGCTTCTCAGTTGGGGCAAGCAAAAATTAGTGATTAATGTATTAAAGAACACAAGCAAACACAGAGGACATACCAGACTTTGAGAAATAAATGGACTGTGCTAGTATGTAATATTTATAATCTTTAAAAAGAAACATATATTCTGGGGGAGGGGGGGAAGCAGTAATATCTTTTTCTTAGTATATATTTCTCCTGTGCAGAGTTGAAGACAAAAAAAGGAGCCCTCAAGAATATATGCATTCTCACCAAATACCATACTGTGATAAAAAATTTAGAAATCAGGTCATGATGTAGGGAACAGCTGGAAAAGAGTAACGTCTAATCAGGAATTATGTTCTGCAGAGACTCCTTGAGAAAGAAAAACAGGACTTGATCCAACATTTCCCATCATGAACTTGTCAGTAAATCAACAAGTTATTGAATGGCTGGCTTTCTTTTTGCTGAATGCAGTCCCACAGGTTCAAGAGCTTTCAAGGAGAATTCAATCCTAAACATGCAGAGGGACAAACTTCCTTATGTAGGTTGTGAATAGTCCCATTAAGTCAGTGGGACCAACACACGAGTTCCTTAGATAGTATTATTTACTTTTCATTTTATGCCTGGAGTCTTATAAAGTTTTATAAGGAAAACAGGTAGTCTGCCACCAAAATGCATTTCAGGTTATATACCCAGTCACTCTGCTTGCAGCAATGTTTTATCAGTGTTGTACAACTGTCCTTATACACTGCTTTAATAATTTAGTATGTTGTGCATTAGATTGGGAAAATACTCATTAAAAGTGTCTACAAGTATTATATCCAAGTCTGAAAAACAGATCTGAATTTACATTCCCTGTGTGTTAGTTTCTTGCATAGCAGCTAACAAATAGACCTAGCTCTATTCTCCCTTATATTTTATCTTGGTGTACTCAGCTAATTTAATTAGCTAATGGAATGTCTGTTAGTATGCATGTAGAGTTAAAGATTAATTTTTCCTCAGAGGTACAGAATGAGTTTGAACAAGAGACCAGACTCACTGAAACAGTAAGCCCCAGGGACATAGGGGACAACACCTGCAAAAACACACAGATTTTTAGTTCCTGCTAGGTCACTGAATCTCAGTGTCTTCAGTTAAAGTTGGCCATTTAAACAGTTGTCTGTTTTGGTGCCACGTCAGCTGCAAGAACACACAAACTTTCACTGTGGCCAGCTAAGCTGTCTCAGCCTAGTGCCTGTAAAACCTGCTCCAGCAGCAGTAAATGCATGCTTGCATACACCCAAAGACTTTTGTGCGTGTGTATCTACCTTTCTGTGTGTGGGCATAGATATATACATATGCAGAAGTGATGAAATATGGCTTAATGTGCCTACCTGTTACTTTTCATATCTTGACCTATGATATTCTGCTTGTATGAACACAGGATTGGCATGGATAGGAGACAGTACGGCTTAATTTTTAAAAATTCAATCCGTGATTAATATTGCATCCAAAATAATAAAAGTTTACATGGTTCCTCTATCCAGTTAAGTTATTGGCAGGACTATTCATAGAGTACCATATTTTAAGAAAATAGTTCACTGAATTCTCAGTGAACTGACTCAAAACTTGCAGAGAAAGCCCTGCTCCCAGAAATCTACCATCCTTCCAGCTAGTTCACCCCTTTTCATAGTATACCATGAGATACTGCAGGTGCTTTGAATACATTCTGCTGATTCTAACCCCCACCCCAATACCCCCAGAAAAGGAAAATAAAAGGAAAAAATAAAACACCTGTCATTAACTTATAGTTGACCATGAATTTGAAGCAAAAATGTTGAAACCATAAGGTGCTTCTGGAGTCTGTGGTATATGACAGAAGTTTGACAGGCAACCCCTACAAGTGTCAGGCCCCCAAAGCAATGAAGCAGAAAATAAAAGTGCTCCCAAACACGTTTAAAATTATTCATCTCGCTGTTCCGCTTTGAAACGAGGAACAAAAATGGAAGCATTCCTATTCCCTATTGAAAGTAATCACAGTTTTATATCCTGCAGTATTTACATAGGGAGAGCTGTTTATTTAGAATCCTTGGTGATAAGGACACGGCAAGCTCATAACTTATTATATATTCTCTTTTCATTTTGTCTTTTTTGGGGCTAGAATTATGTATATTTTATGATAACCCAAAATGACTTATACATAAAAAATACAGACTTTAAAGATAAAAAGGATTAGTAGCAGGTAATGCATTTTCCATGAGTGGCTATAGGGCTCTCAGTTCCAGAACGTACAGGCTGCATACAAATGAATTGATAAAAGTCTGAGGCTGCGGATGGGTAGAAAGGCTCATGCTTTGCTGGAGATGATTCTTAAAGTTACAATAAATCAGACAGACAGTGTCGGCCTTTGAGGATAAACCTGTGATGGCTTGTTGTGCCTCTTTGAATCGCCTCAGAGGCCCAGGGACTAAAAAGTGCCTAGATGTCACATTAAATCTACCGGGAGGATGGAGCACTTCAAAGAGGAACGCAATCAGATCTGATGGAAAATACATTTTCTGAAAGCTACTGACAAAAAAGTAATCTTTGATGTGGATGTTGAATAACAATTGATATTGTCTTTCCTGACATTTTTCATTATTGCTGTCTTATACAGCCTACTTCATGTATTAAAGCAATATTAACTGTTTGACAGGGACAAATCCTCAAACTATCACATAAGCAATTGTTTCTGAATTGTCTTAGCCCACTGCCTGTAAAAGCTGTCCCAATAACTGCTTTTAAATATGATGGTATACTCCTTTCCTTGACTACCTAGACAGTGTCTGAGCCTTGGTATAATACAAGAGATTCTAGGGGATATTAAAAATGGTTAGGTGGTTATGAGGTGTCATTTGATTATAAGTAAGGTGCCAGCAGTGTTTTCTGAAGGTGACTTTTAATGAGAGAGGTCTATAAAAATTTAGTCTCACTCCACAGTACACATTTATAGCAAGTATATCTACTCAGAAATTTTGAATCTCCTACAAGTCTTG
Source organism: Petroica traversi (assembly GCA_025920805.1). Taxonomy (NCBI): domain Eukaryota; kingdom Metazoa; phylum Chordata; class Aves; order Passeriformes; family Petroicidae; genus Petroica; species Petroica traversi. Next base: position 4,339,734 of record JAHLSL010013749.1, read on the forward strand.
CAGCTTAAAAGAAGAAAAAAAAAAAAGAAATGCACAGGAGATACTGGTTACTTATGCAAAGAAATAAAAAAATCTGTAGCTATACAAAATGTTATAAATACAATGCCGATAAATCACACAGTTTTTACTGGAGAGAAATTCATGCAGATCTAAAGGCTACATGTCATTTCAAAGGGCTGGATCCCTCCTGAGGTTTGATGTCTTAACTCCCTACTATAACAATATGCTTCTTTAGCAAAGATCCCTATAAATCTCGAGTCCCTAATTCCTAGATGACCTCAAGCTACTGACAAGGTAGATGGAATAGCAGCTGTAGCTCTAATCAGGCTGGTATACAGGGGTTAATTGCATTGGCACCAGGGAAAGGCATATACACAGAAACCACAAACCTGAAAGTAAATTCCAACAGTGAGGGAATCTACTGCTCTCAGGCTCCCACAAGTTACTGGCATTTCTGTTACACCACAAAATAGTGAAGCTGTGGATGTCCCTGTTTACTTCCAATTTTCTTGACAGTCTTCAGTTTTTCACATACCTGGAGGGTGGTTTCACCAGCTTTTTCTCCCTTATCATGACTACCAGTATCAGAGCCACCACCAGGAGCCTTCTGCAAACACTCACTTGTTTCAGATGATTGATTTTTTTTTTTTTTTTTTAAGGAAGGGTCCCATGGTAAGGCTTTCTGTGGAGTCCCTCCCCAAGGAAAATGTTTTATGGTTTGCAGTTAACCTGTTGCACAGTATGAACAGAAAATAGACAGTCTTTTTTAAAGGATCCATGGAGAAATTGAAATAATATCTCTAGTAGGAGAGGGTAAGCAGCATCACTGATGGACTGCATAGGCTGCAATGCATTAAATATTTTAATTGAGCAAGAGAGTTTGAAAGAGAGAGTTCAACTTCACCTTTCTCTCTCTGCTACACAGAAACACACTTCTGTTGCCCTCTGACAGGGAGGACAGCTTTCATTTGCCACTCTTCTGCATCACTCTTTGCCTTGCTAGTGTGTGTGCTCTGGAAGGCACTCATACCCAGGAGGATAAGTCATGCTGCCACTAACATTTCTGCCAAAACCTAAGTGATGCATGGCTGGTGCTGAGTTGTCAGATTCCCTGGGGCCAAACATTCTGACATACTTTGTTTCTGCCCAGAAGGCAGTTGTTGTCTTCTCATGAATCAGACACAGTGAAACCGTCTTCTCCTGGATGACTTGCAATTGGTGAATGACTCTATTCCCACTAAATAAATAAATACATAAATAAGTAAGTAAGTAAGTAAGTAAGTAAATAAATAAATAAATAAATAAATACAGAGAGAAAAAATACATCGTCAACATTCTCAGCAGCTTCCAAGGTAATTATCTTATTTCCCAAGCCTGACTCTTGCTTTTTTGTTTCAGAGTTGGCCGAGGCCAAAAACATCCTGTATATACTTCAATCTGAAGTCCTCATTGGCCCCTTTAGGACTCCAGCTCCTTGACACTTCAACTCCAGTTCCATCATGAGGGATTTCTTTTCTTTCATGCTCTCCATTGCTCTATCCCTGGTGGGAACTCATCCACTCCCAGGTTTCCTAACACCTTTCTTCTGAGTTATTGAAATGAGGCTGCTTGGCCAGCTGAAACTTCTTTGAAGTCTGGGAATACTTCAGATGTCAAGTCATGAAATTTCCTCTCTCTTTGCTTTAGACTGCTGCCTGTGTTTGTAAAAATCTATGAACTACTAACCATTAAAGCTCCATACACAGAGAACTCCTGGCACTAATTTTGTAATCCTACAGTAAACAGGGAAAAGAAAACCACTGAAATTACTCTGTGGAAATATTAGAAGGATAATTGTTGTTGGGGGATGGGAAAATAAAGACCCATTAACTGGCAAAAGATGTGTAAAAAGCTTTTAGTTTTGCTTTTATGATATTGAGGTCAAGCTAACAATACTCCCCCTGCACAGGTCGTGGTTTGACAAGAGAGGAGGTCTGGCTAGCACCACATCAGAAATACTGCAGCCGCATGTTATGAGGTAGCTCACCAGTAAGAACTCATGCCACTGCTTCACATTTGTCCACAGTTTTCTGATGGGTTTTTACAGGGCACATAGGCTTTACAACAGATAAGCCACTGTGTCTCTGCCGACAGCCAGCAGACATTTCATCCCACCTACTCTGACACCGACAGAGGCACCACCACGTCCCCTCACGTCACTTGTGCTGCTGCTCAGCCTGGCAGGGTCTGGCAGCACACAATTCTGACACTGAACACGGGGCAGCTGCCATTTCCCTTCCTGGTTTGGAGCTTAGTTATATAAAGCACAGAAACAGAGTGCACAACTGCTAAGTTCAATAAATGACAGTAAGGAGTGATCAGCACGTCGGCGTGTGAAAGAAATCCAGTTTTGTACTAACGAGAACAATGCAGCTGTAAGACAGCTGATTTCCAAGGCAAGTAGCCAGAGTGGTTGTCTGGGGCTCCAGGCTCATGGCAACCCTCTCAAAGATGGATTTTAGCTACCTTGAAGGGTCAGGAAAAGGAGGTAGAGGAGAAGGACCCAAGTTGTGACTCCTTCCCATGGTTCCCATAAGCAGCCAAGTTGCTCCTGCTGGGTAGCTGACATCCAACACAGCATCAGTACCTCAACTACTATGATTCAAACCAGTTCCATGTGGAAACCCCAGTCCTCTACTTCAGCTGATCATTTTCATATGCACAAAGAATGGGAGTGCTATGACATCTTAGAGGCTTTGAATCACTGCTGCCAGAGAGGAGGAGCCCAAACATATAGCACTTCATTTTGCTTATGCACTTGTTCAGCTTCTGCACACACACCTCTGAATATTGAGCTGGGCTTAGAGATTCACAGCTTTCCTGAGCAGATCTGTGAAAGGATGCAAATTGCTCCATAATTACTCAGATGCCTTATAGAGGCCTGTGCACTCAATGTCCAATTTATAACCAATCAGCCCTGTACAACAAGCACCTCCACGTACAATAACAGCTGATTCTGTCTGGCTCTCAATTCTTAGAAGTTACAGCCCGGCAGGATGTAACAAGACAGTTTTATAAAGCTGTGCAAATAAAAGAATCATCAAGGTCACCATTTTCAAAAGCACCCAGAGCTGAAATGAAAGGCTAAGCAGATGGTGTGTGGCACAGAGTCAAACCTCTCCTAGCTATGGTCTTTTTTTTCCCAGCTCCTCTGAAAAAGTACGTGCAAAAGTTGTCTACAAAATCAGCTCTGATTTTCAATATTTTGCCTTAAGATCATTAAACCAATAACTATTATACTGTCATGTTTTCAGAAACAACCTGAGCATATAATTCTTTATTGTACCTTAGAACTGGTAAGAGCTTATAGAGAAGTAGACATTTCTACAGCAGAGAGTTCCAGAGTTGAAAATTCAAGATTTCTTATTTCTTTTTAAAATACTAATTTAATGAGCAGAACTATTACAGGAACACAAAGCACCTTCTTCACACTGGTTATACCAGGATCAGTATTCTTGAATTCTCTTTCCTATTTCATCCCTAACTTACTCTTTGGTTTTGGTTGTGGGTTTTATTAATATCATAAATTAAAGAAACTGCATAACAAAAAGTTAATTAACTACAGGGTAATAAATCCACTACATAAACAAGGTGGTTTGGCTCCAGCCATCATCCAAGCAGCACTCCAGCCACCCTCTCACTCCCCTCTTCTGCCAGGCAGGAATGAAATACAAGGAAAGGGAGAAGACTCAAGAATGAAGGCACAGAACATTTAAGCTGTGAAGTAAAAGCTGTACATGCAGGCAAAGCAGAAGAAGGAATTCTGTGGGCAAGCAGATTCCTGGTCCCTGTCCACGAAGCAAGACCTCAGCACACCTAATCCTGGCTGGGGAACTGCCGTGAGCCCCACTGATCCTCCTGCCTCCCTCCTGGAACTGCTCTTGCCCAGCTCCATGGGGCATCCCCTGTGCACTGGGATCAGCTGTGCATCCGTGTCCCCTCCCAGGCTCTTGCCCAGCCGGGTCCCGCTCGTTTGGAAGGCACAGGGAGGATGAGGAGCAGAGAGAGCCTCGGCACGGCGCAAGCAGCGCTCAGCAGCGCTGAAGCACTGGGGTGTTATCAGGGCTGTGTTCAGCACAAATCAGAAACACAGCTCTTCCTGGGCTGCTCTGAAGAAAATGAACTCCTCCTCAGCCAGAAGCCGTGCAGTGAGAAATGGAAATGAGAATGGAATTGGGATTTTTCATTCCTCAAGCTGCAAGGAGCAGTCATATTCTAGGAGAGCTGCACTGGACCCTAGATAAAAGTGGAGAATTTGGGTAGTATTCGGGCATCCAGAAGTGGCATATTCTTTAGTACTCTCCCAAGAGACTAAGGCTAGTATTTCTCCATGGCTAATATATTTCAAAGGTTGTTCTGCCCAGCAGATTTTCTTGGTGACATTTTCTTTCCTGTATGCCCTTCCTCCTAATTGATTCCTCCTGCCTGACAAGATCATGAAGACATGAAGCTCCTCATTGAGGCCTCCTCTGCCAATCCAAGTGAGGTACAGAAGATGCTACCTAGCTGTACAAAGAGCTGCATCTTTTCTCCTCCTGAGGCAAACAGACTGAGACTTGTGCCCCAATAACATCCTGACATCTGTCAGCTGGGAGAGTATAAGACCCAGCTTTGATTTTTTATTTCAAATTCATGTAGATGGTTCTTCTGCTCTGTAATTACTTTGCTGATAATTACACAATTACTCTCATTTATAGTAATCATTTAAAAATGAATTGATGTTAGCCTAGTCTAATTTGCAAAATAAATTAAGCAAATTATTACTTGATTTTAAATCAAGTAAATACCCCTCCATTCAGTTTGCCTGCATGGTGCCACAGCCCACTGTGATGCTGCTGGACATTGCTGGTGTTCATGTGACAAATGCAATTGCTGCAGGCTCACAATAATGCAGTAGGGGGAAGACTAGGGGCTGTCACTACCTCTTGTTATGTGGCATTTTGCTTTTCCTGAGCTCCTGTTTAAGCTGACCACTTTAATCTTTCTCATTATGAAGATTTATACCATCATCTAGTGGAACTCCCCTTAAACTACAACCCTTTAACTCTTCTACTCTGCAGTTTGCATGCAGCCTAAGATAGGAAGGACAGGCAATGAGGTTCTTGTATTCAGTTTACTAAATATAGGAGGATTTTTGACATCTCCCACAGCAGGAAAATCTGCCTTAACCACAGAAATTAAAATCTTGCTCAGTATTTGCCTAATGTCACATTAAATCCACATAATGCTGCTGCTCCCACATCCCTCCCATCCCTCAGTGTTATACTTTAGAATCTAGAGGCATAACTACACCAGCAACCATAGCCAAGTTTGTTGTACAGAGAGGAAAAAACCCTAGTTTTAAAAGCACATTATAAATCAAGAGAATAAACATGCAGCCTATGCTCTCCCGTGGTATGATAAACAGTGTCTGAACGAAAAAGGTATTGCATCCTAATTTCTCATCACATTTGAACAGACAGCGTTTCCTCTTCTCTTGTTGCAATCACTCTTGTGTAGCAATACACGTATGCTTTTATCAGGCGCAGAAATGAGTTGCCATTCTCACAGTTAATTCTCTCAGCTCTGAAAAACAGCATCAAAGACATTTCCTTGTTTAATTCAGGAGCTCCCCCAGACATCGCCAAATGAATTTGTCCTTCCTAATCCAGAAAACAATGGGGGCTCACCTATAGTCCCATACTTCTTCAGGGCATCGCATTGGCAGAAGAAGCCCTCTAATTTCATGGCATGGACCTGACTGAGAGACTAAATCAGAGGTAGTGAGGCTTTCCATGAGTGCATCAGTCAGGAGGTGCATTTCCTGTTCAGGGCTCACACGCTGGCTCCTGGCTGTGTACCTGCCTATACAGCTGTGGATGGAATGCAGTGGACACCTCTCCACAAACCTGTGCAAGCTGAGGAGGAAGCCATGTGCCCACCAGGCCCATGAAGAACACATGGTGATGTGCACATAGCCTGTCCCCACAGTATTGCACACTTCTAAATTAGCTGTGGCTGTTGGACCACATGGATCCAAGGAGTAATTGCAATGGCTATCCCACACCAGTGACCAGTGAGGTCAGGCTCAAATCTCTCCCCCTTTCCGTTTTGTGGTGGTACCCAGTGAGCAGCTACACCAGCGCTAGCACCACTACCCCTGAGCTGAAGCAGCACCCTCCATTTCTTTCTGATAAGTGCCCTTATCTTGCCACAAAATGTTTTGTCTCCTTTCTACTGTTGCAGCAGTAGCCAGTTCATGCTGCTGAGAGCCTTTCTGGGGAAAAGTGCTGACCATGCATCCATGTTGTGGATTAGTTTGCTTTCACTCTGATTTAACACTAACATAATTTTCTGTGACCAAATGTCTGATGCCTCCCTCTCCCCAAAGGCATGATTATTCTCCTTCAAGCTCAGGCATACGAATTTCACAACAGTCAAAAGACAACGTAAAGGAGAATAATAATCCAGTGTAACAGCACTTGTTTTATAATAGAGTGTACTAGAGAGCTGCAGTACAGCTGTTTCATCTAATCTGAAGCATGTGCAGTTCATATTCATAGTTAATTTAATCTGCTTTTAAATCACAGTAAGGTGAACAACAACAAAAAGGCGTGACCTGTCTTTCCTGGAGGAGCCGAGTCACGTTTCTCTCCAACTTCTCCATGTGACAGAGCAGTGCTACAATTAAAGCACAATAATGTGCTTGTTATTCAAGTCAGGCATTAGTTCTAGTAATGGGGTGCTTGGTGGCGAGATGGATTTCCTTGTTAGGAGCTAAGCAGAGGATTAGCTGAATTCTCCATGGAGAAATCTTGATTTGTTCAAGGTCTTTCATGTTTTCTACAGAGAAGGGATTATGTCTACTTAAAGAGGGGGCTTGCTTAAAAAGCTACAAAGTATAAGAAAAGGATTTAGGGCAGTCGGGCCTGTGGTTAAGTAGCTGAGGGGTAGAGGGAGTTTTAAAGCAGTGGATTATTTAAAGCCATAAAGTTCAAAAAATAATTGGTTTAGCACTACTGGGTCAATGCAGAGTAACATGCTGGAAAGGCAGTTAAGCATAAGCTAATATTCATTTTACTTCGGCTAATTATTGCAAGGATTCAGAGTAGAGGGTGAAAGAAGAAATGTTCTAGCTCTTTTCTTTAGGGTGCAGCCATGCAGCACAGTTCTGCACTCCTTTGCTTTGCTATAGATGTATGTTGTGACAAGCATTACCCACCCAGCACAGGAATTGCAGAGGGCTTTTTTTGAAGCTCTAACAATGTTCCTTTAATGAGGCCATGAAGCAAACCATTAAAAGCCTTTTAGAAGAGTGGTAAAATTCACAGTCCTCTTGCAGCCTCCTGTCTCAAAGGCAGCTCTGCTCCTTCTTCCCCTCCTTCTTCAATGTCCACTGGCACTATCCTCAGTTCATTTTGACTGCGGTCAGACTTTCATGATCATCAGTGCCTCTGAGAAATCTAAGCAGAAGCGTCCTGCCCTCCAGAGGGTTCAGGGGAGTGGCACAGCCCCTGGGGGCCATGCTAAAAGGCTGACAGGCATGAGGGACTACCACGCTTCAGGAGACAGCACTGAGGGAAGAGCTGCAGGCTGCAGCTCACCCTTCATCTTAGTTACGCTGTGGGTTCACAGCAGAGATCTGGGGACAGCAGAAGGAAATCCCACACAGCTGGAGAGAGAGCTCCAGGTTCTTCTAGACAGACAGGCCAATCCTCATGGATTAAGGCCTCTAGAGAAATAATCTCCATAGGTAGACTAGCAGAATGAGTCATTGCAATCTGAGGACAACACAAACACAGAAAAAAATGTGCTGGGTGGGTGGTTGAGTGCAGCTGTTTAAAGCTTCTCGAGATGGACAACAGCTCAGGAACCTGAGAGTGGTGATAAAGAAGATGTCTTTAGAAACTCACTGGGAACAATGCAGTGAGTTTAGTGAAAGCAAATGAAGAGGCATAAGCCTTCACTAGGGTGGTGGTAGGTATACTCTCCAGTCAGAAATATTCTGGGTTGGTTGTGCAGGACGGAGAAGAGGTAGGAGGTGGCAATGTTCATTATGAAGTGTTCATTTTGGTACAAAGCAGTGAAAAGAAGAAAGTGCTTGGATTTGGGTGTCACATGAGGAAATTGAAAGGGGCTTGTTCTCGCCTTTTACAATTCTCATATATTCACATCTGCTACATTGCTTTCAGTCCACAGTCCAAAATATGCTGACACACAGGGGGGAGTTCCCAAAAACTAAGGTTCCACAGGTGAATAATGAAGCAGAATTACAGTAGCTAGTTCTGCATGATAGCCTAGCTAAGTGATATAGTGGGAGGACATAATAGGAGACATCAAATTTTCTAAAGCTAGAAAAACATAAGTGGAGTTACTTAGAGAATGCATAAAGTATAAGGGTATGAATGGATACTAAGTCAAGGAGATGTTCAGAGCAAGTGTCAGAAAACTTACTGAAGTAGCAAATATACTCCCCAAGGGAAACTGCAAACCTGATTATTCTGGAAAAGTATAATGTGTATAAATTTAAGAGATATATATATTAGAGAAATGCCACAGGTGGGAAAAAGGACTAAATTTTTATGTCTCATATGCACAGTATGAGTCAAGGTACATCAGGATCTGGACAAGGCAAGTAAGATATTTAGCAAAACATATGCAATGTTTATCTTGGCAGATTCAGCTAAACATCTGAAATCCATTAATATCCATATAATCATCTTTGCAAGAGTTCTGCAAGGTAGGAGGGCACATTTATTAGCATTCTGTGGGTCTCAAACTGACACAGAGACTAAGAACTAAATCCCCAATGAGATCATGCATTGCCACACTCATAGCCACAGACCTGACCTAGTTCAAGACATGAGCACTGTGTTTGCCAATAGTTAACATATGTTTACTTTTATTCGACTCTCAGTGCAGAAACACCTGCAGTCAACTGGTGATTTTTCATCCTCGGCCACGACCAGCAGACTAGATTCTTTAGAGATTTGTCCTCTGCATGATTTAATTTCCAGAAACCAGTAAACAAGACTTTTATCTTATGATAATCCAGGTCCTAAACCTGGCTCTTAGTACAGGTTGCCTTAGGTCAGACTTTCAAGAAACCATTGTTCCTCATTTTGTCTTGACCTATTCCCCCTTCAAAGTGGAATATCAACATTTGCAAACACTGTATCATGAGGGGAACTAATTTATTCCTTTTTTTCTTTTTTTTTTTTTTTTTGAAAAGTGCATTAGATGAAAGGCAGGATAAAATTCAAAATACTGTTTTTTCTTGCAAGTACCATGCCATTGAAGAGGTGAAAAGGTTCCTTTGAACAAAAGCTGTTGATTTATCTACATTTTAGTGGCTTCTTTTGTTCCCTGAAGCTGCATATTTAAACTTCGCTATGCAGGAATTTATTACAGATACAGGAGGGCAGAGCAGACTTTTTAAAACCCAACTGCTCTGCTCAGACCAAAGTTTTGGGATGAAGTAAAATTGAATTCACTAGCATTATAGATAATTTCTTTCTCTCTTTCAACATTTTTATGGATTTAAAAAATAAAAAAATACAAGCAAACAAAAAAACCCCCATCCAAATAAAAGTACCAACTACAGTCAAGATTATTAAAACTGAGTTAAGAGTATCTAGCCCCCATTTATTACCTTTTTCCTGGTAAGAATAATTCATGAGTATCTGACAACCCACTGTAAATTCCTACTTTGCTAGCCTAACACAATAATTTGCCACCACTGCCGTCTAGCATCACACATGGCATCGCTCCTGCATGAATACCCAGGAGCTATACTAGAGATACACAGTGAGTCGTCATTACTGGCATGGCAAAGAAGCATTTGACAGTCATAACTCCCAGTTCTCAAACCAGGCACACATTTTTCACATCCTGATTCATCCTCAGAAGTGGAAGTGACTGCGTGAGGGACTGCAAATAAGCAAAAGCATGCATACTGGTAATGACTTATAACTACCCTGACAGATGGGTAGTTTTGTGATAAATTGAAAATCTCGTGGTGGTGGTGTTTATTATTAATTTTGATGCTTCATTTTTTCAACTTCAAAACAAAACAAGACTGGAAGGAACAACTTGGGTCATATAGTTGCAATTTAATCTGGTGTACAGAACACCCACTGCTGCTCACTAAGTGCTTTTGAAATCCTTTAGCAAACTAACACACACTGATGCAGAATACAAGCAGCCCCCAGGAGAGTGGCACAGGATGCCAAGCAAACAGAACCAGCCCCACTTTCAAGCACAGGCTTTCCTGTACCTGGTGAGGTGTCTGAATGACGAAATGCCTGTAGCCTTCTCATCAGGTGTCTGGATGTACTGCTGCCAGCCTGTCTCAGATTCAATGTGGTGCCTGCCCCACAGGAACCTCACAGCCCTGTAATCCTTCTCACTGGAAAAACAGCTTGAAGGGACAGCCAGAACAAATCTTGTGTAGCCATGGTGACTAAATCCAGCTGGTGTCTATCAGAGGGTTCATCCCCTTTCCCTTACATATACAAGCACATAGCCCATGTATTACATTTGACACCCTTAGGTATTCCAGTCTTTATGATTTTATCCTTCCTGGTTTAAATTGCCTTGGTTCTCATGTAGCCTTTTGTTACTTAATTAACATTTAGGGTTTACAGAGCTCTATCTCCATCATCTCTGGTCCATGGAGAGGGACAGCAAAGGAATAAGGTTTTAGAAGAGTGTTTGAAGAAGGAAGACTACAGTATAAATCTGAATGTCATTCAAATGATTTGAAGAAACAAAAGCAGTAAAAAATCACCACACTTTGAGATTTGTGGCCTAAATTATAAAAGGAAAAGGAATTTCCTTATTTGTAAGAATCAGTTGAATTTTACTGTTTTTACTATATATGTAATGTCTGCATTTCATTGAGAGATTCACCTCAAATCTCTGTCCTATCATTTCAAATATTTCTATTCAAATCTTTCCATTCAAATTACCTTCTTTTGTGAGTAGGCTTTTGCGCCTGATGTATATATTTTTAACTGGACTGTTATGGCACAGTAGAGACATCCAGTGGTTTGTTAGATTATTAAATTCATGGCTGTCACTGAAGATATAGTACAAAGCTATTTCCATTAGATAATGGTAATTTTAATTTCACTTCAAACACAAATTTAAGATTTTATATTAATCAGCACTAATTTGGGAACTTGCAGCAATTTGACATCAGATATTTAATTTAATTTGCCACACATCTAACTAGTTTCTAATGATTTAAGTGAAACACAAGCTCCATTTATGCTAAAGTATAAATTTCAGTCACAGTTAAAGTAAGGTTGTTGATGTCAATGGAGTATTGTCAGGTTACTGTCAGCAGATATAGTCCTGTCTAGTTTGGAGAATTAGAAAGGCATGCCTTATTAAGAGTTTAAGATTCCTTAGAAGAAAATATGGGTTTGACTTGTACTTATTGTGCTCTCCATCTAGGAATGCTGGGAGAGAGAATGAGAGTGTGGGCTCACCTATCTTTGTTAAGTCACTAAATAACAGCAAATACATTATGGCACTTGAGGATGGAAAGAAGATTGCTGGAAGCCAGCAAAGATCTGGCAGTTGAGAGGAAGAAGGCAGCCCAATAGACAGAGACAGAGATTTAGCAGCTGAGTGATGGGGCGAGAGCTCTGGAAACACAGAAATAAAAGAGAAATGAAATTTTGAAAGCAGATGAGGGGAAGAGACAAGCTAGCATGACAGTGAACTTTAGATCAGAAAAAGACATCATCAGAGAATCAGAGTCAGTTCTGACTTACAATCTGTAAACCTCTGTTTAGGTTCAGTGAGGCTGTACAGGACATAAGTCAGGGTTGCTTGGGTAGAATAAAATCCTTAAAAAACAAAGAAAACCCTAAAGCTAGCAGTCCTTAGAGAAGCACAAAGGGATGCAGCCTGTCAAAGAGGTTGCAAGACTGTGCTTATTAAAGTACTGCCCTTGATAAGAACTTGATCTTAAAGGTGCAAATTACCATATTTAACATGGTAGGAGTCTTTCCATGGACTCTGGATCAGGCTCTGAAACAGCATTTCTTGACTGGCTGATAAAGTATATAACACAGAGATCTTTCCTTTTGACAAAATAAATTTTTTAATTGCTTTAGTTTAGACAGGTTATTAAAAAACAAAAAGCAAAACTGGTGAATGCACAGTGCCCTTTTAGAAGGAGAAAGGGCAGTTAACACTGATCAGTCTTAATTAGTAGCTGGCATGAATGCAACAGAAAAATTTAAAAGAAATGCTGACTATATTTACTGTTCTCACCGCTTTTTAAATCTTGTAATAGATACACATGCATGTAGCAGAGAAGTGAACACTGGCTTAAACCAGTGTCCTGTTCCTTGTGGGGACCTGACTACAAGCATGAAGCCAGGGAGGAGTAAGAAAAGGAAAAGTATATCCCTATGTCCCATTCTACCACATATTTGTTGGCCACTACATACTTCCACATGAAACAATTTTTTAATACAATTTGGAATAAGCAGCACAGTTTCAGAGAGGAAAAAGAAGTATATTACATTGTGCCAGGAACATTCTCAGTCTGACCCTTTGCTTGCAGTTAGACCTATATCTAGATCTCTCAAGACCATCTTGTTCTGCAGTTGAAGCAAAATTGCAATGTTTTTTATTGAATGTACTTTGGAAAGCTACGTATCTGGAGAAACTATAAAGGATCTTTGCAATGAAAGAATTTGGCTTCATTCTTGGCCTTGATTTGGTACTATACTATTGCTTACAAGACCTTAATTTCTGCACTTGATTCCTTAAACCCAGAACTTTTCACTCAGACCTGTTAGCATAATCCAAGAAGTTTTCCACCCCTATCAGAAGTCTGTTCACAATGCTGAATTTGAGGGCAAGGTAAATGGAAAGATAATTTCTTTAACTGGACAAAATAGCTCTGCCTGAACTAATGCTTTTTTAATATCTGCAAAGTGAGAGGCCAAACTTCAATAGTTGACAGAGCATTGTGTTGACATAGGTGACAGGGCAACAATTTAATTTTTTATTGAACCATGTCTCAAAAATTCAGTAAGGGCACAAATTATAAGCTAACATTCACGGTGAAAAATAGATTGCCAGGTTTTCAGCAAAATTAGCACCTACCACGTTCTTCTCAGGATACAGCTGAAATATTACAGGTGACATTCAACAACAATTTTTCTTCAGTGCCTGGTAGGTCAATAATCTATCGCATTTTTTTGACCTCTGCTCAGACAAGAAACAAAACAAAACCACAGCCTTCTTCAAGCCGCCTTCTCTGTATCAATTTGGCAAAGTGAGAGCAGCTTTAGGGACACTTTAATATTCAGTCTCCATGCTTATTCACACAGTGCCTGTTCTTTTGATCCCATGATCATGTGGCAAACTATTCTCTCTTCTGTCACCATTATTATTGTGGGAAACAGAACTGATTCATGTTTCCTGGCTCATTTCACATAGATATAAAATGAAATATTGTTCAAGTACGTACTGCTGAAGAAATCATTTACACCTTTATTAAAAGGTAACAGAAGCTGCCAGCACAGGAGTGCACATATGTAACCAACTTTGTACATGGTCAGTAAAAATAAGTACTTCAACCCCTCCCAGCTCATAGAGTTTCATTACAATATGTATTTGTGTAAAGATGAAAGCTTGGATTTTTTTGTTTTAAAGTGTCTTCTCATAGGCTGTTAACCAGAACAGAGAAATGGAGTCACTTCACCGGCTGGACCTTTAAATGTATTTTCTTTGTTTCCATTTCCATTCTCTTAGATTTCCACATAGGCTACTCAAAAGAAACTCTGAATTCAGTAATAAAATTAGGTATTAAATGTTGAGTTAAATTTGAATATGTTTAATTATTCTGATCCCTTGGGAACTAAAAATCTATTACTCATGACACAGACTAGAAGATTTAAGACAGAATTGTATTCCTGATGGGCTTTAATCTGTAAAACAGAAGACAGAGAAACAGTGATTTGACAGGAGATACTTCTACCTCAGGCTGAGCTGACCAGCCCTATTTTAGCCCAATCTTCAAAACATATGTTTGGTGTAGCATTTTAAAGGGATTTCTGCTAAAGATCCTTAGAAAAAATTATTTTGGACATATTTTCTTTATTTTGATGGCTGAGCAAGAAATCATTATTGTTACACTGCCAGGGTTTATGAAGATTTTATTAATATTAGAGTCCACTTAAAAGTAAAATTTCATATTGGTGAGAGAAGAAAATTTGTCATAATATCTGCATTTATCATGAAAACCTTGGAAGGGAAACAACGCTTTTAAATGGATGTCCTTTCATTCCATGCCAGCTACAGAAGATGCTAACAAAAGAAAAACAACACTTGAATACATAAGAAACACAGTTCTCTTCCCTCATTCAGACTGCAGGGCAGCCCAAGGTACAGCTGAGGCAGCAGGAGATTGCAACTAGCTTCTTCTGAGCTCATGGGTAATTTCCAAATATCCGGGGCATTGAACCAGATTGTTCTATCTCTTGAAAGACTACCTTTAACCACTTCTGTTCTTCATAGCAGTCAGTCCCATTACAAAATGTAACTATCTGGATATTTATTTAGATCCTGTAAATTATATGCAGTACAGTGGGCGGTATAGGAAAGTTGAATTCTTTGCACATTGTACCCCAGAAGGCCCAGGACAGGCTAAAGTCTGCCAGCATATATCTGACTGACTTCCATCAGCTCAGAAGCTGAGCTCTCACTGCCATTAGTGGTGCAAGACCCTTAAAGCAAAGAGAAATTCTTCTTTTGCAAATGAGGAGCCTTGAGCAGAGGGAGTGTAAGTGATTTCCCCAGGTCACAGGGAATCGTGACACTCTGCCAAGGGCCGTCTCTGAATCTCCTTAGATTTCAGCTCAGGGCACTGGGGTCATTCCAGCTATGCTCCTAATAGCCACCTCTCTGGGACACCTGCAGTCTTCCTGGGTTTTAATTCATATATGGCTGGTTAAGAAAAAGGCTAAGGGATTTTTCAGTGAAGTAAATCTGCAACATATCCAGAGACCTTCTAAAAAGTCTGTTTTGAATGGAATGGTCAGCTACACTAGAAGAGATATGCAATGATGAATTGAAGAATGGAGGGCCCAGATGAAGTCTTAATTAACTTCTCGTCTTAATCACCTCTTGAAACAGAGGGGAAAGGGTATTTTATTTTTAAATTTTCATCTAGGTAATATCTAGTGCAGCTGAAGAATGTTTGCATCGTCTTCCACTACATGTGGAGTGGAAGAAAATGAATGTGAGATTTCTCGTGTTTTCTGTGTGACAGAAAAAGACAGAATCAAAAAGTGTTTTTTGAATATATATGCAGGAGACAAAGAATTTATCACAGGATTTATGTTTTGAAATTGATTTAGGAGACCTGACTGGAACTTTTCCCTGAAACAGAACCTAATTTTGCAATTTGAAGGAAACCCTTCTGGTTCAGAAGGACAGAAGAGAAGCAAGCAGATTCCCTGTTCCTTTCTGCTTCTGATTAGGACTGTATCAGCAATGACTTTTCATTCTGGCAGTTTTAACAGAACTCTCAGGCCCATGTTTCAAAATCAAGAATTTGGGTCTTATTTGAATTAATCCAAAACTTAAAAACATATAGGAGTAGAAAAGCTTGAAAGGTGTGGCAGAGTACTGAAGAAAGAAGTCCTAAATAGAAAGTTAGGGGGAAAAAAATAGGGGAAATACCTGGAGCATTTACCGAAAATACTCATCTCTACCTTTTCTCTACTTAAATATAACCGAGAGCTCAGGGCTATGCTGACTACTTTACTTGCTACTTTACATTACATTACTTACTTTAATTTACTTTAAAGTAATGTCTGGTAATACAATTCAATTTGAAATCATATAGCATGACCTTCAAAGCAATATCACTTACAGAAGAAGCTGGTACAAAATAAACAGCTACCTGATGCTGGAATTATGATAATTTAATCTAATCTAGTTTTGCTAGATTGCTAAACTTGGGCTCTTGCTCAGCAATTTTTTTATAGAAAACTGGCAGAAATATGCTTTCATCATTAGCGGGTTATACTGACTTTTCTGCCTCAGTCTATCCATGCATCACTCTGCCCTGCTTTGAGCCCTCTCACAATTAATTTCAGCCCCTTTTGCTTCCATATACATCCACTACCACTTAAACCTTGTGCTTCTCAAAACCCTTGAGTGAAAAATCAATTTAAACCCATCCTGGATGGAGAAGAGCTTTCACTTGAAGGGAGCTTTATGCCCTATTTCCCTGCTCACCAATGTGAAGACATCTGCCCTCCTCTGACTGTTCTCATTCCTACCAGTTAGCCCCAGCTGCCAGAGAAAACCTGTCCACTTTGGGAACAGAAAGGGAAACAGTTCTCCAGCCAGCCCCTCTTTATCATTGTGTTAATAGCCATGTTCCCATCTGTCCTCCACATCCATCTGCTGTCCTCTGTCTTACACTGGGCTTGGAAGGTCCTTGGTGAATGCAGAGCCCTTGGTGGCTATACTTTTGTCACACTTCCAAACAACTGATAGATTTAGCCTTGATCCAAGGATAACAGATAATTTAAGGGAAGGAGATGTATACAAAGACATTTGTCACCTGCACACCATAGTACAGTCCTGGAAAGGCCACCAACTGTCTGCTCCTGTTCTGAGAAGGGAGCAGGAAATGGAGGATCTCACTTATCCTACTCTACCTGAGGACTGAAGTAAAGACCCATAGCCAACTGGTGCAATGTCAGTCAAATGGATTTTAGGGGGCCTGAAGTCAGTAAAATAACTAGCCAAAACACGTGACTGAAAAGAAAGAATCTTTTGAATGAAAAGTGTGGGATCCATGGAGGCTTTGCGTGTTTTCCCAGGGGGAAAGAAAAAAAAATCAAATTATTGATTATTTTTAAGGATCAGTTAATGTGGTAAAAGAAAGAACCTGCATTTTACTTACAGCCAACATCCTTAGTACCAAGTATCAGTGTGCTGGAAGAGTTTCGATTCAGGGGTATTTTTTATGTCTACTTCAGTAATGGTGTCATAAACCTTTAGATAAATAAATTTATAAGACCCTGATACCACAGTTTTAACATTTTGTGTTTCAGCTTTTTCAGCATAGCCACAGGACAGAGTGACATTTGCAGTTACCATGAACCATCGGAAATTCTCAGGCTGGCACCTTAATATCCACGATTCCAAAAGTATTTCTGTCATGCAAAAAAGATGCACCAGGAAAAAAAAAATAAAGAAATACTTTTTCTCTCCATTAATTTATTCTGATGAATAAATCCAGTTGTAATATCCTCTTACTATTTCTGAAATCTTTAGAGATCACAAAATGCGCAATCACATGAAATGCAAAAACCACAGGCACGGCATTGTCTTGCTCAACCCATTGGAATCTGTCACTAAACAAAGGAATCAGAAAAAAAAAAAGAAAAACCCACTATCTTGGAAGCAAAAATGTTCATGCAGACACACAAACCAATAAAAGCAAGGAAGCTCTGAATCCAGGTCACTGTGGAGTCCTAAACACAGGCCTATTGTGTTTTGATGCAGCAGAAGCCCATATGGTCTTCCATTAGAGGGTCTCAAAGCAATGGGCAATGTTACCATACCATATGTGCTGATTGGAACTAGTGTGATGATTTATGTTAGCAAGCATAAGGATTTTTTTGCCTTCCGATTTCTTTCTTATTCCTGTTCTGTTAGCAGAAGCCTAGAAATGGACAGCCTTGTCTTTGGGGGTTTCCAACGTTAATCCTGAATTTGTCTCTGAAAAAAAATGAGCAAAATAACTATAAGGCCAACAGAGCAGGACTACTTCTTTAAAAGTGAGTTCTCTAACCTGGAACTACATGTTTCCACCAAATGAAAGATCCCAGTTTCTACTTCAGCATCACACTGCTTCTAATCAATTCCCTGCTAGGAAGCTACAAAAAGGCAGTGGCCAAAAGCGAACCTTATGGAAATTTACCTCTCAGAAACTGAGCCTCACAATGCACGTTTGTTTCTCAATTTCCCCTTTTAAAACAAAGCAACTGGAAAGAAAATCAAACATTAAAAACATCAGTGAGTGAAAAAAAAAATCTTGCTTTCTGGGAGAAAGAAACAGTAATGTAGCTAAACAAACAAGCAATGAAAAAGTCAGCATCTTCTCTCTTTTCCTCCATGCTACAAACCAGAGCTATCCATGAATTTCCTACCATGATCAGTTCTGTGTATAAAAATCATCACACAACACCCAACAAACGTGCTACTCATCCTGTTCTGCTGAGTATATATTGAAAGATCATAAAAAGGACAAAACTACCTACTAAACAGGGGAGCAGATTTTTTTCTCCTTTCCATGCTGCTACAGCTCTAACTACCCCACCCCACCAAATGCCATTGTCAAGTGTAGCTGCCTGGTGAAGACACAGGTTGTTATCCACAGATTGAACGAGTGGAATAATTAATTCAGCTGACAATTGTTGCTTTTCCATATTTATAAAATGTCAAGACAAAATGGCTTAGAAGAAAATTTCAACAGTACAAAGATGGGAGGTATTCAATCCCTTATAAAGTCTTGGGCAGCTGCCAACCAGCCATAGCAACTGTTCTCCTTCAACTCAACATAATCCTCCAATTCAATTTTCCCTGCACTTTTTTCTAAATCTCAGAGAAACACTAGATGCTCCAATGTCAGACGATGCTCTGAGCTGTTGGTTTAAGAACATGGGGGAAAAAATTGAGGTAATTCACCCAGTTTTATGTACATAGCTTTGTGTGTAGAGATGCATAAGGACTGTGTGTACAAACACAGTGACATAAGGTTCTGGTAGCTTTTCAGATTCTTTCTTTACCATCAGCGCATTTGCAATTGCCTGTACACCGTAGAAAATAATCAAATAAGTTGTTCAGATGTTTTATAGAATTGACTAGCTAAAGCAAGGCACATTCTGCTAAAAAGCCAGTTAAAAGAAGGATCCACTCAATGAGCCCAAGGTAAATCATGGAGGGTTCTGTTAGTGCCGGTGAACTGAGCTGGGCAAAGCAGAACAGACAGCAATTCAAGAAGCCAGAAAATATGTGGTTGCCCAAGAACATATGCAGAAAAGAAGTGTTTAGGGGCAAAGGGCTGGCTTGCTTACCACAAAGTCAGCTTGCTTACCGCAAGGAAAATGTAAACTCATCTCATCCAGTAAATGTAAAACATGTCATTCCACTAAGTTACGCTGGATCTATCAAACAGTGTTCTTAACAGAATCATTAATTGTTGTGTTTTGAAGTTGTTTAAAACGTAACTGCATGGACTTCAAACTGCCAGATCTTAGGAAGGACAGAGCTCTGTTTTGGGAGAGGGTATGACAGGAATGGACAAATACAATGTACTCAAGAAATAGCAGAGCATCTTTCTCCTGGAATGAAGTCCCTCCCACCATAAATAACAATTAATTATTTCAGAGCTGAGGAACGTGAACATACATAAGTCCATGGGACCTCATGAGCTGCATCCCAGAGTCCTGCGGGAATTCACTGGTAATTCCAAGCCATTCTCCATGATACTTAAAATGTCATGGCAGTCTGGTGAGGTACCAGGGGATTGGATAAAAGGGAAATATTGTGCTCATCTTTAAATAGAATAGAAAGTAAGACCCTGGGAACTATCAACTGGTCAGCCTCCCATGAAACAGATCCTCCTAAAAACTGTGCTCAGGCACAAGAAAGACATGGAGGTGGTTCAGTACAGCTGACAAGGCTTCATCAAGAGAAAATCTTGACTGACCAACTCTGTAGCCTTCTGTGATGGGGTATCTACATCAGTGGAAAAGGCAATAGCTACAGATGAAATTGATCTGGATTTCTGTAGTTTTTGTCACAGTCCCCCAAAACATCCTTCTCTCTAAATTAGAAACAGATGGATTTGACTGTTAGATAGATAAGAAATTTGGATGGTGCATCCAAAGGGAAGTGGTCAATGGTTCAGCGTCTTGATGGACATCAGTGACAAGTGATGCCTTTCACATGTCCGTATTGCTACTGCTGCCTTTTCCAACCTAGAAAGAAAACTCAAGATAATTTTAATAATGAAGCTAATTTAAAAGTGGCTCTGTACTGAAGGGCTTCAGGGGCAGTTATGGAAAGATGTCCACAAATGCTCATATGGGGTGAAAACAGTTTTATATTTTTAGTAAATTAGCATAATTTATATAAATAACCAGTTAGGAGGACAAGTGGTGATGGAATCCTCTCCCAAGTCCAGCCCCTTCTCCAGAGTCTCCCACCTTGGTACTAGCTGTACTTTGTTTATGAAGATGTGTCTTGAAGAGTTGTTCTCATTCTTGGTACACAGGAAAAACAAGATAGGATAGGGGCCTTGTACGCCTTGGGGCTTGGAGCTCTAGAATTTGTTTTGTCTTTCAGCCTAGTGAGAGGCCATGGAAAATTACTAGGAAAACTAGCCACTAATGCAATAGGCTACAGAGCTACAAATATATGTGTGCATAATACCAAGAACATATAAAAGGAAAAAGAGCAAACCAAAATTGTATCAGTACCAGTGTTATTTAATGCCTTCATTAATGATTTAGATGAAGGTATTGAGTGCACCATCAGCAAATTTGCGGGTTACACCAAGCTGAGTGGTGCTGTTGCATACTTGAAGGACAATATACCATCCAGAAGGACCTGGACAAGATCAAGAAGTGCATCCATGGCAATCTCATGAAGTTGTACAAGACCAAGTGCACCTGGACTGGAGCAATCCCCAGTTTCAACACAGGCTATGGGATGAACAGATCAAGAGCAGCCCTGGTGAGAAGGACCAGAGTGCTGGTGGGTGAGAGGCTGGACATGACCCAGCCATGGGCATTCCCAGCTCAGAAAGCCAAACATGTCCTGGCTGCATCCAAAGCAGTGTGGGCAGCACGGGAGGGAGGGGATTCTGCCCCTCTGCTCTGCTCTGCTCTCCCACCAGCAGTGCTGCATCCAGCTCTGGGGTCCCCAGCACAGTGGAAAGATGGACTTGTTGGAGAGAGTCCAGAGAAGGGTGACAAAAATTATTTGAGGAATTGAACATGTCTCCTGTGAGAAAAGGCTGAGAGAATTGGGATTATTCATCCTGGAGAAGGCTTTGAGGTGAACTAACTGCAGCCTTCCAGTACATGAAGGGAGCAGCAAGAAGCATGGAGAGAGACTCTTTACAAAAGCAAGTAGTTACAGGAATGGATTCAAACTGAAAGTGGGTAAGTTCAAATCAGATATTAGGAAAAACTTGTTCCGTGTGAGGGTGGTGAGGCACAGGAAGGTTTCCCAGAGAAGTTGTGGATGCCACATCCCTGTGAGTGTTCAAGGCCAAGTTGAGCACTGAGCCACCTGGTCTATTTAGAGGAGTTCCTGCCCATGGCAGGGGCACTGGAACTAGATGATCTCTAAGGTTCCTTCTCACCCAAGCCATTCTATTACTCTAAGATTCTCTGATTCCATGACTCATTGAGCAGGTCCTTGATTTGGCTACCACATAGATAGGGCATGGTGGGATGGATGGAAGGATGGATGTGTGGATGTCAGTTGCCCACCAAGCGTCTCCACCACTTCTGTCCTCAGAAGAACAAGGGGGAGAAAATAACATTGGGGGGGGGGGGGGGGGGCAATGTGGCAGTTTAATAAGGCAGTTTAATAAAGCAAAAAAAAGCTTGGGCACAGAAGCAAAGGAAAAGCAAAGTTCTATGCTTTCTTTCCCATCAGCAGATGAAGTCTAGTAGACTTCCAGGAAATGGCACTTCCAGATTCATAATGGTGGCACTAAAAGACAAATGTAGTAATAGCAAATGCCTGCTCCCTCTGCTCCCTCTTTCTCTTAGGTTATATTGCTAAGCAGATGCCATATGGTATGGAATATCCTTTTGGTCAGTTTGGGTCAGCTCCCTGGCTGCATCCTGCATCCTCACTGGGGAGGGGGGAAATGTTGGAGAGCCTGAGCTGATGCTGTGCCAGAACTGCTCAGCAGATGCTAAAACATTGGTGTGTTATCAACACCTTTCTAACCAAAGCAAAGCATGGCACTACAAGGGCTGCTGTCAGGAAAATTAGCTTCATCTAAGCCAGAGCCAGTACAGTGGATCAGTCCAGCCGTAGATTACTTCTTTCATTCATTTTTGTATTATGACAGAATGCCTCTCTGGGAGGCCTAAATAACTTCATTTTAACAGTTCTTAAAATAGAGTCAAATGTGATGCAGAAGTTAATGAACTTGGAAAAGAACAGTAATCAAGCTGCAAAAAAATCTAATTTTTTTTATCCCTTTTTATTTGATCCTAATCACTCTGTGCTATAGGCGGTCAGTAGACACAGGATTGGAAGATAAATAAATGCACCCTGGCAGTTGCCTCAGCTGCCACTGCAAGTGCTTTCTGACACATAATTAGAAAACAAATGGAAGATTAGCTTAATAATATTCATTAGCATCTAGCGAAACCGAGAGTGTTTCGTGTTCAAAGCATGTTGGGCTTTTAGATGAATTTAAGAAAATTCTGTATTTCCACCCTTCAGTTATGAGAAGACTGGGGGATGGGGGAAGCAGGGGGGGAAAGGGAGGTGGGGGGGAGAGGGGGAGAAGGAGGGAGAGAGGGAGAGAGAGGGAGAAAGAGAGAGCTTGCATAGCGTTAACCCCTTTCTCTCTTGTCCATGCTATTTATTGTTACGGTTTTTTCCACAAGTCTTTCTCCTAATCTTCAGGGCAGGAATGGTTAACAGAAAAGCAAGGCCTCCTTTCAGGCATTGTTGTTTTTCCATGCTTCCCTTCTTTTTTTTTCCTCAAATTATCCTAAGTAAGGATTTTAATGATATTCAGAAATCACGGCTGTCTTGCTGAATCGCTGTAGGACTGACCTCCCTTGACAGTTCTTAAATTATTCAGCTATCAAGGGCCTGCTAAACATTAAATTAAGCATCCTCTCTCCCCTGTCCTAAACCATTAAGTTATGCAAATGCACAGATAATGGGGCATATGACAGCTGGAGGCATTAATCAGGCAGCTCTGTCTCTGGGCTGTTGTTATGTAGAAACCGCATCTGCCAACAGACAGAAGAGACACAATTAGATCTCACTTAATGGAATAAGAAGAAACTACCGAGCTCTCTACACTCCTGTTAGGTTGTAGACCTGGGAGGGAATAAGGCACTTGGGAAATCTCACTCGCTCTCTGTTTCTCTTGCTCTCCTTTTTTTTTAATACCTGTTCTTCCAATTGAAATGAAAAATTACCTGTAATTGTTATCATTTGCAAACAAAGCCTGTCAGAAGACCCACCCGCTGTTTACAATGGATGTTTTTCTTGTTCCTTGCTAAGGTTCTTTGGGGAATTTTCCTTCATTTGTTTTTTTAACTAATGCTCTGTCTTCTGCTGGAGGAGGGTGGAGGGGGAAGGAAGCAAATAAATGGGTCTCCCTTTACACCATTCGAATTACTGCTTTGAAAATGAACTGGCATGCTCAATCATAGCGGAGAAGCATATTGCTGAGGCATGACTCAGTTTGCCATTTGTACATATGTGATGATTTCTTTCTTATTACTTGCTAATTATTGGAGACCAGTCTTTGCTTGCAGATTTTTCTGGCACTTTTGGCACGTTTTCCCCCACAAAATTGCTTCTCCACTCTAATGAGGTGGGGAGGTGGGGGTGGGAGGGGGTAATGCCTAGACATTTCGGGATGTCCTACGGATTTCTTAAAGAGGTTTGGAAAAGAGTCTAAATAATTCAAAATTTGGGCTGTGATAGAACCTGGATCAAAAAATACTGAGTAAGTGTGCATACATGGGTCACTGTGTTAGAAAGGAATCTTTTTCCTATACAGACTGATCTTATGTCCTCCGCTGGAATTTCTGAAAGCCTTCATTATTAATAAAGTATCTGATGGAATTTTCTTACCACAAAGGTCTTCCTTCACCCATAGTAAGCTCTCCCCTTTTCTCAGAAAGAATATCGACTAAAACAACTTCATTAAATCTTTTAGACAAAACTTTTAATATAGGTATTTTCCCATGGAGAGGCTGGGCTTTTAATTCAGATGATGTGTTATCTTATTTAATAAAAGCAAAGAATATCAATCTTTACTGATACCAACTTCGATTTTTGGAAAGCAATGACTTTTCTTCTGGGCCTTATGTTGAGATGAAAATGTTCTTGAAGTAGTGGAACAGGTTAGTGAGTATACATCAGTTTGTTTACTACTACTCAAATAAGCCCAATATGTGCTGCATGTAATCAGCAATACAGACCTTTTTCTGCCCAGCTGCCATGATCAGAACTACTGCCAAAGGTTTTACAATCCAAACTGCTACCTAAACATATTGGTTGGACATTTAAAATTTATCTCTACCCCCACAGACAAAACAGTCATCATCACCTTCAATGCTGAAAGGCTGAGACCTTAGGAGCTTAACTGACACCTAAAGGTGCGCAAAGCTAGAACTCCATTTCTAGGTGGGAGGAGAACAAATCTTAGAATCCCAAAATACCAGGTCATCCTTAGCAATCCACTTCATGAAAGAAAAGGAAGCATCAGGATAAACATTCTAGATGGTCACAGCTGCCAGATTTTCACATTTAAAAGAAGAGATAATGATAGAAAATGCAAGCTGCTTTTTTTATTTCTGTGACTATGTCTCTAACAAGCTGCTGGAGATCTAAGACCTTAAAAACAGTAGATCATAAAGCAGTACTAAATTAATGATGCAGTTTTCTAATTACTTCTGTTCATTTTGCTTTTCTCTGTTCTTTTTATCTCAGGAGTGCTGGGAATTTGGGCCAATATACCTCATCTCTATCCCCATTTTTTATGCAGAGGACAACTTTTCCTACTGGTCCAACAACCTTCAAGGTAGGAAAATATGAGCCAGGTAGAACATAACACCACCAAATCTTATTCCTTTTATTTTAATTTTTGAGATTCGTAGTATTTCAGACATGATTTCAGCTGCTCAGATTGGTTGATGTGTTTGCTCCCAGTGATCATATAGACACAGCTATAATTTCTCCTGTTTACAAAGCTCCCAGAGATCTGGATTATGAAGCTCTTCATAAACTTCGGAGCACCAAAAATGATTTGCAAGCTAAATACCAGTTTATTCATTATTGCAGTGTTGGATGGCTTCTGATTTGGGTTTACAAATATTCATTGGGATATACAATCAAATGATATACAATTAGCATCTTAGCTCCTCTGTAAGTCTAGAAGTATAGTGTCAAATCAACAGTATTTGTATAAATTATTGCACACAAATTCTGTGTGTATAAATTGCATGGATTTCTGAAACCTTCACTGGAGAGGATGGGACAGATGCAGATAATCAAACCCACTATTTGCCCCATATTGTATGCTTTGTGACATTTTACTACTTTCTAGTGCCAATTCTGAAATTTGAATCTGACTTTTTTGCTGACTTTGAATCAGAAATCCTTTAATTACAGTTATTTGTGCAATTCTTCCATGCCAATGCATGCTAAGTTTTATAACTCTTCATCAGTATTCAGTTGTATTTTTCAAAAGAAGTTAAATAGAGGAATCTGACCAATCTGAGGGCTTGTTCTGTATTATTAAGATAGAGATGGCATTGTGATTAAATATCTCTATAAAAATGCCTAAATAAGGTATATGTATAGAGCATTTACAACTGTTCCGAAACTTTCCTAAGGTAGTCTTGGCCTATGGTACTACTTACATTCTGATATTATATTTAAAACACAAAATTATAATCGGATATTCTCTTTTTCTGGCCACTGGTTGTATTTTGACAAACATATGTGGGAATAATTTTCTGGGTGAACTGCACAAAGACATATATGTATACTGAATTGTACTTGCAGAGGATTGAGCAGATCAAGCGATAAAGCATCTCATGACGCAGAAAATTTGTCTTGAATGATGGCATCACACAGAAACTAGAGATCACAGCATCCATCTGTGTTTTAAATAAGAGAGTGCATGCACATTCTTATTGCTACTGATTTTATTGGTTATTTTCAATTTAATAAAATCTAATAAAAAATATTAAAAAGGTTGCAGTAGCCATTCATGTACATTGTAAACATTTTGGTGTTCATTCATCTCTGGCAGAGTTGTAACCATGCAGTGCTCTCAGGCTGCTTTGGAAAGAAGTGTGACAGGCACTATTTTCACAGTCTCTCCTAGGGAAAAGTGTGTGTTCAGCAAGACTTCCTTAAGTGAGACTAGACAGTGAAGAGAGCAGCATTGAAATTGTAGCTCTGTGGAATAGCTATCTCACTCTTCTCAAGAAAGCTTGCCCTCCAATATTATTTTAAATGTATTTCTATTGGTAAGCACCATTATAATATTCTGCCAACATATGTGAATATTTGGCATTTTTACTATTTGGGCTCCAAAAAAAGCTGTACTGTCATCTTCATATGTGTTTTACACTGCATATTTAGGTACATTTATTTTGAGATGAACTGAAAGCTTAAAATGCTTTAAATGTGCAAGAGCAGATAGTCCTATGCTGAATTTCTAAATTTGAGAACGGAATTTGCAACATGTTCTTCATTTTGAATCTGCAAGTGCTTTTTCATATATGCTGAGTAGTAATGTATATCAAGCTAGGACTGAATATATAGAATACTTTTTGAATGTAACTTGACCATAAAGAACACAATACCTATTATGTATACATACATACGGATATGCTCTTTGTGTTTCCCTATTACAGTGTAATGACTGGGCTCTCGTTTGTATTTGCCCCTCCTTCAGACACAATCTTTTACTATTTTATTACCTGGTAATAAAGCCCAGACTGGGATGTTTCTCTGAGATTTAGTGCTTATTTTCAGAAATTCAAACCTTCTTTCACAGTTTTGTCACCAGTTTCATGACAACAAGACTGTACCTAGTGTAGTAATTTAACACAAAATTACATTGGTTTAGCCTATTAAGGCAGCAAACAACTCCTTTCACTACTGTATGGTAAGAAACAGTCACAAATATCTAGCAATTAGGGCTTATGTTCTAATTTAAGTCATCTACATCAGCAGAATTACTTATACTGGTCTTTCATGCTAAGCTTATTTCTGATATTAGCTGGTTTTTACTCACAGCTCCAAAGCATAACCTGATAATTTCCTGCTCTGATGCTTTCCTTGATTGCTTTGACTGATTACCTTTTTCTCTGTTCAGTACAACTTTTCTCCTCAAAATACAAGAACTGTCTCTGTGTCTTTACTCATTTCATAAGTTTTCAGGTCTGGAACATGATAGATTCCAAACTGTGCTCATTTTCTATTGAAGGATGTAGTATAGATGTCAACATTTCATACAGATTCCTATCCCTATTAGTAATCACTGGTATGTTTGTGTTTTATTGTTCTGAGAGGAAATACGTGGTTTTGCACAGATCTGCTCACGTCATCTGTCTGTGGACACCATTAGACCTTACTTACTGTTGCTCAGATATTGTATTTTTTTTTCCAGGTCCTCTTTTTGCTTCATCTTACAAAAAGTCATTTGTTGAAATCCTGGTCTCTGGTCACTTTTGTCTACATTTCATAAAAGGTTTTCTCACTGTCACTTACCTGTTGCCTGAATTTCCCTTGCCACTGTTCACCTTTGTCCTCACCTTTACACATTCTGTCGAGGATTTTATTTCTAACGCCTGGGGACTGGCCACCTTTCTCCATTCACTCTCCTTTAGGAGTCAGCCTCCACCTGAATACTCATGGCTTGCCTGCTTCCAAATCCAAAGACCAAGCAGATCCACAGTTTATTGTCCAGCAAATGACAATATTGGACAGCCTGGACAGGAAGAACAAAACTGTCACTTGTGCTTACAGTCTGTACACACAGGTTTGCCTCAAGAATTCCTCAGTGTGAGTGCTTCCTGGACACTCACCATCACATCAAAAGATGCATCCTTCACAAGCCTGTGGTGTTCTGCTTCTGATCATTCTGCTTTTCACTGTCATCAGTCAATAGAAATTAATGCACATCCACTAGGCTTCCAGAAATTGATGATCCTTCGTCAGTCATTCAAATCCACCCCAACAGATCAAGCTAGACCAGCTTCCGACTGAGGAAGAAATTTGGCCCTGTAATTAACAAAATATTGCCATATCTAATTTCACCCTGACAAGCAAGTTTTTTTCCATCTTCTACAGAGTATCATGGCACTGTCTCTTTTGTACCATTCCTCATACTGCATTACAGTGAGAACTCTCACCCTGCATATCCTGGGCTCCAGGAGGCTTTCAAAACAGTCTGTCAGTCTACTAAAAGTGTAATTTTCTAGGATGTGATCTGCATGTCTTTTTGTAGTTGGCATGTGAATTTAGACAGAATCATTTTCAGGGTTTCCAGGTTTTCTATGAAACTTCTACAAAATTGTTAAACCATCCATTGGTCATTCACTTTCTATTTTCACCTGTCTGATTGATTTTTATAATGCCCCAGGCAGCAGCAGATTTCCAGTAAAAGCAAACTGGATCACATCATTTATTTCACTCACTTCCACCAGACCATTTACTGATTTCTTTCCTCAGATTGTTTTATTTCTGATTATATTAGACACTGAGATTTTTTTCCCCATTTTTTTAGACTGCATTTCATAATCATAGCAATCTATTATCTATATATTCTGTATATACAGGGAGATATAAGATTTTCACATAATAAGATTTATGAGATAAAATACACCTTCTTTGTACTTTGTATAAAATCTGTCAGATATATACTTATGTATCTTACATATAATGTATTTTTATATCTTGACACCCACGTTCATTATAGATATCAGTGCTTCTTCTGTGGAGAGAAGCTGAACTCTGAGCCCTCAGGCCTCCCTGAGTCCTGGGGCATAGTGAAAATGATAATAACCCATGGTTTGTTTTGCCATATTACTTAATTAATCCAGTTGCTCTTGAATTGCATTCTTCTTTCACTGGATATTAAACCAACTTGTCAATTGTAATTGCAGAGCTTCTTTTTCCCTTTTTATCTCGCTCAGACCAGTCCTACTGAGTCTATCTTTTCTTACAATATTGCTTTATTTCAGTCATTTTTAGTCTAAAGGAATACATGGTATAAAGAGTTGAAATTTTTTTAAGTAGCCAACGAGTTTATGAAATAATATTTGTAATTCATACCTAAACTTAATCAATACTTCAAAATATTTTAATTATAAAGCTGCATCTGTAGAACTTTGTACAGATGATTCTGATTCCTCAGTAGTCAATTACTTCAAGGTTTCAGTAAGTTACCACTCTGATGTGTTGAAGATCTGTCAGTCTGTTAGAATGGGCTTGCAGTGCAAC
Organism: Petroica traversi; assembly: GCA_025920805.1. Classification (NCBI taxonomy): domain Eukaryota; kingdom Metazoa; phylum Chordata; class Aves; order Passeriformes; family Petroicidae; genus Petroica; species Petroica traversi. The sequence goes on from JAHLSL010013749.1 coordinate 4,369,050, forward strand.
TCTGTCACTTTTACAGGAAAACCAGTACTTCCGAGGAATATCAGGTAACGTTCAGTACTTGTAAAGTTGCTTCTTTCTCTGTGCACAAGCATACACAGTTACTTTTAAAAATTGGGCACATAGCTCTCTTGTCTTAATTTAATTTTTGACTTCCCTCTTCTATTGACACGCAACAGGAAAACATGCATAGAAAACATAAGCAAAGCATTAACATATTAAGGTAAATTAATGACATTATCTCCCTTACCACTTGAACCACAGGAATACCGACCTGACATGGATTTTCCTGGCCTTCTGTCATCATTTTGCCCACCAAATACTCTAGAAACAAGACCTTTAATCAGCTCCCTTAAGTACACAGAAGTTCAGCCTTTATCATAACTGTGAGTATGATCAGGCTCAAATAAACAAGCAGACATGTCGTCACATACTTTTGCCAGCTAGAGACCATAAATGAGCCTTATCCTTTTTTGTCCTTTTTACAGAACAGTCCCCACTTTCAATCCTTCTTGAAAGATCTGGTCCTCATGAGTCTTTTCATGTATCTATATGTCTGAAGTTTAACACCAGTAAATTTTTGTTCATTTCCCAGGGAGCTGAAACCTAAAAACCACAGAATCTATGCTAACACGTGATCTGCTCATCTTGTTTGTCTCTCTGTGCATTTGTTTTATTTAGTTTCTCAAGCATATTTAGTATGCAGTCTCTGTGTGGAGTATTATATATTTCTAAATAATGCAATATTGCTGACAGGGTTTACATGATGGAATCATTGATATTGATGTGACAGCCTTAATGTCTCTCTGCTTATTATTATGAAGTATCTTTGCTATGATGCAGAAAGAAGTATTCTTAATTCCCTCTTCACTATACATGATTAGTTGTGCTGCCCTAAAACAAAATCGTAATTAATTCTGAATAATGACAATGATCTTGACAATCAGTAATGCTCATCCTCAGTGTGATATCCATTCACAGACTATTCCTTTTGTTGTCCTTCCTATGAGGCAAAAGCCCCGACCAGGCAGATACCTCCAGCACTCACTTGAATGATCAGTCACCCCAGCACCCTGCAGGCAGGCAGGGTACCCCAGCAGTGCACTGAGCATGCCTCCACAAGGCACTAAAAATATAATTACAGATGGTAAAAGGAGATCTAAGCATCAATAAAGGGAGAAACTGAAGCGCTAATGTACCAAAAGTGAGGGGTTTTTAACATCTCTCAAGTGTTGTCTCAGCTAGAGCTCAGAATCATCATCACATCTAGCGGCAGAAATTTACTTAGTCTCTGGCCAGGTCCTCTGGGAGTCTGCTTCTTTTGGGAACAGATTCAATCCTGACCCCTGTAAACAGCCCTCCTGCCCAGGAGCAGGAGCATAACACAGCAGTGGATGCAGTGACAGGAGTAGGGTGATGGGAGCTAGACTAACAGCTCAGAGTAAAGTCTGCATCCTCTTATCTGTCTTTTGAACCATCTAGTCCCATCATCTTCTCCAACAGTAATACTGTTCGTTTAATACTTTCACTTCTGCCATCCCAGCCATGGAATACTATTGATTTCCTTGAATGTGGAAATAGGATGAAATTCTAAAGACACTTATGCAGCTGGAATCCCCAGTACTGTCTTGACAACTGCTGAAAGAATAAACAGAGTCTGAGGCCATCCTAGACCTCCTCCAAAGATGATGAGCTACGCCATTTTATCTGGTGTAGTTGAGTTCATTTTTGCCACTCCGTCCCTCCCAGTGCTGTGCTTTTCACTGATGGTCAGAAAGGTCTTGGTGGACAGTGTAACGCCCTTCTTGGAGCTGGCACGGTCACTGTGGAAGCTGGGGGAAGCTTCTGGCAGCTTTTCACAGAAACTATCCCTGTAGACTCTCCACTACTAAACATTGCCATGCAAACCTAATACAGATATAAATGTAATTCCTGCACAAGAAGTTATGATCAATCCGGCTAGCAGCCTCATGTCTAAAGACTGTCTCAGACTCTGAGCACAAATATAATATTGATGCCAAGTTTTGAGCTATGAGTCAAAGTTACTGTCGGTGGATAAGCTGTTGTACTCCAATTCCAGCATACCTATTTTTAAAAAATTACCAATGCATGTACCTAACTCAGTTTTAAAACATATTAGAATGAGTTTTGAGGCAGAATTCTCTTTTTCCATCTGAAAGAAAGATCATCTTCTGCAGGGAAGTAGGGAAGAAATGGAGAGAGGGAGGGGAGGGAGGAGAGAGAGGAGCAGAAGGAGGGGGCAGAAGGAAGGGAGGAAGGAAGGAAGGGTCAACAGTTACCTTGTCTTAAAATTTCCCACTGGTGCAATGGTTTTCTTGTTGTTCTGCCTGTTTTTTTAGCTGTTCAGAACCAAGTTGTCTAAAACTCCAGCAGATTATGCTATACTAATCACTATGGCCAGCAAATCTATTGCAGAACAGGCGTAGCAGTTGCTTCATTTTAGAAAATGGACTGTAGAGAGACTAGTACTACCTCTGCCATAGCCCAAGAAGCTGTCCCAAGACTGCCTGAGAGCTCATTTTGCTATATATATTAAAGGTATGGGCTCTGGTTGTGCACTATTTCAGCAACAATAGTTATTAAATAGCTCAACAGATCCGCCATCAATTTAAAATCAATATTGTTCATATTTAAAGGACAATTCCCAGTGCTGCTTCTCTTACCCAGGGTAGCTGTGGATTCCCCATCCCTGGAAGTGTCCAAGGTCTTGGATGGGGCTCTGAGGAGCCTTGCTCCTGGCAGGAGGGTTGGAATTAGTTGATCTTTAAGTCCCTTCCAGGCCAAACCATTCAATGTTTCTATGATTTTATACTTCTGTGATTCTTCTAGGGTACAGTGAATTTCTCTACACTAAAAAAAATTACTTTTAATTTGTTTTGTTGATCTAAAAGTCACAGAGATGCTGCATCTGAGTAGTACAAGCACATACTTACACTAAACATCTGGCTTGCATTTTCTTTTTAATAGCATGGAAGTTATTCATGTTTCAAGAGGTTTTAATTGTCAAGTAGAGTAGGCCTTTATTGTATTTCTGTATATTTCTTTTCACTATGAATTACTTCAACATGTAGAACTAAGACAGCCTTTGATGCAGTTTGGAAATATTGATTACCTTGTTACAATTCATAAAACACAAAGAATGCTGATGATTATGGGTATGAGAGAAGATATAAAATCATCCAGAATTGAATTGATATCTAGAGTAGAGAGTAGTACTGTCCAATTTATCCAACTCATCATCCCCTGAATTTAATTGTACCTTTAAGTATTACTTCCTTGAAATTATTTTTGCAAATTTTTAGTATACCAAAATGTAAGGATGAATTGGTGTTTTCATTTTTCAATGTTGTAAGCAGACTTAAAGCACAAAAACAGACTTACAAAGACAGGGTAACCACCTTGGCAAAGCCCACATAGAAAACTACTCCTACTGTTCAGGAATTTGTCCACATTATCCAGCTCTTTTCCATCATCTCTAAGTCAGTTGATAGGATTCACTTCCAGTCAGTTTTATTTTCTTTACTATATGATTGCATGAAAAGTCCATCCTCTGACTCTTTGCTGGCCAGGGTAAGCATTTTCAGTTCACATCTCAGCAAGTAGGAAAGCATATCAGCAATAACTTTCAGTCTTAGCAGACAGACCTCATGTGTCCAAGGAAAATGATTTCTGGATAGGCTTCTTCAGAGATATGGCTAGATCACGTTGGCAAAGCCAGGCATATTGTTGTACTTCTGCTGTAGGGAAAGAGGGCTTAGGTTTCCAAGCTCTCAAACATCCAGCAAGTTTTCTCAGCTCTGCTCTCACTGCAAACTATAGAAGACTGTAAAAGTGATGCAGTCATGGTATCCTAATTTTTTTTTTAATGCCAGACACTTTGGAAGAAAACAGTTCTAAAAATCTTTTGCTATGATATCATCTCTTGGCTAAGAGTACTCAAACAAAAGAAAGTACTGCAAAACACTACACACACGGCAAATGGTGCTCAATTAAAAAAAAAAAAGAAAAAGAAGAATTAAGAATAAGTGAATCTTACTTCAAATATTAGTGGCACAATCAGCAGAGACAATATAACTTTTAAATGATTCAATGTAATTTTTTTACTGGCAAAAATACCTCAATATCAGCTACAAACACAGACAAGGGAAGGCTATCCGTGATATCACTTCCAGAAATAGGCTAAGAAATTATCACATTTGAAGCAATTAATAAAGGAAAAAGAAATAGGGTGAACTATTTCTCACCGAATAATTTAGGGGGCAATTAAGAAAGCAATATGGCATATGATAAAAATATTATTTTAAATCTGACATAATACTTGTAAATCACAAGCTGTATTCATTCTGCCCGTTTCTTTCCTGAAGCTTAGCTTTTAAACACAGTTCTGCATCCATCTTAACCAAGTCTTTGTCTCCCTCCTGTGTTCACAAGCTGTTGTTAACACGAGTTTGACAGAAATGTGACTTACAGTCACTGCTCTAAAATGTTTTTTTTAAAACCAAGTCATATGTAAAACAGCATTCATATTTCTCAGACAAAGTAAATACTTCCCATATAAAGGCTAATTCACGTCTGATAAAAGCAGGTCAGAAGAAATTGCAAACAATTTAACAAAGTTAATGCGATCCCTTTGCAATTTATGATTGATTTTTTTTTCCCCGACTAAGATAGTGCATCTAAAATTTCCTGGTACCTGCAATATACTGATTTTCCAAAACGTATTGAAGACCTCTAAACCTTTCTTTTAACTGTCAGGCTGCTGAATTTACATGATGTCATCAAGCAATGACTTTCAAAAGCATTAATATCAGAAGGGGGAGAAATGATTAATGCATAGATGGAACATACCATTAAATCTTAAACTAATCAATTATTAAATTCTGCAATATCTTAGTAAAGTTGCCTGTTTTTATTTCCAAAGGGAATATATGGAGTTAAGGTAGATATATCATACATTTTTGATGCACACACACATCCATGCTTCACTCATTAAGTAGTGTGAGACTGCTTTAAAAGAAATATGCTGGTACATGGGAAAGACCCTCAAACATATAAAATCTACCCAAGCTTTTTTCTTTTATTTCTCTTTTATTTTCTCTTTCCTCATATTTGCAACAGCCAAGATGACTGTCTTTGTAAAATTACTAGTATGTGGTTGTTGTTACATTTTTAAATTTTCTAGTGCTGAATGTGTTCCCCTTTTTAGGAAAATCTGTAGAGCAGAGTCTTACTCTTTTGCTGTAAGGGAAAAAGATTTCCAAATCAAGTCACATTATTTGGAAGGCACTACATCTGATATTTGAATATTTGAAATTCCAGAGCAGTAGAAAAAGTGTTTCCAAGTAACAGATGCCATTCTGTGTGAACTCTTAAAAATTTGTAGAAGAATGTTTCAAATTTAAAAAAAAAAAATTATACACATGATCAACTACTGGGATAAAAAGATTTTTAAGAAAAGCCATCATTTCAATCTAATGGAAGTTTGAGATAAATCCACAACTTACACCTGTTGAGTTACATGTCTCTTACTTGCTGTAAGCCTGTTCCATCAGCAATGGCTTGTAATCTTCCATTTCTCTTTGCTGCTATGTGTTTATCAGTTTCCCAAATTAAAATGGAAACCTTAGGCCAAATCCTTTACTCATATGTGCTTTAGCCACACACACTTCAAAGTCAAGCCTGGTAGTTTCCTTTCCAATGAGATGAGGGTAGATGATCAAATTTTAAAAGTATTTAAAGCATTAAAAAAAACCTTTTTAAATTAAAATACCTGTTGTAGTTGTTTTGTAGAGCTTGGATATATTTGCTATAATTTCTTCCCGCCTGCCCTAGAGATCACAGAAATCTTCCAGATAATTCTTGCCTTGGTTTGGTAAAATTAGAAGGAACTGAACAAAAAGATCTTTAGGCAAAGAATCTTTTATTTAACCACCAGACTGCAAATAATTTGGTATAACATAGCCAATAATTATCTAAAACAATTTGCACACTCTTCCTATTATAGTGAATGACTTAGCATACATTAAATCATTACAAATCTCTTGGGGATTGTACTCCAAAATGCTTCCTGAATTCTATTTGACCCAAAACAGGAGTCAAAATTTTTCTCCAGTTTCTAACTCTCAGTTGCTCTAATAGAAAATATTAGCAGTTTTCAAATCCTTTTATTCTTTCATTCCCTGGAATTCTCTCTTACTCAGCAGTCTGTGATCTGATTTTCTATAAACCTGTACCTTCATTGACTTTTGCAGAATGGCACACATCTCTCTGAAGTTGTAACCCATCACCCTGGTATGTTATCACCATTCCTATTTCAAGGAGAAATGAAATAGTATTGTTAGTTTTATGGCTTTGAAAATCCCTCCAATAGGGGGATAGAGAGTACATTGAATTATTTCTCACTATAACCTTTTCTTACCTAGTTAAAGAGACAGGCAGTGTAGTAGAGCTAGAATAAAGCCTGTTCACAGAGCTTTTTCAGCACTTATCTTCTATAGCATGCCTGTATTTGAGTATATTCTGCTCCCTAAATCTTTGCTTTCCTCCTTTTCCATTTTCTACTGTTCAGAAGGCAAATGCAACCACAGTAACATGTGAGTTGGATTTGTAATCCATCCTGAGGAGGGTGAATGTTAAGTAGGTCACAAGGACACAGATACTGATGGGGTGATTCACCTGTGGGGTGAGGAAGAGCTCCCACACTTCTGTCTCATGCATTTTCTAATGCAATGAGATGGAATGATCTTAGACCAAATGTAGCATCAAGTAGATTTTTTTTTTGGCCTTCAGAGATGATTTTGCTTAAGTGTTGAAATACTTAACCCACCACTCAATAACAGTCTTGAGTAGTTACATTACTGAAAATTAGCTTTGAAACAAGCAGTAATATGAGTGCTTTGTTTGGCAATAGATGTTGCATGAATTCAGCTGCAGTAAGACAAGCCAAGCTTTCAATTACTGCAGACACCATGGTGGAAAGAGGACCAGCATGTGGGCAGTAATTTTCATTGTTTGCTTTACTCCTGTATCTTTTGATAGCCAGCTGGTGATGGATGGGAAGCAATGTAATGATGCAGACTCTTCTGAAAGCTGTTTTGTACAGCAATCCAGATACTATTAAAACCCCATGAAATACCACATTTTTATGAACTGCTAAAGTGATATGACTGTTATGTGTTGATAGTGATAAATTGAAGCAGTAATTGGCAATAATTTATTACCCTTTTCCTTGAGAGAAAATTACTCACACAGCTAAATGATACCAGTATATTATGAAAATGAAGTCATTCTCTTCCCAGGCTACTCCTCTTCCAGCTAGAAGCTATGTCTGCTATTTTTGCATCTTTCACTGCAGTTCAAGTCTGAACTCCATGTAAAAAGGACTGCTCTTTCTCTCCTTTTTGTGGTACACAGAATGCTATGATCCAGACAAGGACCACAAGATTAACATCTTTTAACAGAAATAATAGCACCAAAATATTTTTGTAGCCTGAGGAGATTGAAAGGAAACATTTCTTTATACAGCATATAATGATACAGTCTAATTTTCTGAACAAGTAACTGATTCAAGATAGTAAAGCAATGAATATCTTACTGAGAAAAAAAAAAGTTCAAAATTAATTAAAGAGGCAAAGAGAATTATCTGAATAATTTAAAAGTCATCTCTAGTTATTCAAAACAAGGTAAATGTACAGGAATATCTCTTTAGTTCTCACTTCTGAAAGCACATCAAAGATTACCTCCTTGGGACAAGGAAAGCTTTTGATAGGCACATTGACAGTGGCATGAGGTCTCCTGAGCTTTTTTTTTTTTTTTTTTATAGGAAGTGTTTAATTGCTCTTTATTGAGCAGAACCTCTCCTTCTGCTTGTAAAAGGAATTATTGCTTTCTCCCTCTGGTTCAGTCAGAGGAAGTTAATAGTCCCAGTTTCCTCTGGCAACAGACACAGTTAATGACTGGAAGACTATCATAAACAGGGTTTATTGCCCAAATTACAATCCAGTTCCTAACCAGCCTTCTCATTTCAAATTGCCCTCCTGGCATTTTGGTGATTTTCTGTCTTATTATCTTGGTTCTCAAAGACAGTTCTCTGATATTTAAAAACTTTACATACTGCTTCTTTTTTTTTTTAATAGTATTCACATTGCTGGAAATTGTAAAGTTCAATGTGAAAGGTATATTTATTGGCTTCACTACACCAAAGTGCTTCTCACCAAAAGTGATTTATCAGCATGCGGCAAAACCTCTGCTCAAATACAAAAAATAAAGAATTCTTTATTCTCCTCACTCAAGCTGTTCTTTTTGGTGTAAGATCTAAGTGCTATTATTAAGGCATTTGTATAGAAAAATATAATTGTATATGAAAATACTTGAGAAATCTTTAAGGTAAAAAAACTAATAGAACACTACATACATCATAATTACTCTTACTATGGCATCATAAATGCACAGAGAGATTTGCAGTTAAACTAAAGTTCCTACTTTATAGTACTATCCAGGAAGTCAAACATATTGACTAGGCATAGCTGTATTATGGTTGGAACACATCATGGAATGAGGAGACTTAAAGAAACTTTAAAGCAGATTTTCTCTAATTATTTAGCAATTTAGCAATCAGAAGTGTTATAAAAGCAAACTAAAAATTGTGTTTCTTTGAAGGGGGATTTCAGAAAGGAAGAATTTGGGATGCCACATTAGAGAATTTCTTTGCTATTACACCTCATAACTAGGTGTCAGATTTTCTAAAGAGATAAGATACATCCGAGATAGAGAGTAACTCAGAGGGAAATACAGTAGCAAGAAATGTAAGAGCCACATTCCTGCCAGGACAAGGACATAATTACAAACACTGCATAAACCTAATCAGTAAGTTGTATTGTCACAGATTGTCAGAGGTAACAAAAGTCTACAAAGAACATAGGCTTGAAATGTGATCAAGTCTCACCATGAACTCCAAAAGCTATTACTATGTTTATATCAAACAAGTCTCCAGAATTTTATGTAATTAAAAAAAAAATAAATAAAAGCAAACAGGATGGGGGGGGGGAAATCTTAAATTCATTGGAACTGGGAGAAAACAGTAATTAATTTTAATTACATGATTCACTCCCTAAGCCTCTGAAGCAACTGAAGACTTCCAGCTCTATTAGAGCACTTCAATGATACTGTCTTCTATAATTCAGATTGGTGTTCTTTTACATTTAAATTTAAGTGTTGTATAATCATCAGTATTGCAATTCTGAAAATATTTACTGCCACTGCATCAGGATTTTTGCATCTCATATTAGCATTTTTATACTCTAAATATAAATAACTTTATATATTAGGTCTTTTAATTTTTCATTGAACAAAATGAGGCTTCTATAAAGGATTTCAAGACTGACGGGAAAAAAAAAACATCTGTGTAGAATAGAGATAACATCTAGTTTGCTTGTGGCTAAGGATTCATTCAAGAGTATATATATTTCTCTATAAGTATTGCAACAGGAACAATAAAGATGGTAAATATTTTGAACAATCAGGCTGATTTATTAGAATGCCTAATCAATATTTATAGAGTATATTACTGGCTATTGGCATAGTACAGGTTTGGATTTGAAATCAACAGCACCAACTCACAGATGACTTTGTAAGCAGGGGATAAATGGCAAGATTTCCAAATATTGCATATTTTTTGCTATAGTAAAGATGGTAAAAACAAATGTACTATTTCTTAAAAGCAAAGAACACTTTGAAGCACAGAATTTTGTTTAAGTCCAGTTGCAGCCTTGCTATATTCTTCCTTACTATGTCAGTATCCTCTTTGGCTCAGAAGCTCATTTTGTGCAGGGTGAGATACAGAATAATAATGCAAAAGACTGCAGCTGATGACAAATCCCTTAACATTTTTATTTCATGGTATTACTGTGATATACAATAGGTGATTTCATGAATCTGGTACCACACCAAGGAGTCAGGGACCATTGTATATGTACAGATTCTCCAAAAGAGCATTCCCTCTGTCCAGTTTCTGCCTGGGAATGGGAAGCTCTTCCACAACATCCGCAACAGCTGCACCACAAACATACTACAAGAGTTACATCAATCTGGGAGAAAAGGCCTCTCTAAATTAGCCCTGCTTAGCAGCACTTTCAAGAGAGCTCTCCATCTAAAATGCCATCAGACATTAAATTTGTCACTTTGTGTCTTTCAGCAATCAAGTGCCATCATTTCAGTTTAACAGCAGAGAAAGGAATTAGTCTTTATAAAAAAATATCAAACAGACTTACCTTGAGTAGCACATGAAAGTGAAGTTGAGGGCTAGGTTGTTGTGTGCAGCAAGTGCTTATTTCAACAATTCCGCAGTGGTAGAGAATGCAAACCAGAGCTTTATAACAGTGACAGAATGGCCACTTCAGCATTTCTACTCCAACATGCCCATCTTAAGACTCTCAGTCTATATTTCAACCTGACTAAATCCTGAATGCCTTCCCTCAGTGACAGATAGGCAATCAGAGGACTTGGAAATCGGAGCCTAACATGGCAGGAAGCATGGTACAAAGGTAGCACCTTACGGAGCACCCCTTAGGACAAACCTGCACCCTGAATTTTTCAGATCCCACTGTCTGAGCATAACACTTCCTCAGCCCCATCTCACGTCTGCTCTACTCACAAAAAATGTCCCAGCACTCTACGCACCTGCAATGCGGGCACAATCTGATAATTGCCTCACAGCTGAAACCTGCAAAACAGGAGATGGGTAACCTGAGGCTGTGGGAAAACAGAAGGATAACCTTTTAATCTTAAAGATTGGTCTCTTTAAGAGGGGAGATATCCCCTCTAACTGAGCAGTTCTGCATGCTTTGGCACTTGAGCTCCCTCCTCTGGTCTGGGACACAACAGATTGGCATTATGGTAAACTCAGTAGCCTGTACCTTTGTTGGTAAGGTTTAGAAAGGCAGAACGTGTCACAAGTCCTACACTGTACTATTAACTTACACATACGTGTTATTTGAACCTTTATATTTTAAGTGAAACAAAATGCAAACAGATTAATCTGATCTCTCAGCCTCTTAGCTACCTTATGTTGGATGAGAAGATAACTGGTTTGGAGTTCCAAATCAATCTATATCCACTTATTCCCAAACTAAAAGGATGTGTATAGTAAGATATTACAAAGTATGGTCTAATGGACTATTAAGAGAAACACGGTATACCTGTGTGGCAGACAGCCTTTACTTTCTATCACTAAACACTGCATTAATGACCAATTAAAGAATCCCCCTAAACTAGCTCATTTGGTGCTAGAAGTCAGTTCTTAAACAATATTTTAGAAAACTAAGTTGTTATCGTACAGCATATTGGAAAACATGATGCATCAGAAAGATCTACACCACCATTAATAATATGTCAATAAAGTACTCAACATTACTTCAGGAAAATCAGATCTTTAAGGGAGAGCATTAAACACTCCCCTTGGAGAAAGTGAGAGGAGTGGTGCAGCTGCAGGTAACAGGGACACCACAGTGCAGGCTGTTGATATCTAAGGAAGGAACTGAAATAACTTTCAGTGACTCCAATAAAATACAATGCCTTGTCTAGAACCTTGCTTCTCTGAAATATTTACATATACCTTACATCAATACCCATATGCTCAGTCTCAAGACTTTGGGTGATTTCATGGCATGTTCTCAATTATTGTCCAAGGTAAAAAAGCACAAGATGTGCATCACAGTTTAAATACAGGACACAAAGATTCATCCACCTCTCCACAAAACAACAGCAGCCACAGCCATAAAAGGCCCTCAGCTGGCAAGCTGAGCTATCTGCCTATTGGCCAGTTTATCCCCAGTTGTCACAGATGAAGAAGGAATTAGGAAAACAAAGTAAAAAATGCATGCATCAGTCCTTATAAAATCAAAAGAATATTCAGGTCATTTGCTCCATAGTTCTTACCAAAAGTTCCACCAGGATGCAGGGCTACAGACTTGGAGGGCAGGTTTTTTTACAGGAGGTAGCTTGCTGCTACCTGAGCTGTCAAGGGGCTGGTGGAAAGAGATGGCTGGAGCCTGTCAATTTCACACCCCTTGACTGATGGCAGATTCCCACTGTCTTAATACAGCTCTGTGAAGAAACACACCTAAATTTTTGACCTTTTAAGCAGCACTTCTCCAAGAGCAGTGAACTTGTGAGCACCTGGCTGAACAATCAGCAGCAGGAATGGCATTTGCTGACACTGGTACCCAAGCCATGACTTCTCACCTATCCCACTCCTTCCTTCTCCTTTGCACTTCATCAGTCTCCCATACTGCAGCCACCGAGCCTTGTATCTCCTATACCATTTTGATCTGCAAAGGGCAGACCCTCTGGGGACCTAAGCCACCAATGTGATTTCTGAAAAATTCATAGCATGCCCAAGTTTAGGGAAGAAGCTTGAGCCTTTCATTGCAAGGACTTTTAAAACCCCTGCACCAGAATAATTAAGTAACACTCATCATCTCTTCTTCCTTACTGCCAATAGATCTACTTTTTTTCTGGAATTCAGAAAGTTGAACAATTCCTCTCATCTTTGCTAGTATTTCCAGCTCAGTTTCTGAGACCCTTATCTGCTGGTCAGAATGCTGTGTCAAGTGTGAATCCTAACTACCCCGTCTTAAATACCTGTTATTGAATAATGTTCTTTGCAACAGAATGATGAAAACTGCACCATATTTTCTCATAGGCAGCACAGCTGTAATTTATCATGTATTTTATGCTTATAGTCACTTAACCAATAGAAATTACTTTTACTTCTCCTTTACCCTAGCATGGGACACTGTGTGGCCAGCCAAGTCCTGATCATGTTGCTCTCCATTAATCCTCATGTATTTCACCCAAGAGAACAAACAGTGGGAGCAGCAGTATTGAGAGCAGCTGTACAGTTTCTGGGAGCCTTTTCTCTCTGTGATGAACTGCAAAGTACCCTGCAATATACTGCATTCAGCAGCACATCACCGCCAGCCAGCTAACCTGCCTGACTGACGGAATGGGGAAAGATTCAGGAAGTACCATGACTTAAAATATGCCTGGTGTGGCATGTACCAGGGCCCACTGCCAGTGAGGTCTCCACTTGAACATCACATCTTGTTGCTAAAACTACCAATCTGGCATCAATTCTCTTTAATAGCAATGTAAAACAGAAGTAATCCAAATCATTTAAATGAGCATAAGTAATAGAATGAGGGTCATAAAATCCTCTTTTATCCTACATTTTAACAGTAATTATATCCCTTTCAGAGAATAATCACCACTTTCTAGAACTGAGCTTTTAATAGTATGGCAATAACTTAATTTAGGGACTGGAATTTTTGAGACTTCAATTTAGACAACATATAACCCCTTTACAGATTAAAAAAAATATCATTAGGTAAACATCCCTCTAAGAATAAAATCAAAGCAACCCCCACACTCAGCAGTCTTAGACAATTCAGCCCATAAGCTCCCTTAGATCATGGGTTTTGAGATGGGTTGCTAGACGAATATAATCTGTAAAACAGCCTAAAGATACTCCAAATGTAATCAGTCAGACATGTAACAACCAATTCACTGCCTTTTAAATATATTTAAATCAATTTCTCTTTCACGGTACCATGATGCAATACCAGGATCTCGTTATTTCTCAGGGACCTATGGCAACTTGTCCCCAACTGCATGTGGTGACTGGAATCTTCCCTATTTGTGAGCCAGACTGGTTAATCAGGACAAGATATTTAGGCCTTGCAAGTCACATCAGAGCTGTGGCCCTCCCTGGTGATGCCCTGATTCTAGCAAAATACTGCTCACCTGGTGCTTCACTCTTGTGCAGCTTACAAACTCTCTTTGCATTCTTGGACCTCCGCTGAATTGGGCTAAGCTATTAAGTGTCCTCAAAACAGATTTCTTCCCAACCTGAATGACAATTTGCTCTGTAACATGTAAGTTTGTTAAGCCTTGAAACATGGCATCTTTTGACTTTTGCAACCTTGCCTGGAGTCGAATTTTCCAGATTCACTCACACCTAAACACTCATCATTTGCTTTGTACTGAGGAGTGCTCAACCCCAATGTCTTTTGTATACACAGGCACACAGAGTGTGAGCACTTCAGCAGAGTGCAAGGAGAAGTGTGATACTGTAAATCACTGACCCCCTTCTGCTCTTGAGGACCTTTCTCATCAGTATCTCCTGAGACTGAGAACTCCCCAGTCTTTCACATTTTCTAAATGGTTAGCCTGTTTGGTTTGTTTAATCTGACTGAGATCAGACTGAAATACAAGATTATTCTTTGTGTGAAAAAGGAGCCTTTCTCATTCTCTGGGGGTTAACCCAGAGGATAATGGGTATCAACACTCCAGATTGTTTATGCTCTTTCTAGCATCTTCCTCTGTGAATTATTCTGCAGACATATACTTCTTGTTTACTTCTGGCTCAGTCTTATTCCAGAACTAAACTGTTTTAAAAGATGCCTTTCTGCAAAAGGTCCTTACTTTCACAGACATGGGGAAAGCCACACAAAGTGTGCGCTGTTTCATATTGCATCCACAACCATCTGATCCTTTAAATAAATTCTTCAGTGCTTTTCATTCTGCATGACCATTCTTAATATAATAAACTCTGTATTTTCTACAATCACGAATGAGAATCTTAATGAATTGTCTAAATAAACAAAATGTTTATGAAAGTAAGAATGGGAAGCAAATATACCAGGCACAACAGTCTTCTACTGCTGTTCAATTTTTTTCAGTAAGGACGAAGCCATGCTCAGCAGCATTTTGGCTCAATATTTAAAGATGTTATTTCACTATTGCAGGGCTGTGGCAATTCTGCAGTGCAGTGAACTGCTCCTATTATTCATATATCCCATTCTGAGCATCGATTGTCACACAAATATCTATCATTTTATAAGGTGTCATATTGATGGTGGTACAAATCTTGAACTAAGACTTACACTAGAATTTCTCCAAAATATTTGCTTCATCCGAGTGTCTTGTAAGGGGCCTTCAAAGAAAACCTATTCCCATTCCCCTGCTGTGGGTAGGGACTCCTGCCACTAGAACGGCTTGCTCAGAGCTCCATCCAACCTGGCCTTGAATACTTCCAGGGATGGGACATCCAAAGCTTCTCTGGGCAGCCTATTCCAGTGCCTCACCACCTTCAACTTAAAAAACTTATTCCTTATGTCCTATCTAATCCTAGCATTTTCAGTTTAAAGTTTAAAATGGTTATCCCCATGTCCTCTAAGTACAGATCATTATAAAAAGTTGTGCTCTGTATTTCTTATGAGCTCCCTTTGTATGCTGAAAGACCAGAGCAAGATGTCCCCAAAACAGTTATCAATGGAGTAACTGTGGAACTGTTTTCATATTGGATAAATAAGTCACATTTAAGGGTATGTATAAAATCATGAGAATCAACATGATCAGAACACAAACTAAACACTTCATAAACAAAAGTATCTAATATTCACCTACACATGGTATCTTATAAATTTTAAAGGACCTGTGGTTGATTTTTGGAATGCATTCCCTTACATGCATATCACTGAATTGGTATGTTGTTCACCTGTTTCAACCGTCCTGCTCAAACAGGGTCATCCTAGACTAGAACACAAGGCATAGAATTGTGTCCAGGCAATTCCTGAATTTTCCTAGTGGAGGAGACCCCACAACCTCTCTGCACAATCTGTTCCAGTGCTCAGACAAGTACTCAGTGCACAGTAAAGTTCTTCTTTGTATTCAAATGGCAGGTCCTGTGCATCTGTTTGTACTCATTGCTTCTTTTCCTATTGCTCAGCACCACCAAGCAGAGCCTGGTTCCACCCTCCTGTTACCCTCCCTTCAGGTACTTACTGACATTGGTGAGGTGTCCCCTCTTCTTTGGGCTGAATAGGCCCAGCTCTTAAGAGAGATGCTCCAATCCCCTCATCGTCTTTGTTGTCAACCACTGTACTTGATCCAGCAGCTCTATGTCTTTGTTGTGCTGGGAAGTTCAAAGGTGAACACAGCCCTCTAGATGAGCTTCCCCAGGGCTGAGCAGAAGAGCAGGATCATCTCCCTGACCTGATGGCAATGCTCTTCCTTGTGCACCCCAGGACACCACTAGCCTTCTTGGCCACATGGGAAAATTTTGGTTTTTTCCATTCAGGCGCAGTTCAGAGCATCTACCAGCAGTGAGACATCAAACCAATGAAAATTTGGCAGACAGCTACCATCAGAATTCCAGATGTGGTTGTCTTCTATGTATCCGATGTAGTAGGGATAGAAGTAATATTCTGGCTTACTTTACACATGTGAATGTGTGAATTTGAAATGAAAAAGCAAAGCTTTGGTGGCAATACAGTGGATTATTTTTTACTTACAAAATGTACACTCTACTGCCAGTAAAAGATTCTGACTAGCCCTGACAAGCAAGCAATTTGCTTTCGAAGTAATGCTGTAATTAAAACTATTGCTAGTGGGTATTTGGAACAAAATGGGACTGCATCTCTGGTTGTAACAGAGATGTGAAGAAGTAATTGATTAGAGCCATTTTGTTCATCTGCAGCTATCACTACAATATGGATCAAGTAAATTATACATTGGGGGTACATGGCGTGGCTGTGCAGGGAAAGTGAGAGTGTGATTCAATCCTGACATTTAAATGACATACTCAAGTGTGTTCTGCCTTGCTTCCAATCTAGCCAGCTTTTTGCTACAGCCCTTATGGTGATACTAGTAGCCATAAAGCCACAAAATAAGCAGTACTCTTCCTGGGTGAAGAGGGCAGGGAAGCAAGGCAGAGGGCCACCTTTTCGAAGTGGCTCTAACTGGTACAAAATAACAACTTAATGTTGTACTACATTCTTAGTGCTTTTCTTTCTATTCCTCTCCTTTAAATTTACACAAACTAACTCTAAACCTTGCAATATACCCTCCTATTCACTAGCTGTCACCCAGATTTACCCTGCCCATACCTCACCACTAACTTGGTCCAATGCTTCCTTCAGAAGTCACTGAGCACATTGCTCTGGTGCCAGTGTCTATCACCCTTTCTCTTGCCACATCTGAGGGCTTGTCACAGCACCAGAGCAATGTCCTGTCTTCCACCAAACTACTTCACATCACCAGATAGATTTAGGAAACCAGAGACATGCTTCCATGACATACTAAACAGGAAGATGTACAGTTTAGGTGGCTTAATGAAATACCTGCTATTTCAGTACTGAGAGACCGGACCTGACAATACAATTCAGTAGTGGGACATCAGGCAAAGCACAACCACAACTGAGATGAGCACTAACATGTCTAACACTTAAGGCCAGAGGTGTGTCTTCCCCATAAAAATGTGTCCAAAACCAGCATGATTGGGGCTGCACTAGAAAGAAAGAAAAGCCATAAGCCAGTGTGACTCTATAGTGGCAGGGCACTACCAGCACAGAACATAATTTTCCAGTTTTTACAATTCTTTAGGTCTGGTTTGCCAAGCTACAAAACCCAGCACCAGAGTTTGAAACTTCCATACAGTTGTTTCAATTTCAAAGGCCACTGCTTACTCTGTGGAAGAGTATTTACTAAGTTTTACAGTAGAGTTTGTTACTACCATCCCTAGTTTTAGCAACAGGTCTCTCAAATCTCTTCAGATTACATCACGGAACAATATAGGATCACACTGAGATTGGCTCATTATATTAAAAATTCTACACAATTTAATGGCAATTTCTCTTCCTTTAGCAAATTTCAACCTTTCTCTCATTGTATCTTCACATCTCTTTTGTAATTAATCCATTTACCAAAATATAAAAGTTTTGCCTTTTATGCATAGTGTAAAGGTAGGAGATAGAATTTGAGTCTTCTCAGATTTCAGAACTTTTGGTTTTCTTACATCAAATACAAATTTGTTCTTCAGCTACTTACAAAAAAGAATTATACTTGCATCTCTTTGATCACTCTCCTCCAGTAATCCATCAGTAATTATAACTTCTTAGTTTCTGTAGCCTAAAAGGGTTGTATTTATCACAGACTGTCATCAATCCTGGTTTTAAATTATCAAGAGTCTAATTGCTAACTAGAATGGGGAATCTTTTTTCCAATTAAAGTGACTGATTTAATGTAAAAACTTGCAACATTTCACATTTTAATTAGGTATATCATTATTAAGTACAATAAGGTTCATCCTCATTTTATTTTCTCCTCAGAGATGAAATACAGTGAAAATTAAATTTATACCAATATAGTGGCAGACCTAATAACACTTCTAGCATACCTCTACAACTACTAATACATCAGCATCTGATGTCTTTTCTTTCTGTTCCGTTCTAAAAACTTACTTGAAAGTCAGGAATAAGCTTAAGCTTTTTACATGCAAGCATCTCCAGGCGCATCTGAAAATATTAGGCCAGTTACCAGTTGAAAAGAAAAAACAGGATTAATTTAAACAGAAACAGGAGAACGTATAAAAATAGAGAGCATCAGGTGACACAAGAGCAGGACTCCCCGCACTGTTACCTGTACAGATCATTTCTCTCCACTAGAATTAGTAGTTAAATAAGGATGTGGCAATCCAGACTTCCAATTCGTATTTAATTCTTGCTTGGCTTACAGATGGTGGCTACCATAGGAAGCCCTTTTCCTTCCTATGCTCTTAGCAACAGGAATCTCTGGTACATCCTGAAGGACAGTTGGCACCTGGGCTAAGGCACTCCTCACTGCACCGAGCAGAAACAGAGAGAGCATGCAGCTTTCTCAGCAGCTTTCTCTTTTTAGGCCAGGTCTGGGAAAGACACTGGCCAGAGACTTTTGTGCTACAAAGGAGAATGCTAGAACATGCTTTTTGTGAAATCAAACACTGGAGCTAGGAGATACAGATGATTCACTAGAAAACAACTGTTCATTGAAAAGAGCTTGTCTTATGATTCCCTCTATATATGGGCCAACTCAGGTGAGACCTGTATTTTCTTTATTTTAACACCTTTTAATGTCTCCGGAGTATTCACGTCACATCAAAAGAGCCCTGCTTCCAAACACTGAAATTACTGACCCAGCTTGAAAGTGCTGATGAGAAAAAAAGACCAGGAGTCTCAGCAACAGGTTGCTGAAATGCCTCCTACCAATCTGATGTGGGGAATCAGGATTTCACTCTCCATGAGGGCTCAAAACCCCAAATACAAGACATGCAGCTCGGAAAGCAGAATTGCTGCATGGATTACTCTGAAACAAACCCCAAGTAAATAATTAATTCAGGACATGCTTCTGTATTTCCGGTATTCTTGTATGCCCCTCACTTGATATTCAGCCAAACATTTTCTTCTTAATGCAGTCTTCACTCTGTATTTTAATTCTACATTATTTTTGCCTTATTGGGTTAAAAAAAAAACCAAGATGCTAGGCAGAATTCAAAAGCAGCAAGAGGTTCCTTGTTGGGCTCATGAACCAGCTGCACAAATCAGTGCAAACTTTTTTGTAAACACACACAACAGCATGCTTGCTAAGAGGAATGTAAGGCTGTTACAAAATAGAATGGTTGGCTAGTTTTTGGAAAGAGATAAGTCCCAGATACTGTTGAAATTAAGTACAAAAAAAATCAGAAGAAATTTATACATTTAAAAAGCTTAATACGGAATCCAAATTAGATATTTGTGATTGGTAGGGCAAAAAGGGTATTCTAAGCATTCAAAATAACACTTTTATTTCCATGGCTCCTATAAGAAAGAATATTGGAAAAAAATAAAACATAAATGAGAGAAGTTTGTTTTTTAGGGAAAAAAATCTAAAATTCTAACAAACATTAGTCTTGACATTCATCTTGAAAGTGACAAAATCAAAAAGTTTCAAAACACACTGGTACTTCACATCATGACATGATTAAATTTTATTTTTTCACATCATTTACATTGAGTTACACTAAGTTGACAAAAATCTCAAAACAGTAGTCTTAAAATGATGCTTTTTCAGATGGGAATGTAACTCAATCCTAGCACATTCCACTGACTTGCTGTGAGGTTCCGTCAACAAAGGGACAGTACATCGTTATCATTAATAAACTGTTACCACAGTACTGGCGTTACACAAAAATTAAAAAAAAAAAAGATAAATCCCCATTGTGTGCCAAAGAGTTTAGTCTGAAACCAGCTGTAGTAATGCTAGTAGTAGTAGCAGATAGCTTCTACACAAGTAAGAGATTAAGGTCAATATATAGGCAAGCTGAGAAAAAAAAGTATCTCAAGGGTTCTGTAATAGGAGATCTTCTGAAGATCTTTGCATAACCACAGTGACCTCTCTAGCCCAGAGTATCAAAGAAGGACCAAGTGAGAAAGTGGAACCTAAAGTATGCTGTTGTGTCAAGAAAAGGCAGAGAAGCCTATTATTTACTCCAGTTGGACAAAGTTCCACATATAAAAGGCTATAGAACTGAAAGAATGAAAAGGCAAAAAAAAATACCGGAGCAAGTAGAGAGGGAAAACACTTACAAAACACCAGACAAAAAAGTCTGCTGCACTTCGGGCTCTAAATCAGTGCAGAGAAAAGTCACAGGCCCATTGAGTGGAATACAGCAATCCAGTCTGGCACAAGGTTAACAAATGAAAAGCAAATTTTTTGCAGCACCAACTATGCATGCTCTGAAATAAGACTATAACATTAATAACCTAGGAGTTTAATATACAAAATGCATAGAGCAATAAAAAACAGCTCAGAAATTGATTTAATCAGATTCATGAATCTTAGCTTTAAACTAATAAATGTTAATAGGAAGAAAGGCCCAGTCCTGCAGACTTTAACCACAATTACTTGCAATGGTTATGATAGTACTTCTAGCAAGGGAGCAGTAGTCTGAAGACCAGATCCTCAAGTCAGGAACAGTGGTGTTAATTCCTAAATACTGCTGGTGTTATACTGTTGGAATATACCCCTTAAACCAACAAGATGTCCCTAGAGATCGTGTCAGTTTAGCTTCATAATGCAGTCATAGAGTATTTGTAAAGCATTACAGAGAGCTTATGACAAATTTTGCTCCCTTAATTTTATGAAAAAGAAGGCATTGCTGAAGTCACTTGTGAGCAGAAGTGAGAAAAAGACTCAGATCCATAGCATCTTACAATGCTATTCATGTCTTAACTACACAGTTTCAAATTTTGGAACCAGTCATGATCAGTCTGAGGATTCTCACCTTCAGCTAAGCCAAAGTTGCCACATCATTGCAAGACTGGGCCTCTCCCCCATTCAGTTAACTAAAACTTCTACAAGAACTAAAAGAAAATAAAACCTGTGTGCTACAGCCACAGTAATGTTAAAACCCTTTAGCTTTTATTTCATAGATGTGCAGCATGGCTCTAACCCATGGGCATTTATGACTGATGCGTCTGCATGAAGCTTCTCATGAATGTTGCAAGCTTCTGAACATCTTCTACAGTCACCGCATTATATAAAGAGGCACGGATTCCTCCCACGGACCTGAATTGAAAATAGGAGAGGAGAAAAAAATAGAACCAAAAAAGTTCTCTATATTCTAAAAAAGACATTAGTAGCAGTCACAGACATTTAAATCTATTCTAATCTAAAATGATAAATTTCACATTTATGTGCATGAGAAGCAGTATTTAATTCTTCCGGGCAGGCTTGCAATCTAGGCAAGGTTAGTATTTATTAGTTATTTGCAGCTCCAAAGATGTAGCCCTATGACATCAAAAAACTAATCCCACAAACACTACTGAACATGGGAAAGAACTCTTGCAATCAGGTAGACAAGCCACCTGAGAGGCTTTATACACTGATACAATCTGACCTCAAAAGGTATCTTCTTTGGCATCTGCACATAGACAGATTTGCAGAAGAAGCAGAATTAAGGATAAAGCTCTCTGAAGCCCACCACTTCACCTAAGCAGCAGCTGAGCCACCAGCAATCTCTGATTACAATCTCCAGGCTGCCATTCTCAAGTGTTGCCAAACCAGTATGAGGAAGAGCTTATGCGTGAGAAAGGCTGGTAAGCCAATGCACAGCACTGTACCACGGTAGCAATACTTTATTCTGCACAGGACAGACATTCACTGGAACACTTACCGATGTCCTTTCAGAGATATCATGTTAAGTTCCGCAGCCTTCTCAAGAAATTTCTTTTCTAGGGCTTCATCGCCCTTGACACTGCCAATGCGGAAAGGGACATTCATTCTGCTGCGGCTCTTTCTCTCCACTGGACACCTAGAAACATTGCAGAATGTAATGCTTAACCCACTTTGTGCTAAATTTATCCTTCAGCTATATGCAGCTTGAGAAAGTGAATAATCACACCTGATTAGAACCAAAGTCAATCCTTTGTAATTGCTTTCTTTCACAGAAAGTAATGACAATTTCAATCTTCCTTTTTTAACCAAGTACAATAACGGAAGTCTTTAAGTGGAAGGCTTATTAACCCTTCCTGACATACAGAAAATTGTGCCAGAGAAATGGACAAGAGGCTTATATACAGATCATATTAAAGAAAAACAAATTAAAGAAAGAAAACAGTTACTTAGGATAGGTGAGGTAATTACAGGGAATTTTGACTAAGTCTAAAGCAGTTTCTTCTCTTTATCTTCAAAGCCTGACACTTCTCAACCAGTCAAAAGTGCTACTAGAATTACACTCAGCTAACAGAACTAAAGGAAGTATAAGAACAAAGCATAAGAATATTTTCATAGACATTAGGAACTTCTGTTAGTGATTTCAGTCCACCTTATAAATTACTCAGAGTCATGAAGTAGAGAAGCAGTATCTCAAGAACAAATCTTGCACTGCATACATGGCCTCAACATTAAATGAGATGTATCACAGCTCCTTAATATCTTAAAATCCCATTTAATCTGAAGTGGAAAACTCAAGATACATGTAATTTCTCTTCAACTATTCTGTAAAGGTAAAAATGATGGGGGAGGAAGAGAAGATTTAAATATCTTTTTTTAGTGTCTGTACTCATAAAGGAGATATGAAGCCTTCAGACTTTTTTTTCCTAAGGCTGCGATGTGGATTCTTGCAGACATTCAATAATTATAAATTTTCATAAACGGCATGAGAATTTCACACCTATTATTATGCTATTTGGAAAAGAATGGGTATAATTCTTTGTAGAATTGTTTCTTTGTCCAGATGTCTCCATTCTGAATTACTGCAGCCATGCCTCAGTTTTTAGAATATCCAATTGCTACTGGGCAATCTGATGTAACTCAGTGCACAAACGCTGGAAAACAAACTACAAACAGCACAGAGCACTTTGTGGAAGAAAGGCTCCATTTGCTAAATGGCTTGTCACATGGCTTACTCAGGGAAGCATGCCACAGATTAAGTGTCACATTACAGCTGGGAAGGCAGCTTCAAATTAAGTCTCCCTTTTAGTTATAGATACAATTAAAAATTTCACAGTCTTTACAGTATTGCTTAGGAAGCTGCACACAGCTCAGTTAGTGAAGCTTGTTCTGCTTTCCCAAATGACTATTTACCATCCTATTTGCATTGCATTTCCCACTCACTGCCTGACGGACCCAACTTGCCAGATACAGATTTCTATTTGTCACAAAATGCTTTTTTTCAAGGCTCCATTTGCTTTCTGACATTTATGAAAAAAACCCAGGATTTCCCTGGAATAGGATCACAATCCTGATCATGGTGATGCTAAGGGCAAAGCTGAACTCATCAACTAAATGGATAAGCAGAATGTATTAAATATTATGATGAAACTTTATCCCTGCCAATTATGATTGCAGACAGCTTTAATTTAAAATCCAAATTTAATTTGCCCTATCCTAACTTTGACTTGAAAGTAAATTAGGTCCCCATTCTGTTGCTTTCACAGAGAAGGTGAAGGAAAAGATTTTGCAGTTCCTCGGTAGATTAGCAGTCTGTGCTTGGCAAATATTATAATTATTACAGTATCAGCTTCTAACTATACATAGGTCCTATGGGCTCAAAAATACATTGCAACTCTATGCAATACTCAAGATGGTTAAATCTGCTTTGGAAAGTCAGCAAAAGTAACTGAAGAAAATAAACTGTGATTGAAGTACATAAAGAAAATGTATTCCTTTTTGAGGTCTGATCTTCCTATTTCATTTCAGGAAGTGTCTCAGAACTTAGCATAATTAGCTAATAAAAATGCTCTGCTTGACAGAGAAAAAGCAGAGTCTTTGACTCCTGGAAGGTGATAGGGAAAATACAATGCAAAGACGTCTCTACAATCTCTTACAGGCAGTTTTCTCTGTTTTGGCCTATATTTTCCCAAGAGATTCAGTAAGCATATAAATCAGAATCTACATATCTGTTTTTCATATACTCATCTCCCAAGCTCCTGTTCTATTAAGTTTAGAATATGTTTTTAGTAGGGTTCACTACTGATCCATACAAGGTCAGTTGAAATACCTTCCTACTGGAATGAAACTTATCCTTAGACAGTTACCAAGTGAATGGTTTGCACAAATAGTATCTATGGGAGTCCTCAAAAAAGGAGACATCAAAAATATAATTAACTCTCGAAAAGTTATGAATGCTTGGTTATGTTGCAAATACTGAAGCCAGGGGGAAAGCATAGCAACTTACGCATAAAATCCATTAGATTTGTCTATAATATCATAAATCATCCTTGATTTGATTAAACTATGTTTATCCATAGCGGAAGCTCCACCATTATTCTTTATCCATTCCAGTACCAATCCCATGATATAAATACTGCAAAAGGAAAGAATATTTTTCAGTGAAGTTATTCAAACAGGAAAAACCTAAGTCTTGTATAGCAGTTCATAAATGTTTCAACAACAAAATGCCACGTTCAATTCTTAAATCAATTCTTAATCGATTAACACTTAAGATTAAAAAAATCAAAATTTGGACTATTTTACAAGTTATGAGAACTCTAAACAGACAGTGTTTTCTGGACACAGATGAAATATCGTGAAATTGAAATGCCACATGTATCTCTTGGACCCAGCTTACAGAAGGACATGTTCTGCAGGCTTCCTGCAGCCCTGCAGGGCTCCCAAAGACATCCCCAGACATGCTGCATGCACTGCCAATTCATTGCCTACACAACTGCCTGTTAGGTCCTGCCTAGAAGGACTACACAACTGCCTAGAATGAGCCAGATTTAGTAAAAAAGTTAATAGCATTTGCCCTGTGCAGCTAACAGAAACGCAGGAGTAAATCTCACATACATGTACATTATCATGCCAGAAATTTAACCATATTTTCACAAATGTTAAAAAATAAGAACTCTAATCCCATTTCTGTCTACAAAGACCTTTTTCCCACATGAACAGCAAAGCTTGGCAAAACAAATTATGATGTATCACACTTAATTATTTGTTACCAGTCAAGTTCTTAGTAGAGATCTGGAAGCCTACTGGCATCACATGGCTTGGGACCAAGAATTTCAACGCTAGTTACTAAGTGCAACATAAAAAAATCCTTGAGGCCTTTTGCCTTTGTGCTTTTGCCACAGAACTCAGCTTGTTCAAGTTCAGACATTTCCCACGACTACAACAATTTACATAAAAACCTGCTCACAAGTTTTTATGGCCTGTATCCAGCAAGTTCATTCTTATGAATCCCTTCATTATTGATTCCAAGGGAGTGCTCAAAGAACATTACCCTACAAGTTTCCCTAACACATATCTAGCAGGAGGCTGTTTTAAATTTTGCTGCTTTTTATTTCTAAAGGGATGCCAGTATCAAATCCTTGAACACTTCAGAAAAGCTGCAAAATAACCAAGGTTACAGACTGCCATTTATAGGAAGTACCTTACAGCTCTGAGAGCATAAATCTTCCCACATTTATGGCAGCATGCTATCAAGTACTCCAGTGTAAAGGATTTAACGAAGTATAGACTGTGCCATTGGCAAATATAGAGGATCGCATTCACCTCTTGCCCTCACTTCCTTAAGCAATACTTTTTGGACTTCTGAAGTCTTGGAAGTCAGCCTTAGAGTCATTCACAAAAACCCAGGCAGCTGAAACCTTTTATCCTTCTTTTATGTCAATCAAAATAATGTTTCTGGAACAATTTTAAGTGCAAAATGCATTTCATAGCTTGCAAATGAGATTTTTGTAGCAAATTCATTGTTAATTTTAGCTAAACAGATTAGGGTCAAAGAGTCAACTATGTAGATGCCATGAGGTTAAAGCCATTAGCATCACCTTAATTTAATTTAACATCCTACTGAAGTAGCTTTTGCAAATTTAGTTAATATTTCCTGCCTGTTTGCCAGCAAACCATTAACAAGTGCAAGGAAAAGAGCAGAGAAAAAAAGAACTAAGAAGCTTTGCCAGTTCCTTAAACTGGAACAGGCAGTTAGAGCCAAGCCAAACAGATGTGCATCCTGCCAACATTTCAGTCTGTTACATTCTGGATTCTGGAGTGTACTCCAATGTGAGTCTGTAATATGAAGGGAAATCTGGCAAGACAGTGACGAGAAAGGAGAAAGACTGTTCAACTTTATTTTCAGTTCCCTTAAGCACCCACTACTCTGTTAAAGATACTGTCAGATACTGAGCTACAGCTAAAGCAGCACTTTCTTTTCAGAAGATCTTTGCAATGGCTAAAATAAGGCTGCAGAATTTGATTTGTTTTGCTTTTCAAATCAGAGGAACAAAACTGTGTCCAAGTACTGAGATTAAGTAGAACTTCAGTTTTTCAAATGGAAATAGCTTTGCACTTGGAAAACATGAATGGCTGGATTTAAAACCTGGCATATTCAAGTATACAGTGTCCAAAAACAGTATGTGTGACTTGGCAGTCAGGCAAATAATCGATCATGAAATACAGGTTTCATCAAGCACTGGAAAGAAAGATATACATACTGCCTATGTTACAAAGCTACACTGAGCAGACCAAAATCTGGAAACATTGTATAGCTAATTCTTACTGGGTGTAAGCCAGCCAACAGGGCAGACAGCCTGCCAGTAAGAATACATAATTACAGCACTACATACTGTACAGTATGCATACAACTCGGGAAACGAGTTCTGCACCGTAAAATCTGGCATAAACAAATGTTCACAAGATTAACTGTTCTGTTGATAAAGATAGCTGCTCCTATGTCATTGCAATAGTACACTCTGAAGTGACAATCAGCAGATTCAGAGATACTTAAATTTATAAAAAATTTTAAGTGATACTAATTGTAATGATGGAATTAAGTTATAGAGTTTATATACGGGAATCACTTAACTTTATGCCTAAATTTAATGTATTGGAGATCATTACATAACCTAACTTTACAAGTCTGGAACATACAAACAAGCTTTAAGAGATGAGAATAAACATCAGTATAAAATTGCATTATCAAATTAATAACCTGAATGAAAAGGAAATCTTTCTTTTCAAAGTAATATTAAAAGCTTCTGGGAAAAAAATGATACCTGGATTGAAGGCCCTTTTTTAAACAATTGTTTCAGATGACAGTGGTATAAAAATTCTTCAGGTTAAGAATGGGTAGATACTACTGGCTCAACATCTAAATATTCTAGCAGCAAAGTACCATTTCAATAGTTATCAGAAGCTACAAGATAGCAATTTTTAAAAAGCAAGCCATAGTCTGATCTGCTTCCTGCATAATGAAATCATCAGGTACATGGCAATTTTAAAATTTTGCTTGCTAGCAATGATTATAAAGATAGATTTGGATGCCAAACCAAACACTGAGATGGCAGTCAAAGAACTATTAAAACTCAGTTAGAGAGTAAAGCAAAGCAATTATTAAAATGCCTTTTAAAAAATTCTTCTACAGTTTCATGTAAAAATCTACAGTAGTGAAAGACGTAGAAAGAACAATAAATATTTTTAAAGTTTAAAAGAATACATATTCTTGTAATACATTATTTAAAACTTTAATAACAATAACATTTACCATTTTCCAGTAAAAAAAGTCAGAGGGGATCTGGATGTTCAAGTGCTGAGAACAATATCAGGAAGAAATTAAATCAAACTGTATTTAGCAATCAAGAAGCAAGTCTAAGTGCCAAATTATCTCCTTGTAATGAGAGAAGCATCACCACTGAATTGACTAGAGCTGTGCTCATGTAAACAAGAACTGTATCCTGAAAGTCCTACAATGGAGTTATGACATATAATATTTTCTTTGAAAAGTTTCACTATATCCTCTACAGCTGAGTCACACTAGGCAACGCCAAGCCTACTAGTCACACGGCTGGACACTTCCCATGTTTTTACAGGAATCACGTGAAACATCAATGGCTTGAGGGCAAATATTCAGCTTTGGAAGCTTTTCTAGGTAAGAGCAGCAGATGGCAGTGCAGCGTCTTTCTGATGAGGGACATCACATAGCAAGATATGTTACCTGTAGCATGGTGGAGTGTTATACAATGAGCTATTTGCTGCCTGTGTTTTGTAATCCAGTACAACAGGGCATTCCTTCAGTGCAAATCCCAGCAAGTCCTCACGTACTATCACAACAGTAACTCCAGCACAGCCAACATTCTTCTGAGCACCAGCAAAAATCACACCAAACTTCAAAAGGAAGAAGAAGGAAAGAACTTGGTACATGCACTTATTTTTAGATCTTATATAATACTACAGGCATACTAGTCAGCTGAATGGAACAGAGAATGTGCTGAAAATTAGTAGGTTAAGAGTTAGCAGAAGTTCTGATTTCAAAGAGCACTTACGGCTACTCAACTGAGGAAGATAATCACAACAAATTTCACAACAGTTTGCCAAATGTTTATTTAATAGCTGCAAATAATTCTCAAGGCAGCCTGTTGCAATTTCACACTACTCCAAGCAAATTTACTAAAAACAAATTCCTACACAGTTCACAGTATTTTCAACCCATCTGGTATTTCAGAACAATCATCATAAAATCCACCTGCTCAAAGAGGCAGATCAGGAAAGGCCAAGTTGAATACATTAACAACTACTTTTTGCTACACACAGGTAAGAAAGGTCAAACTATGAGTACTTTACACTTCTACTCATAGTACACTTTACAAACATAGTAATTGCCTATGTTTTGCCTCTGTACTATCTGTGAAACATACACCATAATCATGAGGCAGAGGAAGCTCTAGGAGCTTAAAAAAGGGTACAGATTTTTCATGTAAGAGGCAGGATTAAAAACACTGATTCACAGTACCCTGCTGTAGCTGTACACTATCTACAGACTATATATGATTTAGAAGAAATTCATTTTAGCTGTTACTTTCTTTTAGGAGGTATTTTCTTCCTCAGTGAAGACCAGACAGTAGCTAAATAATCTGATGCCTTTCTCCTGGTGTTATAAAAATGAAGCTAGACACGGTTAGAGGGTTGAGGGTCATTAGCTCGGTATTTTAATTAGGATCCTGTTGGATGCATCCACTTCACCCAGGTGACAGCGTGGCAAAATGCACACCCACCATCAATCACACACACCAGTAACAGACTTTACACATCAGCATATCTAAAAAGGGGTCCCAAAAATGGGGCTGGAGTGGGCTGACCTCTAGTTTATAGAACTTGTCCTGCTAGGAGACCTTGGCTTCCTGAGCTAGTAGGATGTTTGGTCTCCGTGGCTCTGCAGTTCTGGGGTGTTTAGTCCCAGGGCCTGCAGAACACCCCAGAACACTTACAAAACACTAAGCACTACACTAAGTGAAGGGTTACAAGCATGCATACTAATACTTGTGGATACACAGAACTGTGTAAAAGGTATATAAAAGAAAAGGTAAAAACCATTCCAGCATCAAATCTTGGGCTGCTATTAGTATGAACAATTTCAGCATAGTTAAGTATGTTTCTACAAGGAAAAAAAAAAGACACTAAAATATCAACACTTCTATCCATCATCAGATATTAAATTAAAAAAACATTACTTCCTTAATTTCACTGCTCAGTATCTCTAACCATCCAGACATTTCAAAGTGCTTCATTATATGCATTAAAGTTTGAAAATGCTTTGTGTAGTCACTGTGTCAAATTTTTTACCTTGGAAACATCCACGGGTTTGGACAGGAAGTTTGACGACATATCACAAACCAAGACTGCTCCTTTGACATCAGGTACAAAGTCAAACTCCACACCATGAACAGTTTCATTAGCACAATAATACACATAAGAGGCATCTGGATTCAGATTCCAAGTGCTTGGGTCAGGAATGCCTAAGAGCCACAAAAAACCCCAGAGGTCACTGGAAACAAGTTATTTTCTTGTCATGCAATTTTACCTGAACATGAAATTTAAGTGCAAACCAGGAACAATTTTGCCATATATAGACTATTAATCATGTTGTCACTGGGAAAGCTAATCTGCAAAGCCAATATATCAGTACACTCCCAAATTTCTCTGGTGAACCATCATTAAATTTGCAAAACCTTTTGATTTTCACCCCTTATTCTTCAAACAATTTTCATCATGTTTGCACTTTCAAACTACTGCCCTAGGGGAGGAATTTAGACATGAGTCCAAGAATCTTCCTGCCTCTGCAACCACCAAAACATCCAAATTCACACGGCAAAGTTTTCTAAAGTTTTGTTTAGGTGCAATCCCAGAAGCATTTAAGTCTTGCCCAAGCTGAACAAACACAAGGTTACCTATCTTCCTCCCATTTTAAGCTTTGCAACTGATTTACAAAACTAAGATTTCCTCTGTCAACAGGCAATATACAGACATGTCCTGACAGCACAGAACAGGTTTGGCATAGAACAAACAGTTGCTCTTGCTTTCTTTTTTCCTCCAGGACCTGATGGGAGGTGGAGGGAGGGGTGGAAGATGGTAATATTACCTGCATCATCATTTACTGCCTCTCTTCTTATCTACAGCTACGAAATGGTGAATTACTCTCCCCCAGACTAGGAAGTTTAGGTTCAATTCCTTCCTGTGCCGCACAGAATAGAAACTTATTTTCCAAGTTAGTGCCCTAATCACCAGTTAATGCACTAACTTACATGGGGATATTCTTTGTCTTTCTTTTTGCCTCTCTCTTTAGTTCAAGTGTTGCAATTTAGACCAGAGAGGAGAAAAGTGGGCAAAATGAGCAGGAATAGAAACTAGGTCTCATGTGTTCCTGCTCCAAGAATTATTTATGTATATGCAGTGACACACTGGTGGGAAAGAGAAGAATTCAGGAATCCTTAAAACCAAGTAACAGAATTCAGGTCTCCCATATCCTAGGTCAACAAGGTTAAAATCTCATGCCTGCTTAAGGACTCAGTTAAATATTAAAAAGCTGAGAGAGCCCAAACCATTTCTCTACTTAGACATTTGTTTCTTGTCACTTATTTTCTGGCATCTGCTCAGCTCCATTTCAGCATTTTTTTCTGGTAGAAACTGTTAAGCCATTTAAGGAATCTCCCAGTGGTGAACAAGGAGAGATGTGGCAGACATTCTTTCGAGTGCTGGGCAGACAACTCTAGTTAACATTCAACAGCTCAATAGCCACATTGGATCCATTTTTAGATCAAGTCAAAAAGCTAAGCATTCACATTGATAGATGCAATGATCAACTTACTTGTGTAGGCTCCCAGTTTGGGATGAACGATATTGACTTTGGCATACTTCTCTGCTTCTTTAGCTGCTTTTGCCGACCAGCCTCCAGTAACCACATAATCTGCCTGTCTTCCCTCCTTTAAACCAATAAGGTTAAGAGGGACCGCACTGAACTGAGCAGATCCTCCTCCTTGAAGGAACATAACTTTGTAGTTGTCTGGTATATTTCTGCATAAAAGGAATAATCATTTGCATTATTCCCAGGTGACAGAGAATGCATCTGATTTGATATAATGTATTTAACCATGACTGAGGAAGATTGTTGCTGTTTTAAAAGACTCTTTGCCTACAGCTAGTCCCACTAACTTACCCCAGCACTGGACTTAAGAAACAACTTAAAAATTTAAGAGTAAATGCTATGAATTTCAGTGACAAAAATTTGCTGAAGAAAAGCTTTCCTCCCCAACCTGGCACTGCATTAAACAAACTCACTCCCGAGTAGCTGTTCAAACTTGAGAGATATTCCATCACAATTAATGCTGACCTTTAATTTTATCTGTTGTTGGCTTCATGACTTTACTGTCAGGCTAAGAACATCACATGAAACTGCTTATAGTAGCACTCAGCTTTGAGACCCTTCAATTTGAAACTGTAACAGTACAGTAAAGTATACATGCAGAAAAAGTGCAATAAAGTACACTTGCTCACACAATCACAGAAATTACATATTCAAATTATTAATTTGTCAATGATTCTGGCTGTGACTGAGGGTCAAGTGTTTTTGTTAAATAACCAACATTAGTAACTACTATGAGAACAGTCATTCTAAAATTTATTTATTTTGAATTTTAAAAAAATGTGTCATTCTCCAAATAGGAAAAGGGCTCTTGATTGGTGACTCTAACACTGATCCACAGAGCTTTTGTTAATAAAATAGGACTTATGAACAATGTCCAAATCACATTTATACCACTACAGAACACATTTTTATTGCACTTATTTCTTGTAGTTCATGTCCTTCATGAATTCTATGAAGGTGACAAAAATGAAAATTTCAAAACAAACTCAGCTAGACATTTAAAAAGCATCTTAACCTAGTAA
This sequence comes from Petroica traversi, assembly GCA_025920805.1. Taxonomy (NCBI): domain Eukaryota; kingdom Metazoa; phylum Chordata; class Aves; order Passeriformes; family Petroicidae; genus Petroica; species Petroica traversi. The sequence goes on from JAHLSL010013749.1 coordinate 4,401,582, forward strand.
GAACCTTTTGTCGCATTTAAAAATATAAGCATCAAAGAGAAGATCAGTGTCCTCCCCAAGGTTATTCCTCTACGATACACATACCCACACATGAAAAACACTACCAAACAGGTGCTTTCAAGAAAAAATCTCCACATTAGACATTACTTATGCAATTAGCACAAGCATAACATAAAAATAAGCAGAAAGTAATTCACTTACAGTAATTCACGCAGGAGATTCTCAGTTGAATTTAAAATTTTTGTGAAATCTGAGGAACGATGGCTCATTTCTTTGGTGAAATTGAAAGAAGAAATTATGTGAAACCAGATGGTAATACATTAATTCGATTTAAAAATTTTGTTAAGCTTTAAACCTTTTACCCTACAGACCCGAAGTGCCTGAAAGTTGCCATTCCCAGTTCTTACTCCTCTTTAAGTACATAAATACTCCTAAATACCCACAGAAGACTTATACCTGCAGTCCAGATACAGGCAGATCCTGTTCATTGACATTTGGCACCCACACCAGGACCTTATTACCACCAGGAACAGCCACATTTGCAGGTTAAAAAAAAGTCTCCAGAAAGGTTTAATTTCTCCTCATGCTAAGAACCTTCTCTGCTGCTAATGCTATAACAACTACATAATAAAGTACAGGAGTTTGTTTTGTTCTCCTATCTTCACACAGCAAGGCTTCTTCACACAGTAAAGCTAATTAAACATTAAGGACACTTACACAGTAATTCCTTTTAAATCCAGAGGCTGTCTTCCATGTGTAAGTATACAATTTAAACATTAATCTGAATTGTGTGGAGACAGCTGCACATTCTACTTTTAACAACTAATCAGTTTCATAGACTAATAAAATAGTCACCACCTTGATGCATAAATCTTTTGTGCAGTGGGGGCTGAAAAGCCAGTCAGCTACCCAAATGGCACAGAAGACACTTCCTCCTTATGGCAGGACAGCACTGTCTTCCTAACAGGAAGGATGCTACACATCTATATGGTATCTATACACATTTATACAGACTCAGAGGAACTAGAAATGGAACCAAAGTACCAAGATCAGAAAGTCTAATTAAACTATTCAGTTAAACATCAAAACCATGGAAAATGTAGAATTCTTTAAGTCTTACCAAGAACACTTATACCAAGTCCTTTGTAGTCCACCAATTCTTTCTGTGCTTCTAGTAATACCTAACAAAAGAAAAAGATCCAGAAATAAATTAAGGGAATTTTCCACTATCTGGACTCTCTGATGTATCCTGCCTACGCCAGCTGCCCCATGTTGTAATAACCTGACCCTTGTCAAGTGAGATTAACAGAAGTAGGGTCACCAATACTATTTCCTTGTACCTGGAAGCTTAAGGCTTTTCCTAAGATAGCAAACTTAAATCAAATGCTCACTGTGGAGACCATGTTTTAAGTTATTATTTCAAATGCTCCATTTCCAGACTTCTGAACTATTTCAACCTTTACAGAACATCTAATGTCCGTATACATACTCCTTCTAAGCAAGCATCCTAAACCCCATTCCCACCACTCCACCCTGTGTCTTTTTACTTGACTTGTGCAAATAGGACAACTAAAGTATTGAAGAAAACAAATCAAGAGAGATCAGCTTGAGGAACTGGATACCTTAAACTGAGCCAACATGACAATGACTGGCTTCACAGAATGAAGTTCCACACTTTTTGAAGGTGAGCCTTTATCTTATTGAGTTAAAAAAAAGGAATTAAGCAAAAGAATGAGACGACCAAAAAAAAACCAGGTCACTAAAAGTCCTAGCCAAGCAGTGCTTCAGCCATCATTTTTTTTCCCTGCCTTCTCCCCTAGCTCTTGAATATCAACAAAGCAGCATGAGATTCTAACTACTGTATCTGCATCTTCTGATTTCGGTAAATTGTCTGAGAGCCAAAACACTCCTGGCTGTTCCTAAAGGAAGCAGGAGAAGAGGCAGCCCCAGCAGAGCAGCCACCAAACAAATGCTGCAGACAGACACCCCAAGACCTGACAAGAAGCTGCACACTCCGGGAAATTTCAGGAATAAGAAATCTACCTTGCTGACTCAGTATGGCCTGTCAACTGTAACAGCTGGCCACCAAAAGGTCAACTAAAAGACTGCGAAGTTTTAACCACGATGTTTTACACGCAAACTTATCCATGCCAGAGAAAGAGGGAAAAGAAGGGAGAACACACAGACCATTAGGGTAGTGCTTGCTAAACTGCTTGGTAAAATCCAATTCTGAAAGTAACATTCTTCATCTGAAAATCTGCACATGCCTGGCAACAGACACCTATGACACCCCTTATAATCTATTAATTGCTCCATCTTCTTGCTTCACAGAGTCTGAGTGCTTTACAGGCAGCATGAGTCCACAATCAAGAGAACAAACCATCACAGTCCACATAAATGCACTGCACTGCATTTTCAAGGGGGGAAACAAATTAATAATACGAAGCTCAGTTGTGCCCACCTGCACTTCTTAAACCTTAAATCCAGTTTTTAGCAGTCTCTGTCGGAGAGCTGAGTATTAAGGCAGTGCCTGTGAGAGCCCCTTTTGGAATCCAGGGCTCAACACAGAAAAACAAATTTCTTTGCAACCTTATACACAAAGGACATTTCCTCGAGAAAAGAGATGGGAAAGAAACCCAAAGAAATAAATTAAGAAAGTTGCTCTTCAGCAAATCTGTTTATCCAAATAAATTTTTTGAAGAAGGAAAACATAAAATAAGGAAGAATGCTATGAAGGGAACTAAGAAAAGGAAAAAAATCTATAGTAGATAACCCTTAAAATGAATGTCAGGTACGTACAGTTCGGCAGAAACCACCCCTCTCCATATATAACTGGATAATCCATGGCTGCTGATGCAACTTTCCAGAGGGTTGAGTGTACACCACATTCACTATAACTTCTTATAAAAAGGCGTCTCAGGGAATTCCCATGCTATTTATCGACTGGCAAATCTCACAACCCACACAACTGTCCTTGAGCACTCAGGTCCTACTTCCCATCCCAAAACTAGCGACATAGCTGCTAGCGCCAAATCATCCAGCAGGAAAAAAAACAAAAAAACAAACAAAACAAAACAAAAAAAAAAAAAAAAAAAAAAAAAAAAAAAAAAAAAAC
>JAHLSL010013749.1:4405096-4432380 GCA_025920805.1 Petroica traversi
GGGGAGGCGGCGTGAGGGGAGGCGGCGTGAGGGGAGGCGGCGTGAGGGGAGGCGGCGTGAGGGGAGGCGGCGTGAGGGGAAGGGAGGCGTGAGGGGAAGGGAGGCGTGAGGGGAAGGCGGCGTGAGGGGTGGGCGCCGAGAAGGAAGAGCCAGTTGATGTGAGGAGAGGGCCGGCCGATGTGAGGGAAGGGCCGGCCGATGTGCGGTGCGCTCGCTGTCCCCACAGCGAGAAGCGCAGCGAGCCCTGGCGGGTGCAGCGCATGGGAAGGCACGCTCTGACACATACATACACAAATAGATATGGTGAATGCATGTCCTACTGTAAGTTTCTGTCTGTGCTTTTCTGTCTGTGCGCTGTTGCTGCAGCACGGCTGGGATGCGTGTTCCAAAAGCGGTCTGAGTGAATGCTTGAGAACTTGAAAGCAGCGACCCACAGTTACAGTGAATTTTAGGAGATCTTTCATATTTCATATGAAATTACAAGAGGCAACGGACAGAAACTGGTGCACAGGAGGTTCGACCTGAATATGAGAAAGACCTTAACTGTGCAAGTGACCGTGCACTAGAACACATTACCCAGAGAGGTTGTGGAGTCTCCCTCACTGGAGACACTTCAAGAACCATCCAGGTGCGATCCTGTGCCATGTATTCTAGTATATCCTTGATAAAGCTGTGAAGCTAGAGCAGATCACTCGCTGTACCCAACCTCATCGATTCTGTGATTCATCTTGAAAGAAGTGGTTTTAGAGTACCCAGATGTTCTCAGATTTTGTGTGAAATACTTACCTTGTAAAGGAGGAGGATCCCTGCCTTCTCTAAGCTGAGAAGTGCCTGCATGTTGTGCAGTTTTCCCAAAACGTCTGTTGCCGGGAAATTGCTATTTGAATTTCATTGAAGAGAATAAAAACAAGAGAGCTGTGAAACTTGATCACCTTCGCATAATGGATAGCATAGCTTGGACTTACCTTGACGTTTGCCAAATCCTAGACTAATATCCCTGAATACTAATATCCCTAATATCCCTGGAAGCGTTCCTTCCAGATACCTTGGTTCATTGAAAACACGTAGTAGTACCACTAACCTGTTGTAACTGAGGGAGAGAGACTTCAGCTCGTTCAATTTTTTTTTCTGATTGTTTTAGGGAGAGAGATTCTGCCCAGGTCAGTTTTCAGAAGTTATTTTAAAGGCAGCAGCAGAAAACCAATTTTGACGAAACAAGCCATGAAGCAGGACTGAAAACAGATGGGCATCACAGAGTCCCGTAATTTCCAAGTATTTTGGACAGGATTAAAAGTTCTCATATGTAGCTGTATAAAGTATAGCTCTTGAACACATTTGATTGCCCTGTGTTTCCTGCCACACTTGCCACATGTTAGTCTCATGGGTGCTCACCAAACTTATCATCAACACTAATAATCTCTTGAGAAATCTGCATTTTTTTTTAAGACATCAAAGTATCAAAGTCTATTATTTTGTGAATACTGAGATGTATGTAAAGTATCGTTTTTCACTACCAATTATTTCACTGAAGAAATTCTGACTACTTGAACTTGTTCCTTTTCCTGTCAAGCCAGGTGATAATACCTGAAACCAAAAAGAGAATTTACAGACCACAGCCAGATCTGGTATTTAGTTAAAAGACTTTCATCTTACGGAAGTTATTTTGTTTAAAAAATGTAAAGAGAGACAGCGGTGTTAGAGCAGAGATAACTTTCATTTCAATGATAGCTGTAGCTTAAGAAAAATCAACTAAACTTGCTTTCAGACACCGGTAACCTCCTCAGTTCTTAAGAGACAGCAGCAGTCATCACAGGCTGGATACAGTATCTTCATAACACCTAGGTATCTTAAAAGTATGTCTCACACCCCAACACTCGGAACAACTACAATACTTCTAGTGATGCCAAAATAGGAAAAGGCATCACTGATTATTAGCATTAGTTATAACTAAATAGAAACTTCTACTGAAATATTTAGTAACAACATAGATATGATTAAAATGTAATTATTTTTACTAGTGTCTCAAGGAGAAATAAGATCAAAAGATCGATGCTTCTCATACTTCTTTTCCAGTATTAAATACAAAGCCCAGAGAGGCAACTTCAAACTCCAGTCTGCTAGGTAAATGGTATCCAAGGTGGTAAGGAGTAGTGGAAGCAGACAGAATAGTGTAGGTTGGAGATTCAGGCCAGGCTTCCTGACCACTACTACAGAAAGTGCTTCAACATGCAATCAGGATCAGTCTTGAATCCTAACTATGTGCCACAAACCACAACGGAAATTAAAACTTTGGAGTTAAAAATGTATTCCAAATGCTGGCAAAAAGAGCTAGAACACAAAAACAGAAACTAGGCAAGCTGCTGCTGGTATCAGCTCAGAGCACTGGTGTAAATACCAGGTATTGGAGCTTTTAGTTCAAAGAAGTCCCATCCTGACCAGAAGGGTCAAAAATAGCAACTCTGCTGGAAGCCTTGTCTCCCAGAAGCTTTAGAAAATCCTCTTCATACTTGATGGGAAGTATATAAAATTGGAAAGAATGTATAAATGTGAAATATTTGCTGTGGACAAAGGATTATTATGCTTTTGCAGATGGAAAGAATTAAGAGAAATAGTATAGGTCACATTACAGCTTTGTTTCTATTGGATTGAGATTTCTATTTTAGGCTTTTGCTAGCAGCAATTATGATTTAATGTTTTAATTACATCAAAAACCATTAATTCCACCATAAAATCATACCAATACTCAAAGTCACCTAAAATAAGCTCTCAAAACCATGATTTCCAGGAATGCTTCTGACATCTACCATTTGACAGAATTTGACCCTTCAAGTGCCAGAAATCAATCCCTGCAGATGAACATGGATTTGCACAAGTAACACAAAAGCAGAGAGAGCGGTATTTACTGTGATGCATAACTGGAAAAAGAAGACAGATTATAAAAAAAAAAAAGTGTAAATAAAGTTTCACAGTTTTCAGTGAACTTTTATTGGGTTCATTGTGACTTCACATTATGCTGGACAGCAAAACCTTGATCAATCACTGCTCACTCAAGAAGAGCAACTGAACACGAGTTCTCTGACTGGTACCACAGCTGACAAACTGACGTCATTATTAAAAGACAAATAATGCTGACTACACAGCAACCTGGCAAGTGTTTCAGGAGGCAACTGGGACGTCTGGTCCAGCAAACTAGTGAGACAAGCAAATTTTGGTGAACCTCTCACTTAGGTGGTTCAAACAAGGGTTTGGGGTTATTTTGTTTTTCAGAGATTGAAGTTCTGAACTGTGAAGAGTAGGTCTTGGGAAGACTAAGTGAAAAGAGAAAAAATTATTGAGCGTCATGAGCAAACATAACATGTTCTCTAACAAATAGCTGGCCTATTGATTTCAGGCTTTCAGGTCAAACAAGAGCACAGACAATTACGTAAAACATTAACTAACTAACAGCAAGAGAATGAAACAGTTTATATTCAAACTCAGAGTAGAAAATAGTTTCCTAATACTTTAAAATATTTTTACTTCTTATTAGAATACTTTACTGTTAAATATATGTAGAAAATATGTTTATACGTGTAAAATACTTTTTGTAAATGAGTTTTTAAATCATTGCAAAAAACATTTAAATTTATGATATATTCATTATAGCCTTAAGAATACTTTTCCTGTAGTAGCTTCAATCCATTGTCTCTGCTAGTTTCAGATCCAAGTATACATAAAGAATGCACTACAGATTCTTACAGTAAGAGTGCAATACCGCAGCACCAGTGACATGAACAATCTTTCTTCTCATTTGACAGGAAAAAAAAGAAGTATTAATCCACTGAAAAAAAGGTATGCCCATCTAAATTGCAAATTGTCTGGTCAATTTCGCTTTAAAAGAGGATTTTTGATGTAATTCATACTCTAAATGCAAATACTGAAAAGGATTTATCATGAAAGGTATTTAATATCACCTGCTTTTGGGCGTGAGTTCTAAGTACTTTGTGGTATTTTTAGGGACAAGTAACAGATTCCTAACTCCTAACCTCACAAATAAAACACTTTGAATTTATAATTTTATCCAGTATTTTTCAGTGATTAGCTTTAGAATTTTAGATTTTAAAAGGGGAATAGGTAGCCTTTTAATGCTGAATATACAGATTGCACGTAATTGTTCTGTCAAACCAAAATCACAAGCAATGAATGACTGAAGAATTAGACAAGCAGTTGGGAAAATATGTAAAAAATGACAGTGATTAATATATTACCTTCTAATATTCTGAAGTGACAAAGTCTGTAGAAAGAACATACTTTCATTGTGCAATTACTTGTGCAATAGCTAAGGTAATCTTGTGCTATTTGCTCTGTAGAAAAATTCCGTTTGAGGATTCATGAGTTTTTTCATATTTGTCAAGCAACTGGAGTCAGGAATTTCTACAGATCTTATGTGTTCCAGACATCACACAGCAGATGACTGAGTAAAAAATAGTTACAGGCTGTTTTTCCCCCAGTTCAGCCTAAATCATCCTGCCTCATTCCTGTATGCAATAAGCATATTCTAGTTCAGAAGCTGCAAATCAGCAGCCTGTGCACAAGAACAAGATGCCAGAGGTGAATCCCAGGAGTGTTAAAACAATGGTAATTCTCTAGTTTTACATTCTAACATTTCTCTAGGTCCAGAGGGCAATCTGAGTTAGACTATATATCCTCCAGAGACCCCCTTCCAGCATGTGCTATTCTATGATCTGCAGTCATATCACTAATTATGGTTGCATTTAAAGGTTTCTTATAGGGATATTTCTGGGCTCATTTTTGACTCTTAAACTTCCAATAATTTTCTGAATGTCATACCCACACTCACTTATGCAGGAATTGATGTTTGCCCCAAAACTATTTCTGCATTTCCACTGAAATACACTGAAAATAAACACTACGAAAAAAAATGTACTCAAATTAATTTTATTAGCTCAAAGATCTGTGATAATGAAATCCATATGCTAAGAGTCCTTTATATGTAGTACAAACTATGGGAACCATTTTAGATGTGTTACATGTTTTCAAAACTAAAAATCTAGTAACAAGGAATGCAAATATGAAACAGGAATACCGAGCAGCATGCAATGCTTTAAAAAGTCATAAAGTCTACAAAACTTCACAAAAAAATCACTAATTATACTGAGACATCCAAAACCTATTATTCATCTTACAAGTGGAAAGAACAGTTCAAATACTGGTGGCACTTTGTATACTTTCCTGTATTTCAAAGCCGGATTCTACACTGTCAGTTCCAGAGCTAGCATTTAGTACCTGCAGTCTACTTTTGTCTCCTCTCACTCCGTTACTTGGAGTTGCTGTTTCCTTTGCTAAAGGGATGTATTTCTTAGAGGAATAACTTTCACTTTTTTCACCAGAAATACCACCAGATATTCTGCTATCATCACTTTTGATTTGTACACTGGAATCAGCAAATGAATGCAGACTGGTCGACAACTGTCTTGTTGAATGACGCCCTTTTGCTTGTTCATTTTGTTTGACCCTCCTCTCAGATAATACTGGAGTACTACTTCGAGGCTTATCCTCTTTATTCTGGTTACTTGTTTGAGTTTCATTTTCCTTCCACAAACCTGGCTGATACTGCTGTCCAGCAGACTGAAGTTCTTGTATTTCTTTAAGTGATGAAAAGGCATTATTCACAACCATCTGGGATTGAAACATGCCAGGAAGAGGAAGTTGGATGCCCCCAGCTCCGTTCTGAAACAAAAGATTAAAATGAAGAAACTGCAGCAACTAGGGAGCAAAAATTTTGCAACTCCATATACACCAGAGTCTGCAAGGCAAAATACAGTATTTACCGAATATAGGAGCAGAGGTAATAGCAATTGCAGGATCTTTATTACCTTTCAAAACAGGTTTATGGAGATTGCTAGGGTGATAAGGACACAGAGTAGACACATTACAGTTTCACATCTAGCTTGAAATTTTTACTACAGAGATATGCCAGTTATACAAAAGCAGCCAAAACTTAATCACATCTATCATTCCAAAATGCCTGCAATTCCTTGTGTTTACTAGCAGTTCACAGAAGTGTAGTCCCAACACTCCATACCACAACACCTAGCTGCTACAAGAATCCAAATAATCACCATTACTATGGAATAAGAACAGAGTCTTCAAACTGCAAAACTGGAAATTATCTCTACACTGTTAAAACAACCCCCAGATTTTTAGTATTATATTTAAGGATCTCATGTGTTTTTGAGGAAAATAGAACAGTAAGAGGGGGAGTCAAATGGTATATAAGAAACATACTGGAATGCAGTGATTCTTGGTATGACAGTTTATTCAACTTGGACATTGCTATAGGCTATCAGTATCTAAACTTTTAACAGCCTTTAAAAAAGCCTGGTTTTTTTCCTTTGTTACAGAAACTTTAGTATCTTCTTTGAAAAATCCAGAAGGTTCACTATTAATTGGCAGAGTAGAACGTAAAACCTTTTGCAATATTTACAAATGCTACAAATTTGTAGCTGCCTGAAACTCACGTCATGGCCACACAGAAATCTATCAGAACTGGACTTATACGCTGCAATTGATTACAAAATAAGTTGTGATTTTTAGCAGGTACATTGTATACCCCCTCCTGTAAGACTAGGTTTCTTGAAAATACTATACTTCATTATTAAATGTTTCAAAAAAACCTGATTATGGTACTTTACAATTTTAATGGATGCATGCCACTCCTAGAACTTCCTATTTCAGACTAGGAAGAAGTTTAATACATAACAAAATACTGCAGTTTGTGCTCCAAGTGGTAAACTCTTTAAAAGCTTACATTAATCACTGAATTATTATGATCTGTATAAATGCAGCTACAGCAAAGGGTTGCAGTAATAACTTCATGAATCAGAAGTTATTCAGTTTCAGCTGGGATTAACAGATGAAAAGTACATTAAATAGAATCGCCTCTAGCATTCCTTCTAGAGACTTACTTTGCTATTCTGGGTATGTTCCTGTCTTTCTTCTTCAAACGACTTCTCCTTTACTATGTTCACAGGCTTACTGAGACTAGAATTCATTTGTGGATGCTTCAAAATACCAAAATCTGATTGGTCTATCCCAGCTAATACAGCAAGTTGTCCAAGCCTGCAAAACAAATGTTTAATAGAAAATCACACAAACAATTCTTACTCTTTGAAAGACAAAACATTCAAAATCAGAAGTAGAACATGGTTTTCTATATTTTATGAAAAGCTCAAAGTATCTCAACCAAGATGAAAACAAACAGCTGAAGGTATTTTCTTGTCTTTGCACAAATTAGCCTGCGGATTCAAAACAAGTGTTACGAGGCTGAGAATGAAGCTCTCCTAGTTAGAGCAGCATACTGGCAAGGAGATTCCATGTCAGGCAGAACTAAGATTAATACTCTGTCATTCAAGCAGAAACTGGTGCAAATCTCCAAATAATATAATCTCTAACATGTCAATGACATGCTTCACTAATACAATGAGGTTGGGTCACGTGCCAGCTTGGAAGTTGGCCAAACCAGCCACATGTGGGTTTTAAGGCTCAGTAAGAAGTTGCAGACACTAACTGATAGAACAGCATATATGATATACAAAAGCTTACTGAGAAAAGCATTCTACATGATTGTGATTCTGCAACTTTCGCAGCAGCTTCTTATTACTAATAGACATAGGGTCCATATGAAGAAATTTTTCATGCAGTGAAAATGCACTTTTCCCTTCCTGAGAAGTTTGAAACTCCTGTTGTAATGGAAACACTACAAACTGATTGTTGCAAAATCAGAACACAGCCTCAGGGTGAACTTCATAGCAAGTCAGAATCACTGAATTTTGGAATCATTGCAATCATTTCAAAAAGACCTCTTAAGATCAACAAGTTGTGCCACTATGCTATTAGGTAGGTTTACTGCTAAACCACATCCCCTAAGCACCACATCCAGATGTTTCCTGGACACTTCAAGGGATGGCCATTTCACCACATCCCTGGGCAGCCTGTTCCAATGTCAGACCACACTTTGAGAGAAGGATTTTTTTCTAATATCCAATCTAAACTTCACCTGGCACAAATTGAGACAGTTGTCAGTTAGGTCCTGAATTATATCACTACAATTTGGAACTGAGAGATAGGGAGGGCAAATAAAATCTTCTGTGATCTTCTCTGGATATGTGGAGTAAACTACAACATATATTCATATCATTCCCTTCTTGTGGATGAGATTGCCATGCTTGGTCATACAAGCTTTAAAAATCAGATTTAAGCTTAAATTCTTTGAAAAATGGGAAGGATGAACCATCCTCTGACAAATTGCAGGTACAGTGGTCATACAAACTTTAATCAATACTCTCTGAAGTAACTCTAGTAGTAGTAGTAGTACTACTACTACTACTACTTCTAATAGTAACAATAAATATAGACTTCAGACACAAAGGTTGGGGATCTACATCCATCTACATTTCCATACTTCAATTAGTGAATAGAGAGCACAAGGTAACAGGACACTTTCTGAAGGCAATTCAGAATTCAACTGCATTTGGAACCTTTTGTATTGTGGGAATACTAAGAGCCAAAGGTGATTCACTGAAGACTTGGAAACACACTTTAATAGAAGCTTTCTACTCCTTTGGAATAAGCTTCTTGAAAGCCTTTCCCAAAGACAGATGAATGAACTCAGCTGTACAGTGCTTAGATCATATTTTTGCCACTAAGAAAAGACTGACCAATAGGTACATGCTAATTTACTTTTCTTTGCTCTCTGAGAGTACAGACCTAGAAATCTGGCAGGGTAGAAGGCAGCATACTTCATTATGAAGATAATTTTGGAAAGATCTCAAGAGAAACAGCAAGACTTAAAGTGACAACCTACCCAGCATCTTTAAGGAGGTCTAAAAAAGCATGAAACTTTTGAAAAGAGCTTTCAATGCTGCCTAGAACACCTTCATCTTCCAAAATCATGTTGGTTACTGACTGTGCATGAAGAACCTCGGATAGGGAGATATTTAGGTTCCTTAATCTTGCATTTTCAATTTCCAGCTATGTGGGGAAAAAAAAAAAAGAAATTTCTTTCATTTTCAGTTTAAAAGACCCCAAAATATCAAACCTCACCTCTGTGTACCTAAACAGCAGCATCATGAAGAGGAGTACCTGAAATAACTAATGTAACAAGAAGAGTCTGCTGTACCACACATTTTCAGGGCACTGTTACATCAGCTCTGTGCAGGTCTGCTTATCCACAGCTGCAGTTCTACCATAGATATGCTACCATAAATATTCCTGCAGGCACTCAAAACCACTGGCTCAGCACTGTCTTCAGTTTGTGCAGGATGTTACAGAGCAAGTACAAGCAGAAAAATTTAGCTTTACTATTGTTTTACTTTGCATGTATTATATGACATGTTAACATCAAAGAATTTATTTTACTAGTAAAAAAACACCTTAATAGAGGCAAATGTCCTCCTTGTATTCACCCCTGTGTACTGGGGGTATGCTGTTACCTCTCCCCTGCACTGTGCATGCCAAATGTGAAAGTTCAGGATGATTCAATTTTTCTCTACATCGACCATTAATCAAATAGATGATTAAAGTGAGAACTGCATAATAACTACAGGATATAAAAGGTTTTTTTAAGGGAAGCATTAACTCACTCATTTAAGATTACAGCTATGCAATCAAGTACTACCACAGGCTTTCCATCTTACATGTTTTACAAGAGCACAAAGAAAATTATAGATTGTGTAGTGCACTGTAGGTGATAAGCAACAAAATAAACTACTAGAGATTAATGCTACTTGTTTTCTCCTGTCTTCTGGGACAAGCTGCTAAGTCCAACCAGCCTAGCCTTGACAGAGAAAGATTTCTTCTAGGGAGTAAATAGCCTAAAAAGCATTTCAGCATCTAAACAACAGACATCCAGCAGAGCCCCCTGGTGCACATCACATTACAGGAAGGTCAGGAGAGTCACAAAAGAGGGCTACAATCTGTGCTTGAGAAGTGCAGAGTCTTCTGTGGATATCTGCTCCCTGTACTGTGGGGTACCATTTGTTACTCATATTCAAAGGGTATCCCCACCTTTGCTCCCCTCCAAATCACAAGTAAGGACCAAATCCATTTGTTTACACTACCTTACACTCACCTATATTACAAGAAAATCTGCATATTCATGCAGAAGAATATTTTTAGGCCAGCAACAGCAGACAGAGGGGAAACAGACCTCACAATTTAACAGTGAAAAGTTGTTCAGTTTTGTCAAAGCTAAACTGCCTCAAAACAACTGACATGCAGAAAACCGTTCAATATGGTTACTGCCTGCAGAAACAAAACTTAAAAATCAAAGGTACAGAATAAACCAAATTGAACAACAGTTGCAACACACAGCTTTACAGCACAAGTTGTGTTAAGTGAGTTGGGAGACAAAGAACTATCCATGTGTACAAAGTGCAAACAGATTTAATCACTTTCTTGAGAAAAAAAAGTACCACGATGCCCCAGATCACAAGTATTTCAAAAAGTGAATAAAACACATTGAAAGAGTAGCTTGAGCTGGAGTTCAATGCTCTGGAACAGAATCAGTAGAACAAACAAATATTACTAAACACAGATTTCATCACTGCCCTTAAGACTAGTAAATCATCCACGTGACTTTGAACTGAAACATTAGTGGTCATTGATAATTACTCCTAATTAAACAAGTGCATTCTCTGACCAGCGTCTCTTTTAAAAGTAAAGATCACTAATAGTTAAGTATCTTTACCTCTAGTAATCGTTCCTCAGCCTTTATTCTTGCCTTTTGTTCTTCCTTTAGTTTTTCCATGCATTCTTCCAGCTCCAACTACCAAAACACAGATAAATTATCATGAAATTTATCTCAAAAGGTCAGACTAACATGCACTTAAAAAAAAATTCAACAACCTAACAAGTAGTAAATGATATTCCAAACATATTTTCTTCAAAAATATAAGACAGAGGTCTACCAGTACGTAACTCTAGGATGTAAAATATTAAGACAGAAAAGTAGAAATAAGTGTGATTCACTTACCAGATTTTAAGATTGCAACAGATCATATGAAATTACAGCCCAAGTCTCTTTGGCCTATGACATAACTATCAAGAATATATGTTCTTCTCTACTTCTCCTTCACTTTTTCAAGCATCATTTTTAACTGAATATATCTGTATCATCAGAAACTCAAACTGGGATCTAGTAAGTAAGAATCCTTAGCAGCCATATCTAGATTTTCCAACTATACTCTTTATCCAGGATTTTATTCCTTTTTTAAAGAAGATTCTGAAGAGCTGTACTCTCTGCAGTAGGAAAACAAAATTCTGAAGTGTAAAAACTTTATTCCTTCTAACTGGTTTCACTTAGTTCTTCAGTTAAAAGGTTTTCACAATTCCAAGTGTTGAATTAACAAGAATAAAAACAAACCCAAAACATCTAATAAATATATTCTAGTCTTATTCTAGTCTTATTATGAGATGCCTAAACTTGTATTGTAACTACTAGTTCTAAGTAGTAAATCTCAGTTTCAGTTAAGAGTAGCCAGGATTTGCAATACCACATTTTCTCGCATTTCAGCAGAGCATTACCATATTTAATGACAGCATCTGAACTGAAAAACAAGAAAGAATTTTTGTTCTTGCACACCTTAATGATATTTTGATACAAAAGGTGAAAACTATTCAAATTATCAAGGTATTCTATTTTTCAGAGGTCAGACTATATAAATTAACAGTATACAAAACTTCTCCCTTTCTCTATACACTTTGTATGCAGGCACATTTAAGTAAAAAGACACTATTTTGTACACACTAACCAGTTCTAAAGAGAATCAAAGATTCAAATAGTACTGAAATTCTATTTCTTTACTATCAAAAGCTTATTCAAGTGCATACTGCTGCACTTCATTTAAACAATCATCTGAGATGACTGATGTGCAACAGAACGCATAGTAAAAATAAACCTTCTACAAATGCAAAGGTGTTGTAAGTTGCAAGGAACTTTTGCAACTGATTCAAAGACGCAGGTTCTAGAACACTCTCTATAAATAACCCTCCCAGTGACTATAGGTCAGCCCACTCCTAACGTCCCGAGACTAGCATCAACAAAGCAAATGCTGCAAGTAGAAACCTAGCAATATCTTCATTGTGCCCGTATTTGAGCATCACCAGCAGAAGACAGAAGCTGTAGGAAAAACACAATTCAAACACAGTATTTGGGAAGAGATTTAGCATTAGCTAACCTACAGGCATAGGGTAGGGGGCAAAAATCTAAGAAGAACCAACCGCAAATACCACAAAATTACTGACATCTACCTTAGAACATGTGGAAGTAATGGGAGCTATAAAACCTCTAACACAGAGAGGAACACAGTACAGAAAATAGCAACCATAATGTTCTGCCCTGACATGTAACCTGGAATCCATAGCTTTGAAGAGCACTCACAGCTATTACATACTGCAGAATTCTTACCTTTCTATTTAGAGTGGAGGGGCATACATATAATTATTTGTATTTTAAAGTTTCTAGGATGTAGGCTAGAAACTCTACTTTGGAAACCATAGTTCTATAGTATTTTTGTTTTGGACAGATTTTAGATCATTTAAAAATGAAAGCACCGACCTTTTTCTTCAAATTGCTGTTTTTTTAATGTCAAATGTCAATCGCTTAAAAAGCAATCAAATGATATTTTAAATAGAAAGGTAGATGTTTTGCAATAATGTTTAAACTTGATTTATCACATTCTAGATGTATGTAGTATTTCATAGTTATGGGCTGACTTCATAACTAAATTGAACACTGCATCTGTATCCCCTCATAAGCAGTTATCAAAGCCAGAATTTAAAGGAACTAGTATGTTACCATTACAAGTATATGTACACTTTAATCTTTGATTTGCTTTTAAGAAATTCAGTAGTTGACACAATGCCCTAGTCTCTGTGCAGAAAAAAAATTATTAAAATATATCAGAGAGCTAAAAGTACATCAAAGCTACCAGACTAAGCCTGCAAGTATTACAGCCCAGAAAGCCAGCACTGATTATGTGAAACTGAACACCAAAAATATAGATAGCCCTCAGAATTACTGTAAGCAGTATGTCTGTTCAACACTAGACAAAAGTATAAAACTGAAGTTTAAAAAATTAAATTACTTTTTTTAAATTTTAGTAACTAATTAGCCATGCCTTTCTACTTGACTGCATTGTACTTAAAAAAAAAAGTTACAGTGCAATCTCTTTGTAATTTACAAAGTACTGAGATGTAGAAAGAGTTGCCCTGTTAACTAGAATAAGGGTGAAGTTCACCATTTAAATCCCTAGTTAAAATTTAAAAGTGTAGGAGCTATCTTAACTACACACTTCATCAAAACCAACTCTGACATTTTATTCCCTCTAGTGGAATAGAATATTAGTTTTCATTTAAACACAAGTTAGGATTTCATTAGCCAAGGCTTTTTTTCTTTAATTAAAACACAACTAAGTACTATTTGTTTCATTAAACAGTGTGCTTAAAGCCCCTTTTTGAGCAGAAGGATCTAGAGAAGTTCTCAAAGGATTTGCATACTTAAGTGAATGTCTGGTTCATTCAGTTACATCAAGAGATGTTTGAAGAGCTATTCTGGCAAAGCAGAAGTTTAAGGAACTCCCACCTGCATTCCTATCATTGCCCTACACTGGTTGTCCCACCTAACTGAAAGGCCTGCTACCACCAAATACCCTGGACTACTTTTCAGTTGGATCAGTTCCTCTGCTGTGCAGATAAGAGCTGTTTAATTAAAGTCTCATGATCCGACAAACATGAAAAAAGACACAAGATAAAAAGACTAAAGAAATGAAAAGGCAC
Organism: Petroica traversi; assembly: GCA_025920805.1. Classification (NCBI taxonomy): domain Eukaryota; kingdom Metazoa; phylum Chordata; class Aves; order Passeriformes; family Petroicidae; genus Petroica; species Petroica traversi. The sequence goes on from JAHLSL010013749.1 coordinate 4,418,936, forward strand.
TAAGTGACAGGGAGGAAATAGACAATTGAGTGGTGCCAATTTGATAGTTTGATTCTACCATAATGTGAAGCATGCTTTGTGTCAACGTAACAGAAACAATGGGTGAGGCACAGAATCAGGTGCAGATTGCTTAAACGAGGCCATCTGATAAGAAACCACCGTCTAAAAAAAATTTTGGTTTTCAAATTCATAAAGTCAGGGACATCTGGACCTTTACAAGCACAGAAAAATCAAAATTTTGGGGTAGTTTGCCGAAATTTGTGGGTTTCTCTTTAAGGAAGTTCAAATTAATCACAAATTGCCTCTTCCTTATAGCTACCCTAACACTGACATAATAGGTCAGCATGGCAAGCCTTCCCTAAAGCACAAAGAACTGCCTGCCTCTGCTGTGTGTTCTGAATATAATATTCTTCCCTCTCCAAAGACCAAGAATAAATACATCAAAACCTTTCTAAAAGCACATTACATAGAAGTTCCTATGTAGAAGTTTTTGGCGCAATTTGCGCACGACATGAAATTCCATGATTTCAGACACAGGGCGCTTGGTAAGAGTGTTGAAGCAACCACACAATGTCAATATTCTGCACACTAACAGTAAAAATTGCTACACAACTAAAAGTTCCAACAACATGTGAAAACCTTGAAACCTTTCTGAACAAAGTTCTAGAGAGAAAAAGGACTAAAGAAAAATTATACATCATCTGAAAAGGCTGGTAATTATTTATGCAGTACTAGTAGAGTCCTTTCACTTTTCACAACTCTATCCCACCCTAAACATTCCCACTACTCACAGACCTCTAGCAAGTTAAAACTTATCTCTTCTTACACAAAGACAGGTATACAGTCCAATATTTACATGTATGAACAGCACATTTACCCAGTATGGTGCTTTGACAGCAACCACCAAACCCAGACTTACTATAGATCTTATTTACAGAAGTAACCACTCATTTTTCTGAACAGAATTCAAATCTTAACGCTTCAGAAACAACTCAGTTATTTGCCTGAGGGTGTTACTTTACAATAGTGCTAGATTACTTCAGCAGCATTACTGAGCCACAGATATAAAAGACAGGGGTGGACAAAAGGTATATAAGAACATTCCCAGTCAAGACATTTGCAGAAATAGTCCATTTAACTAGTCCTAAGTTTTTTAAGTATCAAAGAAGTAGAAGGAATACTACAAAGCAAGTGAAAAAAGTCTACTAGGCTCAATTATAAAATGGAACTCAAACCCTTTCAGCTATTTTTGTAATTATTTTTACATAGCAGTCATTACTATATTTAAGCTCTTAGAAATAACATGAAATTACTTTTATAAAGTACATACTTGAAAAAAAAAAACATACTACAGGTAATAACACTGATCAAAAGATCTGTGCACTACAATTCAAGACTGGAACAGAGAAATTACGCATACTGCAATTATACTGTTATTCTGAAATCCTCCTCCCAAACAGGTTATTTGTTTAACTACAATTTTCTGAATAAAACATGGTTTAATTGATATAATTTGCCTTTATGGCGTCTCAGGTACAGAACATGCTTCTTACCTGTAACTGTTGGTATTGTGCTACATCAGTCTTATCTAATGATTGTGCCGAATCAGGCTGCTGGATAACATTCACTATATCTTCCGTGTCTTCGGTTTCAGATGTAGAAGCACTTTCTAGTGTCACTTTCACAGGAATACCTGTCTAATTACACCAGAAAAGAAAAACGCGTACTCATAGCATTACAACACGTAGCAAAAATCAAAGATTAAATAATATCAAAAGTTTAATTTATATACAGTCTTTTCCCAGAGTCTCTTGCAACGCACACATTGCCCAGCTATACAGCTTTGAAATAAATTTGTTTAAAAAAATATTTTTAAAATTAATCCTATGTGTGTCTGTATTGAGTATTTGTGGTGAGGATTTGTGGTGAGCAGCAGAGCTGGCCTCTGCATAGCACAACCAGGGCTGCCCCAGGCAGGACATAGCCTGTCCCAGATGACCCACTGCAAGGCAAAAAATGCCAGACAGGCACAGGAGGTGGGAACAAAGACTGAGAAAAGCAGAGGGGACATCAGCCTGGGAGCAGAAAGAGGTGTTCCATGGTGGAGCCAATACCTCACTTCAGCCAGGGAAGGCCTGTCAGAGCAGAGGGATGGGTTAAATAAGCTGCTGCCTATGGACATCCTGTGCCAGCCCATGCTCTCCCAAAGGACTGCAGTCCATGGGAAGCCTACACCACAGCAGAGGATAATTGCTGGCTTCCACAGCCATCAGATCCTTCTGTGATGGAAACGAGATGCAAAGGAGAAGGAATAAAGACAGGGTTTTTCTTCTCCTCCTAGCAGGTTTACTAGAACAGCTGACAGACAGGTACAAAAACAAGCATATAATCCAAATCCAACACAGAAAAGATGGTGCAGAAAGCTTTCAGTGAAAATTGCTCTTATTGTCTATGGAGGGACTGTGCCTATACTCCAACTCAGCTTGCTCATAAGACAAGGAAATCAAAAGATACAAAGATAGAAATGAAACTAAACTAGTATCAAAGAAGTTTCAACCACCTGCTGATGTAAACTACCTTTTTTCACTTCTATGAGTGAGAATCTTTAAAAGTATGTTCCAGTCTTAGCCTTCAGACAAGTGGATTCTCCTGAGAACACTCTCCCCTTTTTTCAGGCATCTACCCACCAAAAACAAAACCACTGTATGAGAGAAACAGTACCTCAATCTTCACAGGCAAGTCTCCAGCACAATCCACTGTCCTGCCTCTAAAGTTAGGGGGAAAAAAGTTTTGAGGAAAGTATGTTTATAACACTCCAAATACAAGATTCTAGGACAGACAAAGCAGTAAGAGTAAATTAACAGCATCAGACACTGCACTATATCCCTTTAAGCCTCATGACGTTCTCATTTTGTTCTATTAGTATCCCCTATTTAAAAATGATTTAGAGCAACACTACTGGATGCTAACATTAGTATCTTCAACAGGCATCTTACTTTGTAAATTATTTTGAACTAAAGTCAACAGGAGAATTTGGTATTCAGCATTTATAAAAACAAGCTGCAGAAGAACATTAAGTAAAGTTCTTGTTTAAATAGTTATGTATCTCCATTTTGAGAGGCCAAGATCTCGGGAATAGATTAAAAAAACTTACACATGGAAGCTATCTTTTGAAATAGTTTTTGTTTGCATTTTTGTACTTTTTTAAATTTAATTTACAGGTCTTAAGACGATCACAATAATTATGCTGATATTGGATGAAGTGAAGCAGAAAAAAGAGGCAGGAAAATATCTAAGCACTTTGAAATGAATCTCAAACCAACTATACTGCAAATTTAGAACACTAACTTGCCTCTTCAGCTATGATACATCTCATAAATCATTATTAACAAACGAACAAGCAGACAAGGTGGGTTTGGTTGTGGTGGGGTTTTTTTGCTGCATATGAATATTCCTATGGCTATCATATACTCTTGTGTATTTTAAACATTTATTAGAGAAGAATTTATGTAAAATCCTCGAAATTTATATAAACAAAAAACTATGATGACATTCTGTGTGTAACTTTCAAATTATATTTTAAAGAGCTAACATTGCTCTCTACTGTATTTATCATTCAAGTTTTATGTTTTGGTGTTTCCCCTTGTATTATGAAAACCTCACCTGCTTCTCTTTGCACGTTCTGCAGTCCGCCAAGGAAGGAAGCCTTTTGTGCCTGGCGGTAATGGTTTTGGTGAGTAAGTCTCTTTCACAGAGGAGTTTTTTTTCCCAGGACTTACAGATTTTTTAGATGATAATCCTGGATTGAAGGGCAAGATCAGAAGAAATGAGAATTCATTATATGCAATACAAATTCAGTTTACTGTTCATAAAATCTCCTATGTAATAATAAGGACTGTAGGAAATCTGCCTTTCAAGTCTAATTTTGCTAGTGTCCAAAAACCTGCAATTATAAGTTGGTATCCTTAACTGCTGTGAGGTTGATGCAAGTAAGGCAAGCTGGTTTTCGAGAAAGGAGGTAAAGTTTTGTAGTCGAAGAGGTTTATTCACATTACTAATTTCAGATACCTAATTCCATTGTCTCACATCATAGACAATAAAGACATTTATGTATTCCGAACTTCCCTCTAGTGGCTTTACAGTGAAGAACACTGCTGCATTTATGGGCAAAATAATTAAAGCTAAAGCTGTACTCATGCAGACCACTTGTACAGGACATCGGCAATCTCTTCCTTTAAGAGGACTAAAAAGAAAAAGTAGGGTTCCGTGATCTGGTCTTTTGTTGTTGTTTAAATCACACAGCAGCAAAGTAGACTCAGCAAGGAAATTTAATGTGGATGATCACTTTACAGCACGTTCTCTCTAAGCCAGAAACTAGTAAGTCTAAAAAACTAATCACCTAATACTTCTGACAGTTAAACTAGTGAGAACTCAGGTTATTGCTTCTCTGAGATCAATAAAATAACTGATTTTGTAATGGTATAGAAATGCATAACTTAGGTAATGGAATTCAAAATCTCAATTCATTCTGAATACAATAAACAGGATAGTTCTCACCTTCTGACTTCCTCTTTCTCTTCAATAAAAACAACCCAAAACACATAAAAAACACCCACACAAAAAAACTACACGAACACAGAAAAAAACCAAACAAAAAACTAGAAAACCCTCCACAACAACATTTGCCAGGCATTTTTTTTTCTCCCAGCACCACCCTGATCTCTCCAGTTTATTTGTACAAAGATTTCTTTTGATATATGCTTACCTCTCTGCTTCCAGATAACTAAAGCGAAGATGAGAGACAGTGAAATGTATTACAGTGGAATTTTTGGTGGCTTACAGAAAAAATATTTAGTGTATTGCAGCTATCAGTACTTAATTATAAATATTCAAGATACATTATCTTAAAGATACTATTTATAATAGGTTTACATGAAGTTTTAAAAAAAAATATTAGAACATTTTGTACATCAGTTAAAAAATGCATGTTTGTTTGCTCTGGCATAGGACAGCCTGCTATGGAAAGGTTACAACTGCAGAACTATACAACTTACTACTGCCAGGCTTTGCAGAAGTGAAAGCTTGTGGAGACACAGAATAAATATGTGCAATGCTTCCACACATTTTAAAGTCAGCATACCTTACCACTTTTCCAGACACACATCTAGCAGCACTAAAAACAAAAGCAAGTTGCCTGCAGATTCCAATGATGATAGAAGATGCATTATAGAATTAAGAAGAAAATTTTTTTTGAGACAAGTATCCTGTAAAACACTAACATTTACACACATCATACATTTTTAATTGAAACTCTTAAACATTAAAATAAAATTCCCTAGACAAAGTTTACTATAGCCAGAAAAAACAAAGAATTACCAATACGAATAGTTGCTTTTCCTTTCCGACCACTTCCTAGGACAATAGTTCTTTTCTTTGGCTTAGTTTTCAAAGCATCTTTGGAAGACGGAGACATCAGCCACTTATACTGGAATTCGGGGTTTTTTGAAAGAAAAATAAATCAGTTTAGTAGCTGACAGTTGAAGAAGTGCTTATTTAAAATTAGAGCAGGTTTGTCAGATGTAGAGAACACTGCTGCTTACAGAAAACTTAATAAACCATAAAATCAAGAAAAAACAGAAGTCTCACAAAGCCCAAATTCAAATACAGATAATAGTCTATATTACCAGAGAGTGTTCCCAAACTATAATATCCCATCCAGTATTATCCCATCTCCTGTGCAAAACACTACTCCTTTTATAGCAAAAAACCATCAGCATCAACCCTATAAAGAGGCCTGGCTTTTGCACTTCATTCTCAGAAATCTGGCTTGATAGGAATGACAGGCTCAGGCCAAAGCTCTTCAGAGTAATAAAAACTTCCCTAAAGTGATTTCGTATTACTGATAAACTCAGTATTTAAAAAAAATATTAAGTTTATTTTTACTGCCAGTAATGAAAACCATCCTTATCAAGAAAAAGCCCAAACTAAAATTAAGAGACAGTGATAATCAAAGGCCACAGCCTTTTTTCAAACTTCATTTTGTTACAGCAACAGCTCTATTCCTAAAGGCTCCCCTTGCCCTGATAAAAATTTAAATTACTCCTGGCAGATATTCTAAAATTACCCTGCACTTACTTTTCAGCATGTATCACTAATACAGGGTCTAGTGCTGAAGCAGCCATTGAAGAAAACAGAAATGACATTAAGGAAAACCTTGTCTCACATAGCCCTAAATCCCACATCAGAATACTAGGAACGGTAGACATAGTTATTCCCATCTAAAGCATCAGACTTATTAAAATGCCATTACTGTACTCTAACTAACCAAGTTTAATCCAAATTTATCCATGTCAAGAAAAACTTTTTCTTTTCCTTTTGGACTCAATTAATCCTTGTATAAATTTCGCTGTGTCTCCAGCTGGATCTAGTCCCTGTGGAATTGAACTGAACATTTTAAACTGAACACACCCAGAAAGAGTAAAATTGAATTGCAAGCTTCTAAGACAAAAAGTAATTTTAATTTTGTTTTACTGGACACCTAAAAGGGCAGCTTTACTATGTTACAACTAAAGCTCCTCTAGTCTGTCTCTTCTGGGTGCCTACTACTGTTACTGTACAACAGCATCTATGTATAAAGACAGCAAAATAAAAAAAACTGTGTTTTGAAAGTATCCTGGTTTTGTAGACAATCTCAATGGATTTTCCTTTAAGCTATTCAGTCTCCCAAAAACTACATAAACTTTCACCACCTATTATACTCAGTCATGTCTATGATCATACTTCACTATACTGCTACATAGTGCTAAAATATGTTTTAGCTGCCTATGAAATCTGAAGGCATCAATTAGCAGCAGACAATTCTTCCTGCAAACCTAAAAAACCAGCCCAGAAGAGAATCAACTTCATGCTACTGAAAACAACCATTTTTTACAGGAAGCAGGATGGAAGGAAAGACAGCTGTAACAGGCAGAAGAAGCAAAGCTACTTAGCAAGCTGGTGCTAGTCAGTATTTCTTCACTCATGTTGTTAATGAAGTATGAAGAATTGCTAGCACCACCAATTAAACTTAAGATACCACACTAACTGGTTGAACACAAAATGTCTTGAGTCAAGTGCTCTTTTAGCACATGGAAGATTTCCCAGAGTTGCTTTCCATGGTTTGACTTCCCAATTATCTTTAGCATTTCCAGGCAGATGTTATTTTCGTGTGATCCCTGTGACATTTTGCAAGTGTTGACTGCATCTGCCAAGCAGAAAATTACTTCTTCACAACCAACCTCAACTTCTCAAAAAAAGTCTTCTAGACTCTATTAATCCTCCAAAAATTATATTCACAAATTCTCTGTTTATTAGACAGTCCCTACACATCCACAGCTCTGTCTTTATTTAGTCTTTTCAAAAGCCAAAAGAGCATTAAATTCCAACACAAGAACTGGACTGCTGTAACTCCTTTGAAACGGAATCAAATTTCTGTATATTTGAACAGTATATCTAATCATAAATGGTCTAGATATTCAGTTTATGCATATTACTTCAACTCTGTGTGGGTTATTAGACAAAGATGAAAGGGGGTACTGTACTTTAACTGAACTCCGTTTTCACAGACTGTTTGCACTGGAAAAGGCAGTCTTGGGTAACTTAAAAAATTTTTAGTTACAGAAGTTAGTGTCAAGACAAAAGTTTCAAAATAAATTAAGTACTAAATTTTAAATTGTGGTTTCCTTTGCTTTTTAAATAGACGTTATTATTACCATGTTGACAAGGACATGAAAGAGAAAGCCCTGTAGCAGTCCAGGAGCAGTATTTAGTTAACATTCTATGACAATACCACACACAGTCCCATTTTTCTTTCCATTAAATGCAAACCCAAGTTTTATCACACCTGACAGCTTTAATTCCATAAGAAATCATAAAAAAGCCCAATACAGTAACATGTCCCTCATAGGGATTTTAGGTTTTACGCTAGATAATGTTTTTTCTTGTACTGAGTCAAACTTCCGTTTGAAACTAGAATAGTTGTTTTAGATTCATTTTGAAAAAAGTCACCCCTTAAAAAAAATAAATGCAATGGAAGCTACAAAGAAAATCCCAAACTCATTCCAAAATGTGTAGAACATACCTCTGAATCAGCACTGTTTCCATTCTGAAGAACTCTTTTAATAATATTTTTCATCAGAACATGACCTAGATTTAATTAAAACACTTTATTAAGCATTTTCTGTAAGAGACAACTCCTCACGTGAACAAACAGATCATTGAATAATAAGCACACATTACCTATTCTGCTTCTTTTCCCATTTTAAAAATGTTTGGCAAATTACTGTGGCATGTTCCTTTTTTTCTTAAAAGCCACTTAGCTTCCTGCATATAGCTACTGAAGAAGAAAAAAAAAATCCCAACAACCATACAAAGAGGATAAATGAAGACACAGATACATACCAATTAACGGATTTTTTCTTATGTCAAGTACCACTAATGTTGTATTAGTTTGAAGAGCATCTAATAATGACCTTGCTCCCTCATTGGATATTCCACACTGCTGCAAATCAAGTGCTAAAATGTTCAAGGAGGTAAAAAAAAAAAAAATCAGTGGCGGTAGTACAGCATTTAGCTAGTAATTTAATTTAATAGTTGATATCTAAAAAAATTAATCCTGTTAAAAACCTCAATTTCACGGAAAATGAAACATGAGAAATAATGACATGATGATAATAATTGTGCGTAAAAACAGGAGTATTACTTTCAAAGAAGACAACTAGGACTTTTCAACATTAAGTAACTGTTAACATTTGTAGAGGAGGTAATATGAATATGAACCACTCTACAACCACTGTGAGCAACGTGTGCCAAGGTTCTGTCACCCTCGAAGTAAGAGGGTTTCATCATATTGAGGAAAAACCTCCAGGTCTTCATCTCTGCCCACTCCATCTTGCCTTATCCCCAAGCACCATTTCAAAGAGTCTGTCTCCATCTCCTTTACATGCTCCCTTCGGATATTTGTACAACTTGGTAAGATCCCATTCTGAGCCCTCTCTTCTCTAAGCCAAACAGACCCAGCTTCTTCAGCCTCTTCAGAGCTGCTTTAGTCCCTTAATCTTTACTAGACTCCCTCCAGTAGCTCCAGCTCTCTCCATGGCCTCACTTGTGCTGAGTGAAGAGGAAGATTCACCTCCCTCTGTTGAAAAGTCTCTGCCTAATGCACCCCAAACACCACTGGCCCTCTTTGCCACAAAGGCACTTCACTATTTCATGGACAGCTTGTTGTCCACCGGGATCTGCAGCACCCTCTCTGCAAAGCTGCTTTTCAGCCACACAGCCCCAGTATGTTCTAGTACACAGGATTATTCCTGTCCAAGAGCAGGACTTTGCACTTCCGTTGCTTAAACTCCATGAGGTTCCCAGCAGCTCATTTCTCCATCCTGCTGAGGGCTCTCTGGATGGCAGCACATCCTTGCCTTTCCAGGGATCCAAGTAAGACTGACTGATCTGTAGTCTCCTGGTCCTTCTTCCCAGACTTCTTGAAAATAGGCATGACGTTAGCTCTCCTCTAGTCCTCATGCACCCCCTCCCAAACACCATGATCTTTCAAAGACGACTGAGAGTGGCCTTAAAATTACACCAGCCAGCTCCTTCAGCAGTTGTGAATGCATCCTATGGTCTGTTCTTTAGTCAATCCTTAAGGATTGACTAATCTGATCCTCTTCCATCAGTATGGATGTTATACATAGACCTGACTAAAACTATAAAACAGGTATTTTATTCCACATACATAATGCTGAATGATTTACACCAGCATCATTAGTAATTTTGCATTGATACAGTAAGAAATGCACTGTGGAACAAATTCATTCTCAAAAATACTGAAGGACAACACTAGATAAAACAACAATATCCAGGTATGTCAAAAGAGGAATGGAAATTTCTTTGGGAGAAAAAAAGTACTCTTTCCAAGCTACATATGGAGTTAATCCTCTGGCTGCAACTGTTATAACTGACAAGTAAGTATAAATTAATTCCTCTGCCTCCCACTACTATGTTTTAAGAGGTGCAGTAGTGAGACGCAGACATAATAGAAAGGACAGTAGTAGAGGCATAGAAATTGAAGATCATTGCAGAAATCCTTACAGCAACTAGTAACAATCAGATATTAAGTAAACGGAGAATTTGTTGGTGTAGGCAAAGTTCAATGTTATACAGAATATCTCAGTATCTAAACATCAGTATGTCTGTAGTTACTATATAAGGAATTTCCTGAATTATTCTGCTGTTCATCAGTAAAAGACTTTGTTATACCTTTTAGCCAAAGGTCCTCTCCTAGACACTCTGCAAAGGCACTTGCTCCTCTATCTCCAACAAGCATGTTGCAGTTCAAAGTAATCCGCCTCAAACCTGCCATAAATTCAAGGTCAGGTCTCCTGTAACGTAAGCTTTCAGCCCAAGCTTCACCATGTCTTCTTATTGCCTGGTGCTTTGCAAACAAAGAAGCTGTTACCAAATGCAATGGCAAAGCCATTACTGATGACAAAATCACGTTCTTACACCACATTCAATGGCTTGAATGCTGGTATAAGAAATATATGCTGGTCGAAGTACATCATTCGTGAGTTCAAGAAACTAACTTTTAAACCTTACCAGTAACTTATATTTGTTGTGATTGCCCAGTTTGTCATGCAAATTATTAAACTCAGCTATAAAGTATCAGCTATTACCTTCTACTGCCAGACACTTTCAAGGCACATTGAATAGGAAGTAAACACATACTATGACATTTTGTGCATTCATGGGAATTACAATTAACACTAATTAAAAAAGAGTCCTAGGCACAAGGCCGATTAGTTACTCAGTAGCTTCTAAACTGTAAACTTGATTAGTCTTACCTAGTACTCAAGAATACCTGAGACATTTTTCAAAATTACTGACAATGAAAGAAGCAGTCTCTAAAACAGGTGTCAGATGTTTATGGCCCTTGGTCTCATTTAAAGAAAATACTTTACTCTGTTATGTATGGTTTCTTCTAAGAAATATCAATTTTAAATCCCACAACAGTAAACTAAGCTACTTTTGTCATGAAAAGTCACACCTTTCATAAGAATGTGCACTTAACTTTGGTAACTTCACACAAGCTCCTCATGAAGTGCCTTAATGGATTTTGAAATTAAGTATAAAAAAGTGAATGCATTAAGTTCTTATAAACACTCTATTCTAACAAAGTTGATTAAATTACCTTTAATAGATTTGCTATATGTTCTGCCCCTCGCCATGTGAGGCTACACGACGTGAAGTTCACAAATCTGATAGTAGCTGTATTCTTTATACTCTGACAGATTGCTGAAGAAAACAAAAGCGTGCATATTACTTACACACAGCATTTCCATATTATCAAACCACACTTTTTCAGTGGTCTATTAAGAGGCAGCTTTAACTACCAAAAGCTTTGACAAAGAACTAGCACTGAAACAGAGTATATTTTAAATATACTTAATGCGTTCTAAGTTTATACATTTCTAGTGCAAATGTTCAGCAAAGAATATCTGAACAAGCTAGAACACATTTGATTTCAGTTCACTTACAGAAACAAATCACAAAAGAGTAAAGAAATGTTAAAGCTGTTTTAAATAAAAGTATCAACATCACTAAAAAGTAGCACAGTTATTTCCTAGCCTGAAGTGAAGAAATTCAAGTCTTTAAATGCTTTTGAATTATGCAGAATAAAGTGAGGAATACAATAACAATATCCCTAGACAAATTTAAAAGAGGAATGGAAATACTGAAAACATTACATACCTATCTGGAAACTTAAAAAGAGAAAAGTGTATTTACAGATTTTGATTCTGAACTTACTTTCTAACCCTCCATCTCCAATTGGACAGTGGGCTAAAGAGATACTCTCCAGCGACGACGCTGTGGCCAAGCCCTTAAGAATAAAACAAACAATGTGGTTATCTGGCTTGAAAAGTAAAAAAAGAAAGACTAAGTGACCAAGTCACCCAAACTGCTCAAAATCTGCTCCTTACAAGAAACTCTAGGGGATTCAGATAAAGGTCAAAACAGGCAAATCTTCAAGTTCAGTTTAAGCAGCTTCATTTCTTTAGCAGAGAGGAATCTTGCTTGTGGGCAATCACCAGCAACCTCCGTTCCTAGAAGCCATTCACAGGCAAACCAGAGTTTTTCAAAAACGCATCTGAAGACCAGTTTTTATCTCCTTGGAGCCCCACAACTCCCCTTCTGTCACATACATTCACAGTGGTTTCAGTCATGAGCGTATGTCATATGCCTAAAGCACAAGGCAGAGATGTTGCTACGATCTTTCTAATAAGCCTCGTGATTCTGAGACATTTAGTTAATACTAGATTACACTAAATGTCTCAGCAGAATCATTCTATGTGTACAGGTTAAGACTACATGAAAACGTCTTAGAAGAGAAATATCCTTGTCTGCAACAAATGCTTACAAAATTTAGTTGCTGCTGCTCTTTGTGCTGGGCATATCTTCCATTTATTTACTATTATATTCTCACCTTTGTTAAAAGTTCTAGGTCTCTTTCCCTCAGAAGCAAACCCTGTAGTTCTAATTTTTTTAGTACATCTGATATAGTGAGACAGCCTTTCACAGCTTTGCAGAGTTGGCCAGTCAAGTCTTTTGACAGAATTGCTGGAATTTTCCTTCTAAAGTAAGTTTTGTATCTTTCAACACCTAGTAAAAAACCAAAAATTACACATCAGTAAAGTCCAATCCCTATTGGTTTAAAAGCAGTTATACTCATACCCTCCTTTTTTTGTGCACTTTCTTAAGTAAAAATAATTCATTAGGCATGCGTTCAATCATACAAAAGTTACGCAACGAATTCTAACATGCATACAGCAACACACTTATCTTTTATACAGACCAGGTTCTTCAAGATCATGTTGATGTAAACTTCTTATTCCAATGGAGGTCAGTGTCTTATTATGCCTGAGAGCATTCAGAATCGGTGCCCAATCAGTAGCTTTGATGTGATCTACAATTAGATCAATAGCATCACAAGTCACATTAGCCTTCACAGCTTTCAGTGGGAGTGAGCCTTGAAGTTCACAAAGATGTTCATAATGTGAGTAAAAATCCAGCATGCACCGTCTTCTTAACTTGACTGACTCAATCATTTCTTCTATGTAATAAATTCCCCTCTAAAATAAGAAAGCAGAAAAAAAGATATAAACTTTTTTTCAATATATAACTATCTTGCAACACACTGCCAATTCAATACACATACCCAAATCATGGAAATGTTCCTGGATATTGTATAGCATTTACACATCTTTAATCAATGTATAGTTAAAATTATGCTCGCTACCTCTGCAAGTAAAGCTGAATGAGTAAAGGGTTGCAGAAAAAAGCCCAAAACACACACCCTAATCCAGGACAAAACTCTAATAATACAGTTCCTCCACACCCTTTTACTTTTTTTT
>JAHLSL010013749.1:4432780-4453502 GCA_025920805.1 Petroica traversi
CGCCCCGCCGCCCGCCTTCAAAATGGCCGCGCCCCGCCGCCCCTCAGCGGGGCTGCTCGCTTAGCAACGGACCGGCTCCAGGGAAACGCTGCTGCTTCCTTTGCCGCAAGGGAAACAAAGAAAGAAACAAACCAAGAAGGATAAAAAAGCCCACCGCCAAACACACGCACCCACACCCTGCACACCCACACACACACTCACAGAGGAAAAAAATACAAGCATAAAACAAACCAAAAACAACAATGTAGTGCTAGAAGAAAGCGAGGCACTGCTCCAGCTTCCCGTCAGCAACGAACGCGTGTAAGGAGTCTAAAGGTAGGGAAAGGTTTTGACGTCCAGCAGTAGCCACAACCAGGTGGCCTGTCCAACAGGGTAACAAACTCCTGTTTCACGGCTGTGTTTCCCGTTAGGTTGCTACTTTACATACATGGAATCCCAGAGTTTTCATTAGCATTCAGTACAGTGCGTGTGACATTTAAGGCAGAATAACTCAAAATGGAGTCCAGGTGCTGCTCCTAGAACTTGCAATTCATTGGTGGACAGGGACACCAGCTAATTAGGGAAAATTATGACTGCAGATTGATGACTAAGAGCAATTTGGTTATTTTTAAAAATTGTGTTTCTAGTCTGCTGGTAGGGAGCAAGATTTAAATTCTAAAGGTGAGCGAACTCCAGAGAGATTTCCAGAGAAACTAGACAGGCCCCTAGGACATTCTGAGGACGCTGTTCACCCAGATGCAATGTTACACTCTCTCTTTGACTGACATCAGAAGCAACTTAAGTGCTATCAAGTGTACCAGAACAAAACTTATTCCACTGAGTCTGACATCACCATCTGTACAAATTGTTTCACTGTGAGATTTGGAGAATTCAATTAAAAGATGAGAGACAGGACCATTATCAGTGAAATGATGAAACCAATGTTTCTGTGACCATGTGACAAAATATTTACTGTGCTTACCACACCCCTCGGTGTCATGGACTAAACTCAAGAAAAATAAAATCCATATATTTTCAAGAATATTTACTTTTAAATGTTTGCTATTCATTCTACTTAGTTACACAGATATCTCCAAAAACTGAAATTCAAAATCTTGTTGAGAAACTGCTTCAAGTTGCTCCTTACCAAATTTTATTTTCTTTTAAAAATAATGCAAAGTGTCCCTTTCCTCAGCATTTGATTCAGTGCTTTTGATTTGCATTCTGTTTACAACTCTAAATTCTTTGGTTTGCTTTGCTTTGGTTTGATTTTGGCTTGGGTGGGATTTTTGGGGAATTGTTTTTTTCGGTTGGTTGGTTACTTTTGGTTTTGTTACTTTGGGCTGGAGGGTGGCTTTGTTTGAGTTTTTTTGTTTGGGTCAGGTTGGGGGCTTTTTGCTACATTGAATTTAGGTACACATAACACAGAGCTTTTGGTACACCTTCCAAAAGGGCTGATAACTGAGAAATGTCAAAAGTGTTCTGTGTGTATCAGTCTATATTGGGTAGGCTGTAAACACAGGTGGTACTTGTGATGATGTCTTGTCCTGCATTCCAGTCTCTCATGTGTAAGCCTTTCGCAGCCCACAGATTTGCTGCAGAACACACCTGGTGCAGGGAGCTGGGAGCACAAGCTGCAGATTGTGCCCTGGATGGTGGGAAACGGCTGCAGCCCCAGACAACGAGCAGTGAAGGGGCACTGACCTTCTGCCTAACAAAGGGCACAGTCCTGCAGCGCCAGCCATCACCCAGAGCCTCAGTGAACTGTGAGAAAACCCCAGATGCCACATAAGTTTTACTGTTGTTTTATGTTTTGTCTTTGGCTAGAGATCTCATTTCTTTTGTAATATGTTCTATATAATGCATTTGCGACGCTAATCTGTACTTTCTTTTGCAGTCAAAAGCAGTTCCATTTACTGTTTTAGAGCTTCAAAAGTATAAAGCAATTTGGTGGTGTCTCTGTAGAGAACACTCCCAAAGAGACCCAATTC
This sequence comes from Petroica traversi, assembly GCA_025920805.1. NCBI lineage: Eukaryota > Metazoa > Chordata > Aves > Passeriformes > Petroicidae > Petroica > Petroica traversi. The sequence continues at coordinate 4,434,751 of JAHLSL010013749.1, forward strand.
TATCACTCTGGCAAATGACGTCTTCTTCATCAGTCATCATTTTGCTGAATTTGTTGAACCACTTTTTGTTCTCACTGTTTTCTTCCTGTATCTTTCTAGGCCATGCACTCTTTGAAGTTTTTTTGTTAATGTATACTAATTTAATTTTTTAAAATCTGATTCAACAGTACAAACATTTCTCAGTCTCACACCATAATCCATGTTAGCTTTCTTAGAGGCATCAGGAGATTAAAAAGGGGCTGTGCACTCTACCCTGTTAGTGGGTGGGCAGCAGATGTTTTCTTTTGACTTTATGAGGATGTCTGGAAGGTATCCTGCTTGATTGGTGTCCTTCCGCATTATCACTTACTGCCTAGTAAGGATGTGTTAAAGGAACAACTTCACATTTTGTTCCTTGCTTTTTTTTTAACTTCCTATCTAGCCTTTTAAAGCCTGCTTCAAGACTAAATAGCTGTCTGATTCCAAATCTAAACAGCTAAAAATTATTTTCCTCTGTTCTGCAGAATGCCAGTGGGGTTGAATGCTAAGTGAAAAAAGGACAAAATCAAAATTTCCAGAACTATATGATAGGTTTTTAAAGGCTGCTGACAGGATAGCTCTTACAGCTTTTGTTTAGAAGCCTGAGAGGGTCCTTTGTTGCTACAAGTCACGGTTCGTCAAGGAAAGCTGTATTGGAAGAGCCAGTAAATCTGCTTAAAGTGTGGAGGAAAGAGTTATTTTATTCCCTCTCATTGTTAGATAGCTTTATCATATTTTTATTGGAAACTCATAATTGCATAATGACAAATGCCCAGTGCTCCTTATTATTTGCATTATTCTGCAAGAGGACTAGACCCTTCAATACATACTAAATGTGACAAACTACAGAATCTCAATGTCTACTTCAGGGCAACCTAAAGGCACATCACATTAAAAAGAGGCATTGTTTTCACACCAAGAGATCAAAAAAGGTCTGAAGACAGAAGTTTTACTGATAATCATCAATTGTACAAAACCTCTTGCAACATGGAGTGGGCACTGGAGACAGAAGCAATGGTAAGGAATTATGCTTAAAAAAACCTAAGTGGAAAGAGGAAACTTGGCCAAGATGGAAGCAGAAAATACTTCATGGACTAAGGAGGAAAAGACGTGCTGAATATTCCTTGTTTTAGAAATCTCGGGTTGGACATGGGGCAATAGATTCAATTCTTTTCCCCCTGCAATATCTAACCATGCCCTCCCTTCCTAGCACTCCTTTCAGTAGACTTGGGAGCAAAGCATTCAGTGGAAATAGAATATATTTTTTTGTTATTTATCTACCACTAGTTTTTGTTTGTTTGTTTTTTATTCACAAAAGTTTGTTGTTTCTTTCTCTCTCCCTGTCAAATATGTACATAAAACCTTTGCTCCCCTTTTGTCTCTCCTTGTTAAACACTGTCTCCCTTTTTCCTGTTTCAAATTTATTTTCTCTTTTTCAAAATTGCTGTTTAACCATACTAACCATCTAGGTATAAAAGTCTTTCAAAATAAATGATTATTCCTCCAAAACTTGCACTGAAAATTATTAGATGAATTCTGAAAGTCAGAACTTTAATAAGAAGCAGCACTGAAAAACTCACAGAGAAAATGAAATTCCCCGAAGTTAGGAAATTAGTAAATACTGTGTGTGGAGAATATATAAAGGCAGCATGGACAAAAATAGCAACATTATGTACTATTGCTATATTATATAATATATTAAATAAGATATCGTATATACAATATATATCATTGTATAGAGAAGCAAATATATAAAATGTATAATTGTATATAATTGTGTAGATAAACATATAAATTAAATATCTAAAATAACATATGTGAAATAACATCTTTTTTTCCTTCTGAAATTAAGCTAGAAGGTTTTATGTACAGGAAAATAATGCACTTTTAGGTAACTGTCCTTGATCTTAACTTTTCTCCTAGACTGGGAAGCAGTTCATAGGTTTAATTGCACAGAGTTTGTCGTTTGCTTCTTATTCACTACACAGATCTGCACAGCCTCAACTGCCAGAGTAAGTTATAGTAACAGTAGTAATTACTACACACTAATTTTGACATATATACTAACTTTCAGAAACAGTGCTGAAATAGGATAGAAAATATGGGGTTTCATTAAAGTAGCTTTCAGATATTATAAAATCATAGAATGGCCTGAGTTGGAAAGGACCTTAAAGATCATATAATTCCAACCCCCCTGCCATGGACAGGGATATCTTTCACTGGACTGGCTTGCTTATAGCCCCATCCAGCCCGGCCTTGAAAACTTCCATGGATGAGGCATCCACAGATTCTCTGGGCAATCTGTTCCAGTTCCTCACCAACCTCACAGTAAATGATTTTTTACTAATATCCAATCTAAACCTGCTGTCTTTGTTTGAAGCTATTGCCCCTTGTCCTATCACTACATGCTCTTGTAAAGGGCCTGTATCCATTATTCTTCAGGCTCCTTTTCAGATATTGGAAGGTTATAATTAGGTCACCCCAAAGCCTTGTCCCAGCCAAACAGTTCCAATTCTCTCAGCTTTTTCTTACAGGAGAGTTTGTCCATCCCTCTGATCAATTTGGTGGACTCCTCTGGACTCTCTCCAACAGCTCCATGTCCCTCCTGTGCTGGGACCCCAGAGCTGGATGCAGCACTGCAGGTGGGGTCTCAGCAGAGCAGAGCAGAGGAGCAGAATCCCCTCCCTCTCCTGCTGCCCACACTGCTTTGGATGCAGCCCCTGGGTTGGCTTTCTGAGCTGGAGTGCTCATTGCTGGGTCATATCCAGCCTCTCACCCACCAGCACTCTGATCCTTCTCCACAGGGTTTCTCTTGATCTGTTCATCCCATAGCCTGTGTTGGAACCAGGGGTTGCTCCAACTCAGGTGCAGCACCTTGCACTTGGTCTTGTTAAACCTCATGAACCTGCCATGGGTCCACTCTTTGAGCTTGTCCAGGTCCTTCTGGATGGCATCTTGTTGTTCAGATCACCACTCCACTTGGTGTCACAGGCAAATTTGCTGAAGTCACACTCAATCCCTTTATCTCTGTCCTTGATTTTAAATGAAGATTTTAAATAACACTGCCCCTATAAGGACCCATGAAGGACGCCACTTTTCACTCATGTCCATCAGGACTCTGAGCTATTGACCACTACCCTTTGGATGCGACCATGCAACCCTAAAAGGCTGCCCGCAGGGACAAGGAAGTGAAACAGAGCTGGCAGATCATTATGGAATTAATCCACAGAGCACAAAAACTAGCAATGCCCAGGAGTAGAAAATCATGCAAGGAAGGCAGGAGACTGGCATGGTTAAGTAAGAAACTGTAAAGCTGGTCAAAAGAAAAGGAACGCCCACAGTGGAAGGAAGAATAGATGACCTTGGAGGCGTTGTTCAGTTCAGTTGTGTAGGGATGGGGTGAGGAAGGCCAAGGCAAAGCTAGAGCTGAGCCTGTCAAGGCCTGCTAAGAGTAACAATCAATCTTCTACAGATACATCAGGCAAAATACAAGGGTCAAAGAAGCAGTAGCCCCTGATAACGAATGCTGGAAAACTGGTAACAATGGATGAGGAGAAGACTGAAGTAATCAACAACTTTTTTGCTTCAGTCCTCAGAGGCAACCTCTCTTCTCACGTCTCTCAAGTGGATGAACAGCAGCATGAGGACTGGAAGAGCAAAGTCCCTCCCACTGTAGGTAAAGATCAGGTTCATGACCATATGAGGAACCTGAATTTGTATCATTCCATGGAACCTGATGAGATGCATTCCAGAGTCCTGAGCAGTTTCACTGATGAAGGTGCCAAGCCACTCTCCATGATATTTGAAAAGTCTTAACAGTCATGTGAGAAAAGAGGAAACCCATCTTTACACAGAGTAGAAATGAGGACTCTAGGACCCACCACTGCATCAGGCTCCCCTCTCTGCCTGGGATGATCCTGGAATGGATCCTCCTAGAAGCTGTGCTAAGGCAGCAGGAGAACAGGGAGGTGACTCAAGGCACCCAGCATGACTTCATCCAAGACAAGCCTTTCTGACCAAGCTAGTGGTCTGTGATGGAGTGACTGCATCAGTGGACAAGGGAAGGGCCACAGGTGTCATTTATCTTGACTTCTGTAAAGTCTTTTACACAGTCCTGACAACATCCTTCTCTCTAAATGGATGGGAGATGGATTTGATGACTGGACTGTTAGATGGATAAGAAAGTGGTTGGACGGTCACATCCAGAGGGCAGTGGTCAACAGCTCTGTCAAGAGCTAGACATATCAATGGCTTATATCAAGAAATAAGCTTTTATCTGCTGGATAAATGTATGTAACAACAGCCTGAATCACATAGAATAAAATATGTATAATGAAAAATACATATTTTCAGATAGTATTTGAAAGGAGGAATATCATCTGTCCTCATTCCAGATTTGTTATATAAACACATAGATGGTGCAAGGGGATCCTAGTGCCTGAAGAACACAAAATTTTCCAGATGAAATATCTCCCAGGCACTGTAAGGAAGAAAGACACCCAGGGACCTACTGTAATTGGCACTGCTACTGAACAGCCAGGTATCCGCTCTGAATGTCTGTGCACTTTTACCAGACGATCAAGCAGAGACAACTACCAGCACAGGCAGAAAATGTTCTATATGATTTTCATTGCCAGACCAGTACCAGAGCTATACTCAAGTCAAGAAATTGAATTAATTCATTAACTATTTAGTGTATAATTACAATAATACTTTTAGTTCTCCTGTTTAGCATTCCATCATAAGTAGTTTAAACATTTTTGACATTTTACTCAATGTATATTTGTCATGGTTTAGGAATGGTATTGGGCTGTTTAGTATTCCCACTGAAGCACTCCAAACCATGCACTGCTTGCTCAGTGCCCTTCTCCACCACCTCCCTGTGTGCATGGCTGGACAGGAGAATTGGAGGCACAAAGGGTAAAGATCAGGGGCTAAGATAAGCACCACTTACTGGAAACAACAAATTAAATAAGAAAACAAACAGTAACAGCAACAATATTAATAACTGTGCATAAGAGACAAACTATTTAAACATGATTGCTCACCACCCAGAGACCACTGACAATATCCCACTACCACAAAGCCTCCCAAACCAAAATGGCTCCTTCCCTTCCATCCCAGAAAATTATGTGAGGTGGTGAGAAGTAACTTTCATGTCCTAGCTATGCCTCCTCCTGGCTATTGCAAAAATTAACCCTGTCCTAGCCAGAACCAGGACAATGCTGAATTCTTATTTTCTACTAATAGCAAGTGCGTGTGTGACATTGAATTCTCTTGCTCTGACTCAGAATTTTTAAAATATTTTTTGAGATTTTGGGGTATTTCATTGTCCATTTTAGACTTCTAGACAAAACTTTCTTTCAAAAACAGAGAACTAAAATATCAATAAATTGAGCTGGTCCTTCTGATTTTTTTCTTGCAGACCAGCTGCTCCACCACAAGACTGTTTCAGTCACCCAGTCTCTGAGTTTCCCTAGCTCCCCTACATACTTCTTGCAATAGAGAAAAATACCCTGGAAATTGTGCCTACAGCCCACAGGGTCGTTTAGATTTAAACCCAACCAGATGTGTCTGACCTGTTTTCAGCACCCTTTTGGTGTTTGTCAACATCTGATTGTATTTTCAGCTGCTAATAATTCAGCTGCACAATTGACTGATAGAGTTATCAGTGACAATTCTTAGAACTTTTGAGCTGTAAATTTGAGTTAATCATTACAAAAGCATCTAATTGTCTTAGTGTATTTCACATTGTAAGTAGAATCTTTTTTTTTTTTGTGCCAAATTTTCCTATGCTTCCTCAGTCAAAAATAACAAACTCTCATGAACATCTATTTTATCTAAAGAAATACCTCTTCTGTGGTAGTCATCATCTTTGGCCTACATTTCATGAAAAGCCATTTGAGTTCAATAGTAGTGGTTCTCCAGAAAGAAAAAAAGTCAAAGTGACAACAAAAACCCTTTTTAATGTAGAATCCATTTTCTTCATATAATAAATATAATAACTTTTTTTTTTTTTTAGCTCTCTTCCAGGTAAGATTTACCTTTTATTTACAGTGGATCTTTGATACTGTGCTGGGTGCAGTTGTAGAGGTCTTACAATATTCATCTAACATGTGTTAACTATTTAAAAGAGCCGGAAATAACACTGTTTTGGATTCACTTGGCAAGATGAGGCAGTTGAGTAAGATTTTTATATTATTGTTTAAAAGTCTTGGAGGAGTGAAGTTTTTCAGAAGAGCTGGCATTATTCTATAGAATCCAAACTAAAAATGGATCAAAAACTAGATAAGGAGACTTCATCTTTTATAGTAAGAAAACTCACTTGAATCACTAAAGATTCTGCAACACTGCTTTAACTTTCTCAAGATGATAGTCATAGAGGGAATTGGAAGACTGGGAATTTAGCAATTAACTGAAATGTATATGCAGTTGATAGCATTTAGAAAACACCAAGGAAAACATCCTATTTTCCAAAAAAAAGTCATATTTTTCAGAATTGTAGTCAAGGACAAACCCATTTTCACAGCACTGACATAGTAAATCACAGAAACATTTGCCCAACTCAGAAAAAGGAGCACTCTGGCACTCAGCCAATCTTAGGCTCATTGCTTGGAAAATGTTAAAGGACAAAATCCAGCACCACATTCAGTGAATGTAGAGGTAGGAGGGGACATGGAATGAAGGAGTGGGAGTATAGAAGACTAGGAGAACAGAAATACAGGAGTAGGAGTAAATAGAATAAAGTGGCATTGTTCTAAGGTCGTATTTATTTGACAGTACCTAAGAATTGCCTAAATATATTTTTTTTGATCAACAAGTAAGGGGTTTTTTTTCCTAAATTTCACTGCCAATAATGTCACAATCTGGAAGGAGATTATTCTTTTCTCACTCATTTTTCCACTGTTCTCCTCAACAACAGTTCATAGCCTTTCCCCCATGCTTGCAGCTTAAACACCCAGTTTCAGTTTTGTCTAGAGAAGTCATAAAAAAAAAATCTTTGTACTGGCAGAGAAAAATACCAGAGGAATCCAATCCAGTGCAATCCCTAGTACAAACACAGGCTGGGCAGCGAATGGATCGAGACTAGCCCTGCCCAGAAGGACCTGGGGTGCTGGTGAAGGAGAAGCTGGACGTGACCCAGCAATATCCACTTGTGGCCCAGAGCAAGCAGCCATGTCCATCCTTCCAACCCAAACCATTTTATGTTTCTGTAATTCTAGGAATGGCGTTTCTATGCGTTCTCCAACATGTGTGAACTGCTGAATATAAATTCACTGAATGAAAAAACACTTTAGTGTATTTTATGTAACACTATGAATAGATCACTTTCTTTACATTACTGTAAACCAACTGATAGCCTGTAAATTCAGATCTCCAACTTGCAAGGAACACTACAGGTACAAATCACTCTCTCTTTTGTACACTTCTATTATTAATATTGTTGCTGATATTTTCTTATCTCATTGCTGAAAATTGTTCTTAACCCATGATCTTTGCCTTTTATGTCTCCAGTTGGGTGGAAGGAAAGGGGAAAAGCATGTTTTTCTTTTTTTTAGTGGAAATATTAAATTGGGGAATACCACCTCTAAGCCAGGACTACTGTTTATCTTTAAATATAAGTTATTATCAGTATAACAGAGGCAAATGGATATCTGCTGTAACAGCATCCCCAGAGACAGTATAAATTTTCCAAAGAAGGGGGAGTAAAAGTTAAAATTCCTGAAACTAAACTTGTCAAAGCAGCTGCTATTTTCATGCAGGAGAATTATGGCAAAATTCCCAAAGAAGTTGAAGATGCTGTCATTCCAGTAGTGTGGGCCAATGATTTTCCTGGGAGATCCAAAAGAGCCTGTGAGCATTACACTCGAATTAGAAGCTACACCAGTAAGGCAGAAACAACACCCTTTGAAGTTAGAAGGCTGTAGGGGATTGGCATTTGTAGTTGAGAAGTTCCTTAAATTTGGGTTATTACTGGAATGTTAATCAAGATACAATACATCCATCCTGCCAGTAAAGAAGGCTTATGGTAAGAGTTATTGATTAGCAGGATTTAAGAGAAATTAACAAAATAACAGAAGATATATACCCAGTTGTAGCAAACCCCTACGTTCTTTTGACCACGCTGACAGATGAATTAGGATGTTTCACTCTTTTAGATCTCAAGGATGCCTTTTCCTGTATTCCTGTGATAGGAATAGCCAAGAACTCTTTGCTTTTGAGTGGGATAATCCAGAGATGGGGAGGAAAACCCAATTTACCTGGACAATTCTATCCCAGGGATTCACAGCCCAACAATATTCAGAAACAAACTGGCAAAGGGACTGGAGGACTGGAGATTATGAGAACCAGGAGGAATTATTCTTTAGTATGTTGATGATATCTGAATTGCAGCTAGAACATGAGGTGACTACATCCAGCTCACTGGAAGTCTGTTGAACCTTTCGGGACTAAGTGGGTATAGAGTCTCAAAAGAGAACTCACAGGTTGCCAGGGAAACAGTAGTTTGCTTGGGGCTAGAAATCTGCTGTGGACATGGACAACTCAGCAGGGAATGGAAAAAATCGATCTGCTGTCTTCTAGAGCCCCACACCATGAGGGAGAAGCAAGCCTTCCTGGGAATATTAGGTTGGTGTCACTTAAAGATACAGAATTATGGACTACTGGTAAAAGCTCTATGGAGCCCTTAAAGCAGCTGAAAAGGGAACCATCCTGTGGACAGAGAGCATAATGGCTGCATTTAAACAGCAGAAATGTTCCTTGATGTCAGCCTCAGCTCTGAGGCTGCCAAACTTAACTAAGCCTTTTGAACTCTTTACATATGAGCAACTGACTGTTGCTCTGGAGTACTGGCACAGCACCTTGGAGATCAACAAAGGGCTATGGCCTACTTTTCCAAACAGCTAGACAGCGTTAGCCAAGAGTGGCCTGGGTATTTGAAAGCTGTGGCAGTCACTGTCATCCTGATACAAAGAGGCCCATAAATTCACTCTTGGGAAGCACATGGTCGACTTTGTGCCTGAGGCAGTGATAGCAGCAAAAGGGGGCTAGCTCCTAGCAGAATGCTTAAGTACCACTCTGTGTTGTTGGAACAGGATGATGTTACCCTAAAAACAACATCTTTTGTAAACCGTGCAATGTTTTTGTCGTCTACATTAATGTACAACGTACCTGAGCGTGGCTGTCTACAGACAATAGAAGTGGCCTATTCCAGTAGATCAGACCTGAAGGATGTGCCTTGAGAGAATCCAGATTGGGAACTGTACATCAATGAAAGTAGCTTCATGAGAAATGGTAAGCAAATGTCAGGCTATGCAGCTGTATCATCACAGAAAGCTGAATGCATTGCACTAATGAGGACTCTAAAACTGAGCAAAGGAAAGAAGGTGAATATATGGATCAATTCCAAATACACCTTTAGTGTTGTCCATGCCCATGGAGCCATTTGGAAGGAGAGAGGGCTACCAACTGCTCAAGCTAATGAAATTAAGTATGCTGAACAGATCCTTGCACTCCTGCAGAATATTTGGAAGCCTTCAGAGGTAGCTATTATGCATTGCAGAAGTCATCGAAAAGGAGAACAACTGCCCAACTGGGAAATTGCTTTGCTGATGAAACAGCAATAGAGTTCTGGAAAAAGGTATTCTTACAGTGGTACCATAGAAAGAAATAGGTTTGTCGGAGTTTACTCCAAAAATTATCGGAGAGGCTAGAAGTTAATTAAGTTTTCAAAGGCTGAGGTTCAAGAAAGTGAGTGGGTTGTCACCCCAGGGGGACAGGTTGTAGTTCCACCCCTGCTCCTTAGAGAAATAGCATAGCAAGAGCATGAATGTACCAACTGGGGAACAGAAAATATTTAAAACATCTCAGGAAGGTAGTAATAGGGAGGGGAATGACTGATACTGTACAACCTATAAACAGCAAGTGTGAAATCTCTTGTAGAAACAACCCTGACACAATGAAAAAGTCACGTCAGGGATAACAGAAACAGGAGATCTCCCAGGAGAATATTGGCAGATAGATTTTGCTGAAATGCCACGCAGAGAGGGATGCAGGTATATACTGGTACTGGTTGACACCTTCAGTGCATGGCCTGAAGCTTATCCCTGTCACACCAACACAGCAAAGGAGGTGGTGAATGCCTTGCTCAATCATATAATTCCAAGGTTTGGGGTTCCTTTGGGGATGTCATTAGATAGGGGACCACATTTTGTTGCAATGTAGTCAGGGAAGTTAGCAGGATTGTGGGAATTACTTGGGACCTACATTTGGGACCTATAGCCCGCAAGCAAGTGGCAAAGTTGAATGTTTAAATGGAACACTTAAAACCCAGATTATTAAGATGTGCCAAGAAACATCCATGACATGGGTCCAGGCCTTGCCTGTAGCCTTGCTGAGAGTCCACATACAGCCAAGGTGGAGAGACACCTTAAGTCGCCGTGAAATATTATATGGCAGGCCATATCAGGTTCCACAGATCCGGGGAGAAATTCATATGAAGGGCAGAAATTATTTATAAAAGTACTTAATGCCTTTAAGTTCCACTTTCCTGAAGCTCCAGAGATTTGTCATGTTATCCAGGCCAATAGGACTGGACACACCAGTTCATCCATTCCAGCTTGGAGACTCAGTCTATGTCACATGGTAGGACAGTGACCCCTTGCAAGCCAAGTGGAAGGGACCTTTCCAAGTTTTTCTGACCACCATCACTGTGGTCAAGGTTGCTGGCAAGGGACCATGGATCCACTGCTCCAGAGTTAATAAGGCCTCTGCTCCTGAAACCATCAGGAAAACAGAGACTGATGCAAATTAGGATGATGTGATTTTAACTGTTCTTTTCATGTCTATTGTCTGCACAATTGGTAACCATGACCCAGAGTTGGCCCCACGATTTGCATGGGATTTCAGTCTAAAATATATCCAAAGTTCTTAATAAGAACAATTACTGGATTTGTACTCAATTGCTACCTTTAGATGGGAGTAGTGACTGACCACCAATTGGCATTTTAATAGAATGAAACTGTACCAAAAGGTGGGAATAAGTCAGTCATACTCTTCTGTCTCCTATATCCCTGAGAGGCCTAACAGATCATGGGAATGATACAGTCCCCTGCAAAGTTATAAATGCCACAGAAAAGGACATTCTTCCTTCATACTGCCATAAAACCAGATTCATGGAAAGAATAAGCCCAAGAACTTTGGGGAAAAATGGAATTGACATCATAGAGACCAGTTCAACCACTCGGGACAGGGCGCTATTAGATACATGATGATAAGGCTTGGAAAATCCTGCCCATAAATAAAGATCAGGTTTGTGCCCTTGGGGCTGTAATTCCAAATATAACAATATTTGATCATATTGAAAATCCAAATGGGAGGATGAAAAGATGTATTAATCCTCTCCTTGAATGTCGTTGAATGTTTTCCATAGTATAACCAGAACTCTCATTCCCTCTTCCAAAATAGTTGAGCTGGAGCAGTTATAAACATCTCAGCCATTATCGAACATACTGAGCAGCAGACTGCAGATGCAATTTCGGCCTTACAGGAATAAGTTTATGGTCTGCCTCATGGTTATGCAGAACAGAATGGCTTTCAGTTTCATACTGGCCACACAAGGAGGTATAAGTGCCACTTGCCGTTCTTATGTGGAGCAGAGTAGAAGAATTAAGAAGGATTTGGCTGAAAATTGGAAGCAGACTCAAATTTTACATGAAGTAGCTTTCATGTAACAACTTAAACTTTGACTGTATGTTTGACACCCTCACCTCATGGTTACCAACTTGGGCCTGGATACCAGAAGTGTTCATAGTAGCTGTAGTTATAGTTGGCATCTGTATATTAACTAGCAGGATAGACAGTTGTGTAGGGTCTTGTTAGTCTCTAAAAAGCCGGGGGGGGGGGGGGGGGGAGAAATGATGCCATCTTGATTTTTGCCTCTTTTTCTTTTATTGTCTGTATTCTTTACACATATATTTGTAGCTCTGCAGTCTACTATTGTAACTTAGTTTCAGTATTTTCCTAGACAGAAAAACAACCCCTAAACTGTTTCGGTTGTCTGTAGAAACCAAGCTGACACCAGCTCATGAAGACAAATCTTTTTAAACAGAGTTTAGGCTTATTGGGGGACGATTTGGTAGGTAGTAGAGCTGAGTGGCATGACTTCACCAGGTGTGTGTGTCTAATTGTGGATTCTTGTCAGATATGCTAATTTGCAAAATCTGTAAAAATTGTACATGCATTATGCTGGGTGTGCATCTTCAGCGTTTTCCACCTGATGAATTTTGCACCTAAAGATCCTTATATAAAGGTAACCCTTTACCTTTATTCATTGAAGAAACAATGCCCTGAAACAAACAAGTCATATTTGCTTAGTAACAAGGGAGCTGATAACTGATGGTGACGTTTTACTAATAGTGATGCATGTAAATGTGAAATGAGCTACTCTCTTATGCATACTGAGGCAAATGTTTTCTCCAGACTGAGTTCTGCTCCTTTCTAGGTGATCTTACGAATAGGGGGAAGGCTTTGCTATGGCAGAGGAAAGAAAAGATACCTGTAGAGCGAACTTCTATGGTTGAAATACCTGTATTAGCACACAGGGCTTTGCATATGTGTTTCTCTTACTATCCCTTAGGACTGGAATCCAAATGTTCTAGATGCTAAATAGAATTACAGAAAAAAGGAAATATACTTCTAAACTGTTCACGCTTGTGGTCTATCCATATGTATGACAAAACAGATCTGGTACTAAAGCATAAAAATATGCAACATGGACAAAGCAGTCAAATAGGGCAGTGGAGACAAAAAGGGAATGTAAAAGATTAAACAAACAGTAGGATCTACATTTTATAGAATTCTAGCAACAAATAATACACTCAGCTCACTGCTAGAACTGGCTGTTCTCAGCATGGTCAGCTGTTTGAAGTATTATATCCAATGTGAGCCTCCATGTAGGACTTGATAAATCTTGTGAAGACTGTGGAGCTGTTTTTTTCAATTTGCAAAGGAAAACACAGAGCAATAGTAATCATTAAGGTAAAATAAGATTAACTGAGCATGTAAACAGCAAGAAAATAGAATTTAACTGCCGTTAAATTGAGCTTCACATGATCACAGAATCAATTCAGTTAATTAATCATCTGAGATTATCAAATCCAACCTTTGACCAGACACCACACTGTCAAGCAGATCATTGCAAAAAATGCCCCATCCAGTCTTTCTTAAACATCTCCAGGAATGGACAACTCCACAGCCTCTTCAGCAAGCTTATTCCAGTGCTTAACAGCTCTTCCTGTGAAGAAATTCATCCTGATGTCCAGCCTGAACTTCCCTGGTGCATGCCTCAGATTGTTGTCTCCCTTTAGTTGCCTGGGAGAAGAGATCAACCTCACTTGGCTGCAGCCTCCTTTCAGGTAGTTTTAGGATTTGATAAGGTCACCTTTCAGTCTCCTTTTCTGCAGGCTAAGCACCCCCAGATCTCTCAGCTGGACCTCAAATAACTTACCTCTAGACACTTTACCATCTTCATTGGCCTTCTCTGGACAATGTAGGGGCAGAAAAATTGTGAATGATTTGAGGGTAAAAACAAATGTCTTCGTGAACCTTGGAGCACTGTCTCTCCAAGGAGACCTCAAAGTGGCATCAAAAATCCATCACTTTGGCTTAGTAATTTATGTTCTCATGAATTATCACAAAGGAGCAATGCAATCCTTAAAAAGACTGAAGTTTGATACTGTATTGGGACCCTTGCAGAAGAGCTGGTGATCTTGAAAAGGCCACATTTCTCCTATTGGAACTTGCACTTGAGAATGCCATATGCTATTAATATGACTTGTAAATTACAACATATATTTGGGAAAGGTAAACTGTATAGGGATCAAGGCATGGAATGTATGGTTGCTGACTGGGGACCACTGTACAATGCAACTAACATGGGATGGTGTGGGCAGTTGCCTGCAGGCAGCTCCTGCTCAGCACTGGCATGATACCTCCTGCATGGACTTGCCCTTAACAGACCTGCTTTCTTCTAAGGAAGTTAAAGATGATCTCAAAAGAGTGACTGATAGGGTCCCCCAGAGAGGATCTGCTCTGTGCAGTGTGCCATAGGAAAATCTACTGGGGGCACTGTTCAATGCTGCATGGAGTGCCCAGCACCTGAGGAGATGTAAGATGTTGCTATCTATACCCCTCTTCTAAGCCTGTCTGTTTGAAGTAACTTTATTAAGCCACTTGTTGTTGGGCCTTTCATATTGAAATCTAGAAAGACCCCTGCATCAGCTCACTCTCACCTCACTCCACACCTCCATCCAGAACCAACGGTATTTGGTGTTATAAGGCCAAAGAAATACAGGTCTGCTTAACTGCTTTTCGGAAATTGGAATGGTAAAAAAGAAAGATAATTTCAATAAAAGAATTTTGAACTCCATAGGGAAACTTAAGGAGAAGTACCTATATACATATATATATATATATATATATATATGTATATATGTATATATGTATATATGTGTGTGATAAACTAGAGAGAATTGTGACTTTTTTTTGTTACAATACTACCACCTTAAGGTCACCTGTAAAAGTCTAGCAGAGACTCCTTATGAGAAGGGTACAACACTTGAAATAATCAGCAGATTAGTATTTTTAGCTGCTAAAATAATGAAAGCACAGAACTCCAAAGAAAGCTCAGCCTATTTGTAAAGACAGGCTTTTTTTCTGGAAAAATGAAGTCTTATTGAACAAAGAAATACTAATAAACAGTTAAAAGTGCTTTGATCATGAGCACTGATGATGATCTTAAACTCAGAAACTATATATTATTAACAAATCTGGCCATTATGAGATTAAACACTTTCAGTGAAAAGTATTTGGAATGTCAATCAGTATATGGGTCAGACTTTTAATTCTTAAAGTACTCTTTGTAACTTGTGATGAAAAACAAATGTCAAAAAGTAGATTTACAAGTAGTAATTTATTATAAATTGCAGTGGGAGTTCCAAAATCACTTACCTGGATAAATAACAGCTTTTTGAAAGCTATCTGGAAAAGTAAATTAAATTAATCACTTGTGTGAATGTGCCAATATTTAACAAATTCTATGTTCCACCAATTTTATGCAAATGGATCAAGATTAAGTGTGTGTATGCATACAGAAACAATAAATAATTTCTTTGCATGGAAAACTTGGAAAACTGTTGTATGTGAAGGAATACATTCTTATGCACATCATGCGATGAATGCTAAAACCCCTGAGAATATTAACAACTTGGAAAAAAACTTAAACACTCTGGTTCTCTCCACTGTTATTAGCACATTACCAGAAACTTATAATGGTACTTCTGTATCGTTAAATTTCTCTTTTAGCTGACTGATATTTTATCCATCAAAACAAAATTCAGGTTTTCCACCATTATGGATGGAAAGAACAGTAGGGGGAGCTCAAAGCTTTTTTTTTTTCTTGTAAACATCAGAACCATGACTAGTTTCTTAGCAGAAGCAGGTGTTAATGACAAAAGTTTTCCCTCATTAACACAAGAGGGTTTAATATCCTATGCATTTCAAAATACAGCTACAATTACTCTCAGTATCTAAATTACAGTTTAACCACTGATTCTTCTGAAAATTTCCCAGTCTCTTCAAAGTTTTAGTTCTGTTGAACACACTTTATTTTGGAGTAAAAAATTAATTTCTTTCAGTCTCCTGCAATATATAACCATCAAAACAACCCAGAATTTCAAAGGATTTTTATTTGGATTCTGTGTAAGGCAATGCAAACACACAATTCAAAATACAACCAGATTTGGAAGCAGTCCCATAGAAATACAGTTGCCTGGTAGCCTGCTTCACAATTATACCCATACCAGGGTAATACATGGTTTTTATCCAAATGGGAATTTAAACCATCTTAGCACTCTACACGGTTCTCTATATATGTCCAAAGCAGCATTTTCTATGTTTTGAAAAGTCTCTTTTCTCTGTCTCTTAGGACATATGAAATCAATGTTATCTTTTTCCCTACTAATGAATTTCTGTAATTCTTTTATTCACCAATCTTCCTTAAAAGTATAGAGTGCTATCTAAATTCCATGTTAACTGCAGGGGAATTTGACTAATAGCAGCAATCAGTGCACTGCTACTATAAGCTGTGCATCTCAGGCATGAGAATTTTTTCTATTTCTGCCCAAATTCAAGTTCACAAATCATTCCAAACTGGTTCAGGAAATATACTATTTGACTATCTGAGGTTACAGTTATAGAAGCTGAGGTTATAGTTACAACTAAAGTTATTTAACTGTAACTATAGTTACGAGACTTACAATTCAACTCACATTTTTATGTACGTATGTAACTGAGTGTCTTGATTCCTGCTAGAAACTTCCTAATGTATCAGATGGAAACCAATTATTTTGCTATCTTCTAACTTAAGTTTTCTCCATTATTTTAAATACTTCCATGGAAATACTACTTCTGTCAAGTATTTGTGATGGCTTTACATAAGACTTAATAAGGATTGTTTTTTCTAAGTACCAGAAGCTTTTCTAATAGATTTTCATATAAAGAAAGAAAGATACCTCCCCTATTACTTCCACTTAGAGGAAAACATTGACCACCTGTTGTCTTAAGATCCTTCTCTGCATTCACTTTAAAACCATAAATACTGGAAACAGTCTCCTGATGGACTTCTGTTATAATGTTTTTAAATTATATTTATCAATAAAAAAATTTAATTGCTCATCTGAAAATGCATTTGACTAGGTCATAACTTTTATCCTTACATCACTTATCCCTCATATTTCTTTAAGATTTTCATTAGCAGATTTGGTAGTAGAGTGCATATATTGATGCTCCTTATTAATACAGGACATGAAGCATAGACAAAGTATAGAATTCATTACTAGAACTTCTAAGTTCTTGCATTTAATTTGTATATAAATTGCATATTGAAAAGATAATTTTACAAAGTGCTATTGCATGCAAGTGGGTATATATTTTATCTTCATCTTCACTGGAAAAATAATTTTTCCCTTTACATACTAAAGTTTGGTGCAAGATTGTGAAAAGTATTGAAGCATGCTTTGATTTTGCATTAGTCTTCCATTATAAAATTATGGGCAATAAGATAGTTATCCATGGTCCTTTAGGTGACGTACTTTGGATTGCAAGAAAATAACATCAGCTGATGCATTCTTTGGATGATGGAAAGGTTTATAAATAATACTGTCCTATGAAATACTGAAAGAACTACCTTTGCCTGGGTACTGTGTAACTCTTGCCTCCCTGTCCTGAGACACAGTGAGAACTAAGATGGGAATGAGGGCCTATCAGTTTATGCCTTCTAATGGTTAGACTACTTCTGAAATAGTCACTCAACAAACTGGAGGAGTTGCATGACTACAATGTGTATGTTAAATGTCTTAAAGGGAGCTCAAGGTCTGGCACTACTGTGTATGATAATGAAAAATGGGTAACTCCATTGAAAATTATGGAGCTACTATGCTATGAAACTTAAATCAGAATTAGGAAGCATATATCCAAGAGCAGACTGTAGGGGAAGAGTAAAAGCTTCAATGGAATGTTTGTGGTCTTAGATAAATAATCCACACATACAATGCCATTAACCCAGCAGAGCATGAGAAGTCCTACTGACTGCAAATGAACTAGACATTATACAAAGTCTCTCTAGGTTAATAAGTATGCGTGATTATATACTTGAATAACTTTCTTTGGACTTGCACAAAAATAAGAAACCCACGAAGAATAAAAGCCATCTTGTAAAAAATTCAAGAAGCTGAAAGAAAAATGTGCTTGAATGTGATGAACATAATAAATGCACATAAAAGGTAGTTTGACAGAAACAACAGTATGTCTATGATGCCAAAATATTAATTTATAATTTACGTCACAGAGGTGGAAGACTAGTATCCCCCATACTATATCCTGGGCTGAACATATAATCACAGGCTTTGCTGAAACTTTTAGCAGGAGATTTTAACCCATATAACTGTCAAATAATGAAAACACAAACAAGCCTGGATCCATAACTGACATCCATTTCATGGTAAAGGCAATAAAATGGGACAAAAGTCATCAGAGAAACAGTGCCAATACTGAAGATTCAATATTCCTTTTCAGTGAGTGGCCATATTACTGTAGTTTCAGCACATACTCTAGCAATTTATTAATGAAATTTGTGTCGTGTGGCTATGTCAAGCATGGTGAGATTTTTACTTTGTTTTGGGTTTTGGGGGTTTTTTCAGGGTTGAAATTTATGATCCTGTTCCACCAGACTTGTGCAGAACAATACAGGAACAACTGGCTCATGCAGGTGATCCAGCAGCTTATTCCCACAGAAGTGGTGGTCTGGATCACACTGTGCCTACTAGACGTTTTTCATGAGAAGGCTTGAAGGGTGAACCGGAACTTTGTGAAAAGACAATGGAAATCCTTAAAAACTAACAGCAAACTCTGGGAAAATACCCAGTCAGCCAACCAACCAACCAACCAACCACCAACCAACCAACCAACCCTAACGACCAAAAAAAAATCCCAGTACACGAGGATCAGTTCCGTGCACAGTTAAGCAGCCAGGCAGCGTGTCCTGCTGGAGCGGGCGGCGGCCGAGCGCGCCGGCGGGGAGCGCTGCGGAGGGAATGCCGGCTCCCGGAGCGAGGCAGGAATGCGCTGGGAACCACATCTGGGAGATAGGAAGAGGTGGTGCGTTGGTGGTTGGTTGG
>JAHLSL010013749.1:4458502-4734177 GCA_025920805.1 Petroica traversi
CCGCGGGCATCGTCGGCGGGTGGGTTCGGTGGGGAGCGGGAAGCGGCCTTCCAAAATGGAGAGGGGACGGGTGAGTGAGGGGGTGCGGGGCGAGGGGCAAATGTCGATGTGTGGGAGAGCGATGGTAGCGGAGCGAATTAAGGGAGGGATTCGTGAGGGGAGTCGCTGTGCAGATCGATGCTGAAGGGTGTGATATCTGCATTGTTCCTTGAGCTTCGGGAAGGTTGTTCAGTCACCGGTTGCATTTTTTATCGTGATTTTTGTTAATCGAGATAAAGTGGGTTAAGGGGCTTCTGCACCGATTTCTGTAAAGGAAAGGGAGCCGCAAAGGCCCAGATGCACATGCCAAGCTGAGGGGTAACCTGGAGTGTGCAGAATGATTACAGGATCTTTAATACCGTTGGAATCCACCCACTGGTCAGGAAATAAAATCAACTGTATCATTTCTCCTCAATTCAAACAGAGGTTGCTCTTGTAGAGCTGCAAATGCAGAGGCGGCATTTATCTAATAGAAAATTGGCTTGTGTTAAAATAAGCCTTTTGAATTAAAATATACCTGTCCATGTCCAGTGTGATGCACTGTGTCGTGTAGCTCCCTGGTAATAGTTTCTGCCTGGACTCACAGGCCTTTAAATATTTTTGCACTACTGTCTGGTGTGTGGATGAGTGGGTATGCTCCAAATGGATGTGCGATGTTTATGGTGAAGATTTCTTTTGGTGGGGGAGGCATGTATATGGAAGTAGTGATTTACACTGGGGAAGTAAACTGCCTCTTCAGTGAGGTAAGGCAGGTGGAGAGAAAAGTTCGAATACGTTTTAGAGCTTCCACAATAATATACTATTTCATGAAGGTTATCTTCTGGATTTAGAGAAGGTTGGATTCTCTAACTGGTGTGGGAGAGAAGTGGACATGGATGCAGCACTTAGAGTAATAGTGTTCTGTCGGATTTTGGCCTGACTTCGGTTTATGGCCGTGCATAATGTGACTTCCAAGATTCACAAAGGAGATAAAATAGATTGTCCTTGCTTAATATTATGGATGTCTAAGTATAATTGATGATAGACACTTGTTTCAGGAGAGGCTGTTCATACATTTGACCTGTTACTCAGGTCCAGATTTTTTCTGTCTATTATTGATTTTTCTTACATTAGTGCTAGATGTTTCTCCCAGATTTTCAGAAATGCAGGAAAGTCATTGTATGAGACTGATACATGTTACCTAGAGAAGAAATTCAGAGATTCACTTCTGCAGGAAAGCGGAACTTGTGCTGCTTCGCGAGGTTCTACCACCATTAACAAGAAGCATTAGGGAGGGAGGTGGTAGATTAAGTCCAGTTATGGAATCGCTTTGGATCAGATAATGTCTGGTGATTTGCAGAACGGGGGGAAGCCAACCCATAGAAGGAGTTAGGGAAAACTCTACTAGGTTCCTGTATAAAAGATTTCTGCATTCATCATCAATGCCGGCCAAGAGTTCCAACACGTTTGTGAAAGTGGAGGCATGATGTACTAGAGATCTAAAGGGGTGAATTTTTGGCTGCATATGCCTAATAGCATACCTTGATAATAAAAGCTTGACAGAAATTGTTACTGGGCATACATTTTTTGCCTTTTGTTTTGTCAGCCTCTGTCATGTATTTAACTGAAAGTGTATGTGCACATTTGGATTAACACTTAATGATCTTGTTTTGTGAAATGCAGTATGTGGTGAATGACTCTTGGAACCTGATATTGTGTAGAGTCAAGTTTCAATTCCTAAAAGAATCTTGGAAACGTCTTTCATAAGTGGGTTTATCTTAAGTACCTTAGAGCACCTTTCTTTTAGTCACTTTCATTGCTTCTCCAGAATAGGCAATTGCTCAGTTACTAATTTTGTTGTTTGTCTGGGTCATTCACATGGTTATGAAAGAGACAAATCCATTTTCAAATGAAAATAAATTCATCAAAAACGGTGAGGCTGTTAGCATGAAAACCATCTGAATGTGCTTAAAATAATCAATTTTTTTAATACTGAGTAGACATTTGCTGTCTCATTTCATCTTTCCCCTTTGTTCTTAGGGGGAAAATCACTAGTGCTGCTTAATTTTATTTTTTGTAAACATAAGCAAACATGTTTGGATTTTTTTTTTTTCTCTTCTAGAAGCGCCAACTTCCCAGTTCCACTGTGTAAAGTATTATGGGTCTGAAAAACCTAAGCATGTTAAGGGTTTTTAAATATGGGACTAAGGAATATCCTTTGGCTTGTAAAGAGAATATTAATGCAGTTTAAGTTGAGCCTTGTTAAGTAGCTGAGCATTTTCTTCAGACTAGTTGCAAGTGCAAAGTGAAAGGTATTATAAACCTTTTAAGGCACAAACAAGTGTATCTGTGCTAGGTTGTTTTATTATTACACTTGCTTAAAAATGCACACACATGAAAATGCACATATGTAGCAAACAGAGAGAAAAAATCTTTTTGGTTCAGAGGAAAAGTCTTTTTCCCCCCTAACTTGTGACAGGGTGCCTTCGTGGAAACTTAGTTTCCTCCTAATTGTTACTGTGTCATACACATACCCATGAACACACACAGTTCTTTTAATGTGTTTCTGATATCTTTTTACTTTTCATGAAATCAGCGAATTCAAAATCCGAAGTAATTTATGTAAACTTTTAGTGTGTGCTTAGATTATTTTTAGGTGTTAGTTCAAAAATAAATGCTCTTTAATTAAACATTAAAATACCACTTTTAGATGCTTTTTTGTATATCCTTATTTGATTTTTTTTTAACATATTAGAATTTTTTTTTTGCAATTGTAACTGTGGAAAGCCAGAATCCATAAATGAGCGCTGAGACACATTACACAGTAGTAGTTTCAGCTAGCACAAGTTGGCTGTAGTGTTTTGAGACACTTTGGAACAAATTCAGTCTTCCACCAAATTTGGTTTTAATCTATATTTTTCAAACTCCTCTGGATGTCATTACTGCTGAACACTTTGTAAAACTTTGTGATTGTTCTCCAGAGCTTACAGTTGTTAATATCCGTCCATCATTTACTGTTAGCTGTAGAAACACATTACTTTTATAATTAGGTGAGAAGAAGAAGGGGGGTTTAGTGTTTTATATTCATCTATGTCAATGTGCTCTGCATGCTTTTATTTTAAGCATGAATGTACATTTATTTTTAATTAATAAGAGCTATGTGCTGTCATACTTTCTTTCGTATACAATTTTTTCCTGCCATCCATGTAGATTTTCCAAGGACTCAGAAAGCTGCACTTGAGCTTTTGTGACAGACTGTAGCTATAAACCATCAGTCGTGGACATGGTCTGCCAGTAAACTGTATACATTAATATTGTACACTATTTTCTGACTGGGAAATGCCCTGAGTATCTAAGAAAATAATCTGTAAGTGTTTGCTAGCTATGCCTATGTGTCTGTAAACCCTGGCCAGATTAACTACTGGAGATATGTGTGGCAGTGCTTTTTTTTTTTTCTTTTTTTTGCAGCATATTGGTTGGTATTGTCACATGCAAAGCATGTTTTTTTAAGAGTTAGGTGCTTCTTATGTTGAAGATAGTGAATGTGTCAGTGAAGAGACTTGCCTTGACACAAGTGTCCTGTTCTCCGTGCATTAGCATAGAAAGTAGTTGGAAAATAAGCCATTTGAATTGGTATGAACAGCAGTCAGTCTTATCCCAAAAGATTGCTTTTGAACATAAGGTGGAAATAGGTATTATTTCTTAGACCTATGTCAGTAGAATTAGATATTTACAGGCAGAACTTGGTGTATTCACAAAGAAGCAGATTTTATGTAGATACATTGAAGAGAAAGTAGGTCTGTTAAGGCAACAATAGCAAACTCTTATTTCATATAACTTCTTCAGCTGGAGAAACAAGCTTCCTTATTTTTCTTGTAACTTGCATTTTTATTAGTCTGCCCTAGTCATGCTGAACTACTTCAAATAATTTTAGATAATTGATACAGTACATATTTGCTATTGTAGAATGAAAAAATCATTAACCTACCTCTTCATACCTTTTGTAGCCAGATATGTAAATAGCGGTTATTTAGCAGAAGCTGTTTCGGGATGTGTAACATCCCGCTGTATTCCTATATACACAGCTATATCCATATATAAGAACGTCTGTTTTGTGAGGTAGCAAAACACAAATCATAATTTGGATATCAGTATGATAATGGGAAGAACATGTATTTAGAAAATATTTAGGAACATTTATTTTTAGTGTACCACAAAAGGATATCTTGTGTACAGCCATTAAAAAGGGTTTGTTGCTTTTTTGTTTTTATGACTCAATAGGTGATCTACACACACCAAAACGAATAGGAACTAGGGGAGGGTCTGAACAGTTAAAGAATTCAGATTAATTTAGCTTTATTTACATGTTAAAGAGCCAAGTGACCCCTGATTTTTATGTTACACTGACTAACAATGTTGAATAAATGTAGGATGAAAAAATACACGCTGAGCAGAGAAATTTTTGAGAATGGGCGTTTGCATGTGTGCTACAAAATGAAGAAAAATTCTGTTCCTTTAGTTGCTTCAAATTAATTTTCTTGTTGCATGGCAGTAACAGCAATTTCATGGGGGAAGCACTACCTTGCAATCTCTGCAGAACTAGTCACAGAGAGGTGTGAAATAAAGTAGGGTAGATATGTGATTAATGGCTATTTGCTTTGTTGCAGTAATAGAACGCTATAAGCACAGTATTTTTTATTATCAACTTTTTAAAGCTGAGTGGTAGAAGAGTGAAGAAAATCTGCTGTCATACAGGAATGCAGCTGTGTATTAACAGCTGTTGCTGATGAAATTATGGAAGTTTTTTAGCATTCATTTTTTACTTACTGTTGATATTTATTTAATTATCAAACTTAGCAAGAGCAAAGAGCACAAAAGCAGGAGAAAACAAAGGAAGAATTAGCATATAGGAAACACTAGGAAGCCATACATATGGTGTTGGCTGCAAAGAAGGAAGCATGCCACAGATTTTAAATGTTATTAACTCTGTGCAAAGAAGTTAGATGTGTTAAAATTGGATAAGAGAAGTCCAATAAATACCAAAGTTTTAGAAGTTAAAAGTTTTGAAAGTTACTGGGAGAGTTCCAGGAATAGCACAAATGTTTTTTCAGGCTAAACTAAAGTTTGAATCTGAAACGTTCTGAAAGCACATTGTTCCTCAGTAAGTAGTGCTGATACTGAGACTAAACTTAAGCTTGATTGTCTACAGATTTTTGTCCTTTGTAAGTTTTCAAAGGACAAGTGGCATGGAATAATTAAACTACCTAATTTGTACACTCTACTTACTGTTTATTGTTAGTGCAGAGTTTTATCCCAGAACCTTGATGTAGTGCAGTTGCCAACAAAAATTACTGTTGTTGTTTCCATTCTGCATTTGAGAAGGTGATGCGGCTATTCCAGAAACAAAAATAAACCCCACCAAACAAGATTCCTCCTTTGTCAATCCATCAAGGCAGAATCATCTGACAAACCTACTGTAATGAACTGTATGATTTAGGTGAGCCCCACTGTGGTGGTTCAGCTCATCTTTCTGTGGAAAGCAGGTGGTGTGCAGTGCATGTATTGCTTGAATAAGCAACAGAACATAAGAAATTGTGTGGAAGTGAAAGCACCTAGTGATTCAGTAAATTGAAAAGATAAAGGCTATATCACTATTGCCTCAGCACAACTGAGCTATGTATTGGCAGCTTCATCTGGGAGCATTGATGTTTGTAATGATGTTTGTTTAGATGGACCTGTGTATGGAAGAAGCATCCCTTAGGAATGAATGAGATTAGGTAGTTTTGGCTAGTGCCAGAGTCTGAGTCTGTTTTTCCTCAGAGTACATGGACAAGATTTCTACCCAAGGCTCTGTTCTCACTGATTCTCTATGTCTTTTGTTTTGTATCTGGGAAAATGCCATTGTGGTCCTTGTTGAAGTACTTTGGTGCTCAGTCCCAGCTGTCAAAAATCTGGTGAAGGAGGATTTGTTTTTCTGAAAGGAAATTGTGGAAAGGGCAGTTAAAGTTTGGAATATGTTACATTTCTCCCCTCTACTCCCAGTCTTCTCTGAAGATCTGAGTCCAGTTAGATCTTTAAGTCTTTTGAGTTAAGTGAAAAATCCAGCTCAAATCTTGCTAAGTATCACCAAATGTGGATCAGAATAGTGTTTGCCTAGATAGGGTTAGTCATCTTTAAGTTAAATCCAAGGAAAGAGCACAGGTTTCTGTTCTGTAGGAACTTGCTGTATCTGGATGTGAAAGAAAGCCTGTTAGAGATTCTTTGAGTAAACAGGAATCAAGGTAGAAATTACTCATTTAGTTATTATATAGCTGTAAAATCAACCTTAAGATCCAATTCTTGATCATACTTTTTTTAGCTAAAGTACAATGTAGTTAACATGTTTTAGGTACATTTTGAAATTATGCATTGGGAGAAAATATTTTAATTATATTTATATTTATTCTTATGGCACAGAATATACGTTACTATCTAGTTTTGTTAGTGAGTCTTTGTATCTGATCTATATGCTCACTGGAAACTTGCATAAGTTTCTTGATCCTTTGCTAATTCATTGCTCTAGTGATAATCTTTGTCAGGAATCCTTGTACTGAATGAGAATATTTCTGTGAGTTAAGGAAACTTGCTTTTATTTCCTTGTTCTATAAGCCCATCACAAGAGAGTTTTTAACTCATAAGTCCTCAATGTTAATGTTAATTATCTTGCTTATATTAGAGAAGGTTGGAAAAGAATGCTGTAAAGTATTCCAACCGACATTTCTGGGTGAACAGCGTCATCCAGAAAGTCAAACAGAAGGCTTCTGAAGCAGCTACTGCTAACTCAGAAGGCCATGAAAATGCAGAACACATAGAAGTTAAAAAAGATGCCGTCATTCTTTATGCTTTTGGGAACTGGTCAGGCTTGGGAAACTGACGTTCAAGTACGGAACTTGCATTTTGCTCTGATAATGGATTTACAAATCACTGTAACTGCCACTTAGTCTCATAGAGCAGAGCAGCAAAAGCAATTGAAATTAAATGCTGAAAAATAAAGGCATCATTCATGTGTCTTGAATAAATTCTTACACAGCTGTCCAGGTACTTGGAGGATCTGATGCTTGCATTTTTGGAGTATGCTGTCTAGATGGTGTTGAAATGAAACATTGATGTTGATAGTTAAAACCTGTCAAAGATGGTTTGCAAAAAGGAACAATTAAAACAAACCAGAAACAAATCTAAAGTATTCCTTGGTAAAATTTGATTTAACTCAGATAATCTTTTAGGAGAGATAATAATGATTCTTACAATACTTCTCGAATTGTAGTTCTGTTTGATTGTTTGTCTTTAAAAAGAAAATAATAGTAGCCCAGAAACAGACGCTGTGTAGTTGTGCTGGGGAGAAAATGCCAAAGAATAAAGGATATATACTTATACCTATATCTGAATAACTCTGGTAAATTCTCTTCTCCTTCTTTTAGTTTCTTGTTTGTGTGTTAATAGAACTTGATGCTTAGAAGTATTTTCATACACAACAACAATCTTCATACCACTTGAATATCTCCCGTCCTGAGACTGCCCTCTTTTTGAGGTATGGTTATGATGTCCGCACCTGGTTATCCCCAGCAATGATGGGATTAGTAGTTTATCTCAGAGTTCAGGCCACCAAACAGCTCTGTGACTAACATGGCCCATTATTAAAAGAGAGATTGAGATCAAAATCTGTTCATCTTATTACCATTCCCCCAATCCATTAAGTCCTCTTCGGAGTGACTTTTTGTGGAGAGGTTTGATCTGGGAAGTTACAGGTGTTGCATGTCATGGCATGCATTTTTAGTATAAAACTCCATGATGGACACTTGAGAAAATTTGTTTAATCTCCCAGGTAGGGGAAACTTCCTTGGCAGTGTTAAAACTCAAGACAAAATTCAGGTTATAATTTAGTCTTTAGATCGTGGAGCTGATATTCTTTAAACATTTGTTGAAACAAACGGAAGATGTGGAGATGTTCATTGCAGAGGCAGGCAACAAGGCATCACGAAGGACTGCCTGACTAATTTTGAGAGCTTCTCTGATGGAGTAACTGTATCAGTGGACAAAGGAAGAGGTAGAGATGTCATCTATCTAGGCTTCTGTAAGGTCTTTGATTTGGTGTCTCCTCTCAATATTCTGACTCTTAAATTGGAGTGAAGGAAGTTTGATGGATAGACTCTTTGATGAATAAAGAACTGACGTGATGGCTGCCTCCACAAAGTTGTGGTCAATGGTTTAATGTCCAAGTGGAAGCAGTAAGGAGTGGTGTCCCTTGAGGAATCATACTGTTTAATACCTTCATTATGACAAGCAGTGGGAAGTTGCGCCCTCAGCAGTTTCCAGGTGACACCAGTCTGAGAGGTGCGGGAGGGAAGTAGGGCTGTTGGAACATCACAAGGTTCAGTAGGGCCAAGTCCAAGGTCCTGGGTGCAATGACTGTGGGTTGGGACAACCCTTGACATCAATACAGTGTGGGGAATGAATGGACTGAGGGTAGCTCTGTGCAGGAAGACTTAGGGGTACAGGTGAATGAAAAATTGG
The DNA here is from genome assembly GCA_025920805.1 of Petroica traversi. NCBI lineage: Eukaryota > Metazoa > Chordata > Aves > Passeriformes > Petroicidae > Petroica > Petroica traversi. Next base: position 4,467,071 of record JAHLSL010013749.1, read on the forward strand.
ACTTGAGACAGCAGTGTTCACTTAGAGCCTGGAAAGCCAGGCCTGCAGCAAAAGTCTGGCTGGGAGGTCAAGGGAGATGATTCTTGTCTGGTGGGACCTGGAGTACTGCATTCATCTCTGTGGACCTCAGCACAAGAAGGACATGGACCTTTTAGTGTGAAAAGACCTCAGAAAAGAGCCACAGAAATTATCAGAGGGACGAAGCACTCTCTATGAAGAGAGGCTGAGATAGTGTGGGGTTTTTTACTCATGGGAAAAAAAGATGCCAAGACACACCTTGCAGCAGCCTTTCAATATGCAAGGAGTGTATATAACAAAGCTGTAGAAAGTCTTTTTACCTGGGTCTGTCAGTAAGAGGAGAAGGACCAATGATTTTGAACTGAAAGTGAGTAAATTTAAATTTGACTCAGAGAAGAAAATTTTTACAGGGTGAGGCAGGTGAGACACTAGAACAGGCTCCCCAAAAAAGCTGTGGATGCCCTATCCTTGGAAGTGCAAGGCTAGGTTTGGGGGGTCTTTGAGCAACCTGATGTGGTAGGTGGCAGAGATTATCTTCCACCCTAGACTGCTCTTTGATGCTAATATTGGATTGCTTTGGTAATAAGTAATTTCCTGGAGTTAAAGCTGTTGTACATATTCCTAACTTGATAGCTGTAAGAAAAAATGCTTTATGCATGTATCCCCCCCCCCCCGAAAACTCAAAATGCACCTAAATGTACTTCTTTTTGTCTTGGTAAGTAGACAGTATTAAAGAGAAATAACATGAGGGGGTTTTCTTGTAATGTGTTTAGTTTCCTCTTGGTCTCTGCTTATCTCAGCACTGAATTGGTAAATAAATTAAAGGAGAGAATAAGCATTTACTCTGACCGATGCAAAGAGGGATTTCATTTAGGTGACTGTCTCTCCTGGTTTAGCAGCTAATTTCATAGGAAGGTAGGAGTAACTTTGCTTTCATCTGAATGTAAAACTGGGTATTTAGTACAAACAGAACAAAGAGTAACTGGAATTATTGTATTTCCTTTAATTCACTACCTTGCTTCATAGAATCACAGAACCGTTTGAGTGGGAAAGGATCTTAAAGTTCCAACCCACCTGCTGTGGGCAGGGACCTTGCACGTAACCAGGTTGCTCAGTGCCCGATCCATCCTGGCCTTGAACACTTCAGGGATGGAGCATTCACAGCTTCTCTGGGCAACCTGTGCCAGTGTCCCACTACCCCCCCACAGTTAGCATCAGTAAAATGCCTTGTCTTGCAGTCCTTCAAGCTTGGATTTTAATACCATTGTGTGTTCACAGAAATCCAGAAACATTCTCTGCCCAGAACAATTTTTTGTTCTCTTTGGGTTTATTTACTTAATTGCATTCATCCTTTCCTCTTACCTGCAAGACAAGATAATAGTGGATTCGGATTCACTGTGATTTTGTTCTGTGTTTGGCTCCAAAACATTATAATACACTCCTATTGATTACTAGATTTAATTAGGGTTAAGAAATAGACTCATGGTAATCTCTGAAGATTCTGGCCTTTGAACCAAAACTAGATAAGCAACGTAAGCAGAATTGGCTAATAGCATAATTGTGGCTGTATTCCCTTCACCAAATACAGGCCTCTGATGGTGAACAGTGAACTTAGTATGGATGCCTTTAAATTGTTTTCTTGGAGAAATTTATGACACAAACATTCTCTGGTTAATGACCTTCTTGTGCTTGGTTTTTTTGTTTCTTTTGTTTTGTGAATGTACGACCATGCTGGTTTTATTAGTGCAGTTTTCATTCAATTGTTCTCAGAAAATACTTTTTCTGAGTGTTTTGATTTACAGGCTTCTACAATTTCATTTGGCAAAGTGAGAAGGATAGATTTAAATATTTGCATTGCATTTTTTGTCTATGAAGTTTTCCAGTTAAATAAAATAAAACCTGTAAAGCAGGAAGAGATTGTCTTTTTGTTGTTTAAAACAACAAAATATGGCGGGATTTTTAAACTGGTAATTATGTAAAGTTACTATATATGACTATATCAGGCTTCTAGGATGTACTCTTTTGTTAGAATAGTTAAAAAAGCGGGGGGAAACTATCATGAAAATACTTCGTAATGCTTTTACTTTATATTTTAATTATTTTCAAGGAGTAACAGTATTTTCTGGAATAATCTATAGCTGGAGAAACATGTGATCGCCTTCTGTGTCTATTGGTTTTGTCTTGTTTACATGATACCAAGTTACTTCTGCTTAGTGACATGGAATTTTCTAATACCTTCCCATTTCTTTGCAGCTTTTTTTTTTATGTGCACAGAGGATCAAAACTCTGGGGAAGTAGTCAAAACAGAGCCATAAGCAAGACAAATGTTTATTTGTTGATTTAATACAACTGTCTTATTTAAAAAAGTATTCCAACCTACCAGTCTAGACTGTAGTTTAGGTATAGTGACATTAACTGTAGATATCTCTGTGCTAAATAATTCAGACTTGTTTGTGGATTTGGAAAGGTTTCTTTTTGTGGTATTTTTGATGGGGTTTTCTTTTATATGTGTGTGTCTTTTCAGAGGGTATGTGTTTTTTTGAACCAAAATACATGGTTGCCCAAAATGCCAGCAACCTGTCCGATAAGCTCTTTCTTTATATATTGTGGAATTTGTTTTCTGACATTAGATAAAGCACAAGAAATAAAATCATCACGCTACTCATTTTTTTGAAGTTCATAATAACCATGAACATTACATTTATTATCAACTTTGAGGACAGAAAGAAAATACTCCCGTATCTTGGGGCTCAGTCTGGATGGTTCCATAGTCTAATTTTAACTTTGTAAGTGTAGAGCGGATTTTTTGATTCTTTAATTGTTTTTGTAGCTGGTTTTTGACTTCTTTCCAGCTCAAGGTCCGTACTGAAGTACAGATCATGAGAATTGAACAGTGATGTGAATATACTTTTTAGTACAAGTATGTAAGCACTGCTAGGTGGAGTAACCCTGCTGAGGTGTGTTCAAGGATTGTAACAGCCTACTGAGCCATGACATTAAACTATTCATGTTTAGATGACTGCTGTAACTTAAATGCTTTTCTAAATGATTGCTTTTTAGGGTGAGTTTAGTCATTGTGTGGCAAGTTTATATTTAACATTATTTGGATGCACAGTATTTGCCTGTTTGTTTTACAGGTTATTCTGATATACTTCTCAGCATCATATCATCATCCTTGTTTACCAGTTCACAGCTTTTGCACCACCTACAAATACTGTCAGTAATAATTTCATGATTTTATTTTATGGTTGAAGATTTTTAAGGTTTTTTAAAATCTTAATATTCTTGGGATCCTGTTTGGAAGACAGTTGCCTGTTGAGGACTTTTGCCTGTGTAGTTTACTACTTAACTGTTTAAACAACTGCGACTTAATGCATGCTGTGTTGATTTGTTGTGTCATCAGTTGCTTAGCAGATTCCTAGCTCTTCAAAACCACTGACTGTACAGCAAACCATCTGAATACTGTAACTCCATCAGTCTTGGTATGCAGTCTCTTTCCCTCACCCCTTTTTCACTGATTGGGGATTTTTGAGGGATAGTTTGAGAGTTTCAAGTCAGTGTGCCTTCCTAGCCAGTCCTTCCAAAACTTCTGGATCCTCTGACTGATATTCTAACTTGAATAAATCCTTTGTGTTGTTTGTCTTCAGTAGGCATTCTTCATTGTCATTGCAAATGTGGTCTGTGCTTCCCTGAAACAAAAAAAAAAAATATTGAAAATTATGTGGGTCTTTTTCTGTGTTAATAAATATTAAGTATTGTATAGCAGCAGTTTTGTCAGGGACAGTGTGGTTTATAATTTAAAAAAAAAGAGAGGTCTTACGTGGAGGCCCAGAGGTCATAATTTGACTTTTTCTCTTAGGAATGATTGAGATTTCCCATGTTTTTGGCTTACCTATTTCAGTTTTCTTCTATTACCTCCTCTCCTATCCTGGCTGGTTTTATTGGTTTTTTCTTTGTATAATTGTGGCTGTCTAGGCTTCTTCATAAAATGTTCTGAAATTACTCCCAGTTGTTCCTGTTTTAAATCTAAATCTAGTTATTTACACATCTAATTCTGTCAGGTTTTGGTTAAAGTAGCTCTCATGAACACAACGTGCTTAAAACATGACTCTGCTACTGGTATTGAACTTCTTTCGTTTACACATAGCAAATGGTGTACAGTCATAATCATATACTCCTGCAGTTGCTTTTCACTGTGGTTCTGACACGTGTTCCTTTGGTTAAGAGGTATTTTTTCTGTATGGTTCTTCTCTGGTTTAGGAATCATAGTTTTTAAACTTGCAGAAATACCAAAGTAATTTGCTTGAGACCTGTAGAAACAGTTACATGGCCTTAGGAGATGTCACTTTTTCCCTTTCATGAAAGCATTAGAGGAGCCCCACTTGCTTGTGTGTCACTTTACGTGTGACTGTCATCTACTATGACATCAGTTTTTGTTTCAATTCTTCCCTATTAGAATTAAAAAATATGAAGATCACTGGTTGCCAGGCAATTCTAAAGTATAAAATTCAGCCAACCACTGAACTTTAATTTGGGTAAATATTTTCTTTAGTTATACCTCTTTCTTCAAATCTACATCTGTATATCAGCAATTCTGTGGGTTTATCGCCTGTCTAGAATATTTGTACAAACAGTTCAACCGCTCCATTTTATTTGATAATTAATTTAATTTTAATACTTCTTTGATTTTTCTGCTAAATAAGTGCACTCCCCCTTCCCATTCAACAGTGCAAGGGTACTCTGACTTCTTTGGCCAAACTGCCTTTCAGAATGCTTTTATTCCTCTTCAAACAATGGAAATTGCACAATTTCTGCAACTTCCATCATCCACAGAAATCCAGTGGCTAGTCTCCAGCACAGAACTCTGTTGTGTATTCCTTGCCTGCCCAGGAGTTTACCTCCAGGTTTTTCTGTTTTCTTCTAGTATAGCACAGAAATGTTTAAACTGGGTGTCAGGATGATAAATGTTGGATATTTAGATATTTATAATTTACAAAATTCAGAGTAATTAGCCTGATGGCATTTACTTCAGGCACATGTGCCATATTGTTGTCATTATTTCTATTAAATAGTGTTGAGCAATCCCTTTAAGCTATTTGTTAGGGCCTTGCTTGCATCCAAGTAGAGTGCACTGTAATGACATCAGAATCCCAGCCGTCTGTGCCTATGCCTCAGGGTACCTGCAGGCTTCTCCTGTGTACTGCATGCACAGTGGTCATGGCTCATCCACCTTGGGAGCACTGTCTGACCATACAGACTGTACTCCAGTGCTTTTGTGTAGGGGTCAATGCTTGGTGAATGCTGGTAGCAGCTGTTTAGCTCTTTTGTGAATTATGAAAACAGCTTTAGGTTGCACCTTGAGGAACACTGGCTCTAGAGGCCTGCTGTAAGGAGTTCTGCATCTTCTGCAGAGGAATTTGATTTATCCTTAGAAAGTGAGTGCTTCTTGTTATCAAGGAAGAACTGGATGTTCCAGGACTTAACTGCACTTGAAATAGACTGGGATGCTTACAGGGTACTTTCTCCCACTTAGCCTCATCTGGGTGTCAGACTTTCATGAATAGATTTAATCTTACAAAAATGAGTATTTGAGGTGCACAGGACCACTGCTTACCTGTGGGACTGTGTTCTTGTGTACCTATGGAACTCAGAAAGTTTTTCATAATTTTCAGATGGGTGTTAACACAGCTGAAGCACAGTCAGATCTTGACACTGTACTGACGCAGATGCAGCTTGAATACTCTGGGGAAAAGGTTTCCTTATCTAGTAGAGAGAGCACTTAGCCCTCTTTTCCTTTTGCCTGGTGGTCAGTTAGTTTGAGGTTAAGCTCACCGGTACAGAGAGGTAGGTGTGGAACTGCTGGAGGGATTCAAGCAAGAAGCATCTAAGATAGCGAAGGGACTTGAATACTCTACTGTGAGAAAATGCTGAGAGAGCTAGGACTGTTCAGCCAGGAGAAGAGAAGATTCTGGAAGGGATCTTACTGATTTACGTAAGTATCCAAAGGGAAGGTGCAAAGACAGAGCCAGGCTCTTTTCAGTGATGCCCAGTGACAGGGCAAGAGGCAACGAGCAGAGACCGAAACATAAGAGATTCCGAACATCAGGAAACACTTTTTCAGTGGGATGATGACTGTGCATTGGGACCAATTGCTCAGGGCATTTGTGTCATATGCCTTCTATTAAAAAAACATCTCTGGGCAGCTTGTTGTGGCCCTGCTTGAGATCCCTTCCAACCTCAACCAGTTTGTGATTCTGTGAAATATAGTGACTATGCTGCAGCATCATCTTGCAGATATGGATCAGCTGAGTCACCAGTTCACCCTGACCTTTAATCATAAAATGTGGGGGAAATCTTATGGGATTTACATTTCATTGTGCTACACTCGCTTATCGGTGCTTATAGGTGTACAAAGAATCATTTTGTAAATAGTCCTGGACCACTGTGACCAGTTACGTGAGGGGAAATGAGTGAAAATGTTAGTTTTTCAGTTCAAAAGTCTTGCAGTGGCTGCATGCCAGCATGCTTTTCCTGGAGCAGCCACCTTTGCAGCTTAAGTCTGTCTTCCAAGACAGCAAGGTAGCTCATTACCCTGAATTGTGGGCTGGTAGATGGCTATCTTTCAACTGATCCCTGAATAGATACAGGACTGACACATGCTGTAGCTTCAAGCCATTGATTGCAGGTGGAAAGCCTCTGGGCCTGATTCAGTGTCAGTGCTCCTGGTAATGTCACATTATTGTGCATCATTATATAGGGTTGTTGTGGCCTTAGTTTGACATATTATTATCAACTAAGTAGACAGAACAGGGTTGAAACTTTCCAACTTGGAAACACTTTGGCAATGTCCTGACACCATGTGTGAACTACGTGCATGATGCTAACTTTGTATGTAAGCCCAGGTCAGTACCAAAACATCCTGAAAAGTGGCACATGGATGTGATGCTCAAAAAGATGCTCTGTCTGCTGTCACCAAATTCCTTTTGCACAAGACAAATTATTTCTAGATAAAGTAGCAGAAGGAAAAATAATCTATTCTCCTACCCTCGCAATACTTATCAATGGTAGAAGTGGGCTGCAAAGTCAGAAAATTATTTGCAAATTTGAATGTTAATTCTCAGTGTGTACATTAATGAAATAAAGTAATTAATAAGACTTGTGATTCTCTATGAAGGTACTGTGCACCAAATACATGTATTCTAAAATGCATACAAATAACTTTGGAAAATAACCAGCCTGTCTAGTTGAGGTTGCCAAGATTGGGAGTAAGGAAGAAGTGCCTGTACTGCCAGTCTGTAGCCCATGCTCAGACAAGGTACTGAAAAGCAGAGCAGCCAACCCTTGCCTTGGCTCTTGGCAGAGCTTTACTGTTCAAGCTGACAGGACTTTACTCTTTAGTGTGTGGATGTTTGCTAGAGGGCCTGGTGGCTTTGCTTAAGGGATTTGTGGGAATGGTGGGGCATGACAGAGGCTTCTGTGCAGAGATGCTCCCGCTTCTAAAGCAACAGTCCTACTCCCACATCCTTATTGCTTTCTTTAAGAACAGCCCTCCTAGCTAGTGTTTGAAGATAAGCCTGCACCTTGCAGTTGAGTGTTGTGGTACATCCTATCTCCAGTGATGTAAATATATCTGCTTAAAGTACCTGCTGTCTCGATGTCCACTGATGCCTGTGGTATCTGGGACAGTGAAGTGTGCGGGGGGCTGTGAAGCACACCTTAACTTGTGGAGATACTGACGTGGTCTTATGGTAAAACATCTCATTCAGTGCAGTTAGGGAGACACGGGAGATTTGTCAGGCTGCACTGGAGTTGGAACCTTGGTCTGCCTGTAGTTCACTGTTTTAAAGACTGGTGCTCAGTGCTCCTTTGGAAACAAGGCACTGAAAATCCTTGAGGAGGGCTGGACCTTAGCAAATGAGTATGTAGTTGTGCTTGGCTCTTTGCTGTTACTTTCTAAAAATATTGCTTTCAATGTTATTTTCTAAAAATGGATTCATGGGTTTATTTTCCTCTTGTCATAACACGGTGTAGTGTTGGGGATTTGTTTGTTTGGTGTTGGATTTTGGTTGTCTTTGGAACTCTCAACCTGTAGCATTTCTCTGCATCTTAACCTGTCAAATCAAATTATGGCAAGTTGTTTTCCAGGCTCTCCTGAGATAATTCCAGTAATGAGACAGCTGTTTGGGGATACACTATTTTCTTTTCTTTCTTTGTGAAAACCAATAAATGAAAGGAAGGTAAAAGCCATTTGAATGCTGGATTATCTTTTTCCCTGTCCTTTATTAATAGCCTTCTTTAAGTGTACTAAAGCCTATGCTTCCTGCAAAGATTTGTCTTTTGGTCTTACCCACTTCCCCTCAGAATAAGGTATGTTTAAAAAAAACCAGCAAAATCGAAAAGAAAGAAAAAAGAACACATCCTTACGAAAAACAAACAAACCCTGGAAAACAAGCAAACCAATCCTCTTCCATGTTATGGAGGTACCTTGAAATATCTCAGGTTGCAGTTGTAAATGAATTGTAAACTAAATTTATAGTTATTATATATATATATATATATAATTTCATTGTAAATTAATTGTATATGAAAAATAAACCTTCCTGCTGTTCTCCTTTGGATTCAGTTGCCTTGTTAATGAATCCTCTTTTACTGAGAGGGAGGAAAATGATTCTCTGATGAAGTTTTCTTGAAGCAGAAAACCTCCCTGAACAACTTATAATAGAAATTCTGAACTTTATTTCTTTCATTTCATTCTTTCATTTAATTTTCTCAATATCAGTCTGCCCTTTAAGTCCATCAGCAAGCAGGGTAGATTATTTTTTTGATTCTATGTTGTGACATAAAAGTCACCTAGGAGTATTTCCTCTTTTTCTAAAATTAATGATATCTCTGTAACTAAGTTTCTTGAGCTGCTTGCTCTTCCCACTAATCTCCTTGTAATTCTAGTGTTACGAATTACATTTCAGAATGATGGTGGAAATGACACCAAGCTTTATTCCTAGGTCAATTAATGAATCCATGCCATCATTTCTTAAAATCATGATTCAGATTGATCTTCAGTTGGATTTGGTTGGGTTATTTCTTTTTTTCTTTCCATTTACTTTGCACGTAGATTCTGTAAATTCCCAGGGAAACAGTAGCATGTTACCAACTTTGCTGGTTTTCTGCACTCCACTTGAAATAATCTTTACAGTTTGGATCATGCTGCATGATGCTTTTCTAAATGATAAGGCTTTAACTTAGGCTTTGTGGATCATTATCTTACCTTCACACAATAGCTTTTCTGTTTGGAAGAGTATCATACTGAAAGTAAATTTTCAAGTAGGGAAAGTAGAAAGGCAGTAATTGTTACTTTCATAGGTGATGCTGTATCCCCCTCTAGCACATCACCCAGTTTATACCCTAAAATGAAAAGAAGCTAAGGTGCTAATGCTACCAAGGAGGCAGATTTTAGTTTACATTGGAGTGGAAATGCTTGCCTAAGAGTAATAAGGTTTTCATGTCTTAGCCAACACTGCCTTAATGTCTCAACTAAACTTCACATTTAAATATCTTGGGAACATCTTGTTACAATTCCATAAAAAGTGACTATTTATAGAAGTTCCTTTTCATTCTTTCTATCGCGTACAATCAGGTACTTATGTTTTTGATGGCACCAGGAGTTCTTTTTTTTCTCTTGAAAATCCTTACTGTGAGATATATTCTAATGTTCTCTTTTATTTGGTCTAAACTATGTAGTCATTCTGATATTTGGAAGTAATTTTGACTAATGTTTTGAATGTGTATATGAAAGGTCCTCTCATTTCTCTGAACATCTGTGTAAGAGCACTGAAATTCAGTCATTTATTTGCAGTACATCTAGCTTCTTTAGTTACTGGTTTCTCACACTGCAACTTTTGACATGCATGGACACCTGATTGTTCATGTTCATCTTCATCATGCCATACTGGCTAGGTGAAGAATCTGTTCAGGGAGATTGCACGTTTCCCAGAGAGAACTGTGACCTCTGCTAGTGAGCACTGAAGTACTTATTTATCCTTTGTCCGAACTTAGAAGCCCCAAGAGAACTGAGTGAATGAGTAAGCATGTGTGTAAATAGCTAGAACTGGCAGGATCATAAGCTGAGACTAACTTTTGATCAAGGGTGAGAACATGACCACTTTCCTTCCTTCATCTGATGATGCATCCCGCTTCTCAACACATGGATGCGCGATACATGGCAGTGTAGTTGGACAGCAAGTTATCTTTCTTGAGAGGTTGAAATTGGGAGTTTGAACTGATTTGGCCAAACAAGAGAAGGTAATTAACATTATTCTGTGTGTTCTTATGCCTAAGCTATGCAGAAAGTTGTTTAGAGTAGTAGGGGTTATTTTCTCCTACGGTTGTATTTTGAAGCAGAGAAAATGTCCTCACACTTTATGTGAAACTTGCTCTGGTAGACTAACTCCTCAGGCAGCCCCTCAGGGACTATTGCCATACTGCAAAGCCTTGGAGGTAAGGAACTTTGGAAGCATAAGTACCGTGCCAAAATGAAACACAGAGGATAGTAATTAACAAAATGGCAATCTTGGAAGTACTTATTAATGAAATCTTTACATTGTCTTTGATTTTCTTGAGCAAGAATAAATAAGTAGGAGATGCATCGAGAACAACAGTAGGTAGTTGTTGCTTCTGTAGTGTATAGCAGAGGTGTTGAGGAGTCATGTAGTTGTTCACGGGTTTTTAGATCCTGACTGGTAAATGCTGAATAACCTTTTAAGACATAGGAAAGCTTATACTATATGGACAGACTTGTATTTCCACAGGCAGACTTCTGCTGAACTGAGCAGCACCCTAACTGTATGCATGTACTTGTGAGTGGGCACGTCAGATCATTGTTAAGTTTCATGAAATAAACCTGCTGTCACCGGAGTGGCTTCAGCAAGTGGAACAAAGTCATATTGTAGAGAAACCAAGGATGTTCCAGATTGATTGTTGTTTATACACTGCTGTCTTTTTGGATGGTACAAGCACAGGAGTATTTGTAATAAGAGGGAATAGCTACATAGCACTGCAGATTTTCAAAATGCTGCCCACCCACTAGCTAATCAGTCACTCTGTCACCTCCGTATAGTTAATATCCCTTTGATTATAGATGGGGGAGTGCAGACAAAGGCTATTTCTAAGTTAGCAAATACTGTGAATGAGAGTGGGTCTGTAGGGCAAAACAGTATGTGCAGAGAACCCCATGTCCATGGTCAGGGTTTGTGTTTTTTCCTTTAACCAGGTCTAATCTGATCCTAGGGACTAAAATCCTGGTTTTTGTTAGAATGCATTGGTTGTGGTCCTTAACTTCAGTTTTTACGTAGTTTCATTCTAAAGAAATCCATGTTCTCACTCGGGGATATTTTGATAGCAATGGAAAAGAGCACAGTCAGCAAAGGAGTTGAAGATGTTTAAGCTAGGGTCAAAAGAACACTTTTGAAATAAACACCAGTATATGTCTACCCGCTGGGACACTCTGGCAAATGGTTTCAGGGAGCTTTGCTATATCCACAGGTTAGTTGTTTTGCCTGGAGAAAAGGAGGCTCAGGGGTTCTCTACTACCCAGAAGTGAGTGTAGCAAGGTGGGACAAGTGATAGGACAAGAGGAAATAGCCTCGTGTTGTGCTGGAGGAGATTTAAATGGGGTATCAGGAAAAAATTCTTAATGGGAAGGGTTGTCAAACACTAGAATAGCATGCTCAGGGAAGCAGTGAAGTCAGCATCCTTGGAGGGTACTTAGGAAAGTGATTTAGTGGTGGACCTGGCAGTGTTAAGGTAGTGGTTGGATTTGATGATCTTCAAGGTCTTTTTCTTCTGTGATTTTCAGAGCTGACACTTCAACTGGAAAAAAGATGTGTGTTTGCAAAGCATCTCCAAATACGTTTATATACAGGAAAAAATATCTGGTCTTAGCAATTGGCTGCTACTTTGCATTAAAGTGATGGAACTCGCATTTCACCTAGGGAGTTTTCCTTTCCCTGTAACTGCTGAGAGATAATGAAATATTAATTCTTTGAAGTAAGTTGATTTATGTTGAGAAACATCTTCTGATTAGGTCAGATTTTCATGAAGAACATGAGCTACTTACTCTCTTTTTTCTGTGTTTCAGTGCCAGAAGTAATTAGTAATTAGTCCATTATGTGAAAAAAACTTGGATTAAGTTGTCCTCTTTATGGTCTTTTACATTTTAAATTGTCCGAACCATTAATGATAAGTCACTCCCCCTTCGCTTTGCTTTCGATGTTGAACTTAAATTGCACCATATCTAATTGATCAGAGAAGTGTTTATTCTTTGATTAGGCAGTGTCTTTGTTAATATCCAAATTACCAGTCTGTTTTGTTTGACTTTTTGTTTCAGTTAATGGTAACAGCTACTGTCAACTCATACCAATACCCTTTAACAGAGCATCATAAAAACAGATGTTAACAGATGTTTTTGATCTCAAAAATAAGGAATTGAGAAGGGAAAATGCAATCCTTCAGGCTTTTTCTTGGTCAGGAAGGAAAAGGATAGCTATCCTTCTGCCTCTCTTTGCATATGCAAGTATATTCATGCACAGTTTAAAATAATTTTGACTTGTAGAGTTTATGTAGCTCCACAACAGAGTCATTAGAGTGAGAGGTTTGATGCTGGCTTTCCCATAATGAGTTTTATGTCTGCATAATTACTCCATGTAGAACTTCTACATGCTTTAAAGTGAGCTAGATGCCTTTAACTTGATGTACAAACATCTTTTACACATTCCTCAGAAGAGCTGGCTACCAATAAAAGTGGAAAAGAAAATTTTATTTTAATAAAGAGACGGGAAGCTTCTGATCAGGTGGTTGGTAGGGTAAGTTTGAAGTCTTGGGGAAGTTTGTTTCAAGGTATTGTACATTAAATAGGAAAAGTTAGTCTCAGTCCATCAATTGCATTTTTAAGGGAGCAACCCATAATGTTATAGTAATCAAATACTGCCTGGTGATGTTACATGATACTGAAAGCAAGAGGTTCCTTACCCTATTTAGACTACAATTCACCACCATGGACCTTGTGCTATTCTTGGTAAGAAGAAAAACTGTTGTTTCTTAAGTAAAATAAAAATGAGAAAGCACAATATGTAAAAAAACAAAAAAAAAAACAAACAAAAAAAACCCAACCAAAAAAACCCACCAAAAAAACTCATTAAGCAGGGTTGGATCTGTAGCTGGATAGTCTGCTAGTTCAATTTATGGGACATGGAAATACAAAACATTAATGTCCAACTTCACAAATAAAGAGAAATACAGACTTTCTATCATGGCTTTGCAGAAAACTAATAAATGTATAAATTTGCTTTTTGGAAAGCATTTAATTAGAAAGATGATCAGTTCAAGAAAAAAATGGTAGTGTAAAAATATGATACATTAGGTTCTAACTGAAACTAAAATATATAAAAAGACACATCTATTCCCATAGAATTGTTAGCAATCCTTTGCTGCAGAAGTCAAATCAGTATTTTAGTTCAGTAAGTCTGATTTATGATTGTACAGTCTCAAATCATATGTACAGTCTTGCATATGAATCAACTGTCATGCATCAGTAGTTGGCATAAAAGAGCTGTCTCTTTTTCCTAAGAATTTATGTTGATGATGTAACAGCTGTCACTAATTGCAGTCTGAAACCCAGTACTTTCCAACATAGTGTGTATACTGTTCTTCTACAGAAATAGGAGTAGTTGCATTTCAGTCTTGGAAATTCAGAAAATACCTGTGCAAGGGAAGAGAAGAATTTAAGAGACTTAATTTTGGCTTTAGGACACAGTATTTAGGGCTTTAAAAATGTAGAACTTTTATTTCAAATTTCACATGCCTTCCAGAGTTTAGCAAATACTAGGTTGCCTGCAGTCATGCATTGTTTGAGTGAAAAAGTGTTGCTGTAAGTCGCTATACAGTATAATGTACAAATCAGTGGATCCCAGGTTGTTGTCACAACATCTATGTTTCACTGAAGATAGCCTAACACACCTTCTAGTGGAGGGTGTGGTGTCAGAAGGGAATGTGAGTGATCACATCTGCCTGTGAGCAGATTTTTTAATAAATCCAGATGACAGTGTGTGGAGAAGTCTTAATGGAGTAACCTCTCTGCACTGAGATTATTCTTGATACTGGCTTTTGTTTTAAAAATCATAAATGTGCAAAGCAACAATGAAGCGACATTTTAATAACTGATTTTAAATGGATAGCTCATGTAGAAAATGGTATGTGGATTTCTTTTTTTCTAAGTCTTTGTAAATTCTAGCATGCAGATGAGATTTATAGGAAGGCAAAAAAGCTCAAGAAAAATAGAGGTTAAATTGGTTAGGTACCAGTAGCCTTTAAAAGTAATTAATAAAAAAGGTCATTAATAACTGATTTGTTTGATTGTTTTGTAAGCAGAACAAGTAGGTGCTTTTTTTGTAATAAGAATTAACAACAGGAACATATTCACAAGGAACTGTTCAGAGGACTGACTGATACATCATACTCAACGGGTGTAACTCCAGTGTGCTCAAGTGTTCTCATTCAGGTAAATATGTTTCACCACTGTGTGAGAGGGAATGGGATCATGACCTGTACACCTAGTTGTGTGATATAACGAAATACCTTGCCAAAAAATTGTTTCTCAAGTAGAAGTTAAAAAGCAGGTTAATAATAAACTTGTAACAGGAGAGCTGCAGTAGCATAAAATCAGAGTATTAGCAAAAAAGGAAGTTTTCTGCTGCTTTCATCTGAGACTTCAGTTTAAAAATAAAGTAGTTACTGTAAAATTATAGAGTTCATTCTTCAAATAACTTTTTCTTCATTTGGTTATATGGTATAACATAGACGAAGTCACTTTTTAGGACAGTGTTTAAAGCAGCAGAATCTACTGAAATAAAAAAGTCAAATCAGTTTGATAAAACTGGGTATTTGCACATAACTGAAGCTACCCATGCCACTGTGGAGCAGCTAGTATGTGGTAACTGGTCACACCATGGTAATTCTGTTCTTAGACTCTCTCCCAGCTTAAGAAATATTTTAGGTACTTTGCTTTTTAAGTGATGGACAGTGAATTTTGGAAAGCATTTGATGGTCTTTATTCCTATTCTTTATTTTTCAGTTATACTTCTAAAATTATTAAAATGGATATGCAGTATACTTTTTGCCTACTCTCAGTTTTTTACCCTCATTCATATTAATAAGGCCATAGTTTGCAGTAATCTGTTGGGACTACTTAAAGAGTAAGGATGGCAGGAAAAAATCTTTAATAAGGATAACAGGAAAAAAAGGGGGGGGGATGGGTATGATTAACCTTTCCTGAGGTCATTATCACTTTCTTTAATTTCTTTTTCTAAACTCTTCAGTAACTTAATTTCTTTGAAATCTGACTGTTTTTTCTTTACTACTGACATCAAAGGAGTCAATATAGAAGGAAGTAGCAGTTGCAAAGTTGGAGAGGGGTGGTGGGTTGTTTGGTGGGTTTTCCCTGCAAATACCCTGAACATACCTTTGGTCGTTTTAGTTGCAACAAGGTTTTCAATTTTTGTAGTTCTGGCAATTGAAGTTTAATTATTTAATTATTACAGTCAATAATTAAAATTATTGACTGTAAGCTGCACAGTGTAAAGTTCCATATTTTTATGCAAATAGTGTGCATTTTCTCTTGTTTTCTGCTGCAAATTTTGATTGCAGGAACGATTTTGCACTCATAACTCAGATACTATTTTTTGTGATTTTCACAGTTTGGAAATTTCTTCGTAAAGTGTAGGAAACCCTCTCAACTTTCTGACTTAGCACATTTTTTTATTGGGGAAAGAAAGTACTTGGCAGTTTGAAGTGAAGTTATATGATGCCTGACAAAAGTGCTGTTTTCTGAAAACTTGTGCGGAACGCTTTAATTTTTTTTTTAATTAGAAGTAAAGAAAGCTGTTAAGATGTCATGAGAACGACTTGACCAGCAAAATAGTGATCTCAGATGACAATCGGAAAGGATTCTATTTATCTGAGCAGAAGCATTCATTTTGGATTATCAGCAAATAACACAGGGCGTCTGGGATTCACTGGTCTATTGCCTAAAACACATTTCCATACCTTTATTCTTTGTCTGCCATAGTGAAAAAAGTAGTCTTCAACTGTATATTTTAGTCAACTAAATTGCTTTACCAGAGTTGATAAACCTAGAGTTTGGTAGGTAACATTTTCCCAGAACTGCTACAGATTAAAGACCATCCCCATAACACTTCAACTGTCCTTTATGGGACTTGTTCCCATGGCAGAGATTAGAGGACCAGCATCCTTTCTCTGGCAGTAAATGTAAGAATGCTTACGTGGTTTTGGAGATCATGTTAAATGAGAAAATTGACTGCAGCTTCTTCATGGCAAACACTTAAGTGTTTTAGATAATTGGTAATTAGTGTGAGGTGTTGGTTATACTGGATGTGTAGATGTGATTCAGCAGCCTGGGAAGGTGCAGTGGTTAACCTTTCACTGTTGCTCAAAGACTTCCAGTGGTGGTTGCATCTGTAGGGTAATACAGATGTTGAAGCCGCGGGGCTTTTTCTTTCATCTATTTGTGACAAATAAGAGTCTGCAGTGAGCAGAATATCCCAAAATCTGACAACTGACCAGAGGAAAACAAAAGATAGTTCAGAGCTCCCTGGCTTTTGCATTGTCTTCTGCTTCCCATCACCTTGAAAACAAAAATGTTGCAAAGCGTGGACTAAGGGAGTGCTGCTTGTGCTGAAAGTGTCAGCCTTGTCCTTTTTCAGGCACCTCTTGCTCACCAGTGTGATGGCAGCCAAACTGTTCCATGTTGCCTGTGCTTGAAGGCTGGGGAGGAAGCTTAAAATTCTCCAGAAATAAGTTCTGCACCGTGAACTTTATAGGGAACTGCCTTGTCAGCTTCTAGTCAGAAAGTGGAGGAAGGACTCTTTCCTGGTACTCCCTCCCCAAGGGCCAAGCTGTGCTTGACTGGGGAGAGCTGGCTAGCAGTTCCCACCATCATGTCCCTCGCAGAAATTGTTACTGCCACACACAGCTCTCCCCTCCTGGCTTGCACAATGAAGAAACCTGCAGGGTGAGGCTGGATGGCTGCTGGAGAGTTTGGGAGAAGACATACACCTTGGTGCTTGGCCTTTGTGCTTGGGGGTGATTTTGCAAGTTATGCAGAACAATAGCAAAAGCTGTATGGAGGGATCTGTTGGTTAAAAATTGTGATGTTAGTGTAGAAAAATGGTGTTTGTCTCAATACTTTCGCTTGTCTTGAAAAACTAGCGTTGGCGTTTTCAGCATTTGGACTCTCCATAAAATCAGCTTTTATTACACAAGATTCAAGGCCTTTAAAGCAATAGGGCTGTTATGCTGTAGGGATTTTTTTTTTAAAGCATCTAAAAGGTGTGGGCTATTTTTTAGTCATGTAAGCTATTTCATGTTGTTTCTTTCTGCCTGCTTTTCTTTCTCCTAGAACAAACCTGATAACAAAAAGAGTATTTTTAGTATCTTATGTTGCATTTCCCATATCCTTTTAATGATAGATTTTTCAGATAGTCCCAATCTATACAAAAGGGAATCAAAGACTACGGTTTATCAAAATGTCTTTTTTAAAAATAGAGAATTTGAATGAATTTCACATCATATTTCCTCCACACCTTCACAGACAGGGACTCCTTACATATGCAGGCCTGTGTAAGTCTAAAATAAATGGGCAGAGAGTTTGTTTTGGTTTGGTTTTTGTTGTTACTGCAAGAGTATAAAAAGAATGATGCAAAAGTAGAAGTAAATACAGAGGTGCCAAATATAATCACCTTTCAGCGTCATGCCATTGTGGTTGTTGTAAGTAAATTCTTGTTTAGCTTTGGATGGTTAACCCGGTGGTTTGTGGTGACAACTGGATATGCACTTGGTTGTTTCGTTGTGGGCTTTTTTAGCTGAACTGAAATGCTAATTTAAAATTATAAAGAATGTTGGCTTGTGTGGGTAACACTTTAATAGCCTAAAACATAAACCAAAAATCTGGAGTTGAATACTTCTGATTTGACTATTGTGCAAAGGAATGACGTGTTAAATAAATGTTTACTTCCTGGAAGTAAAAGTTTCCTCTAGAAAGAAAAGTAATGGCTAACAAAAACTAGTCCTTCACTCTGTCACCGTGTGCCTGTGTGAACTGCAGTTGTGTTACAGATCTTTGCCCTGACAGTTAAATTTATTTCTACTTTGGTGTACTAAAGAAGGACTGGAACAGATTCTTAGTGTTGTCATGTTTTGGAGTATCTTTTGCCATAGCTCTGAAAGTGGCTAGAAGTTATATTCAATGTAATCTTTTTGAACCCAGATGCAACAAGAGAAATCAGAATTACATGACTGTCATAAAACAAGAACCCATCACCATAGAAAACCTAATTAGTAAGGATATTAAGTTTAGAAGTTTCTCTCAGATGAACCAGAATTTATAATGCAAATAATTTACTTAGATGCTAATGAACAGCATGTGGACTTCAATTAAACAGAAAGCTGCATGTGATTTCGGAAGAGGCAGAGCACTGAGGCAACTATAGGGGAGAAAGGAGGTGGCATTTCCTATGTTACATATCCACACCTGGGTGGTACATGCTATTGGCTAGAGTAGCTGATATTTGAGTAAAACAGTAGTAACTTAGACGCCATCTAGTTCATGGATTTCTGGAGATTTCTCCTAATACCGTAGGATATTTTTCATAGACTCAGGAAAGCATGTTGCTTATCCACAATTCTAACTGAGTTCTGATATTATTTTAAGGGTTTTATTTCCTCTATAAGTAAAAAGTAGATATTTATTAATCTATGCATCCTTTGTTGATAGTGTGTGTGTAAAGTAAATAAAAATACAAAAAAAAATCTAAAAACTTTCAGAGTAGGTAATAATCCAGTATAAAATCAGATTATATAATCAGGTCTAAATAAATATATAACTTCAGTAACAAGGTTATTGTAAAGAGGAACAGAAGTTTCTCCTGAAGAAGAACAAGAGTCTTGTAGCTGTGTTTTGGCATGCCAGAGATGTGAGTGGAAACTCCTCCTTTGAGCTGCTGAAGTTGCTCAGCTGAGCAGGGCAGTGCCATGGGAGCTGGGCCCTGTCTGGGCAGTCTGAAGGGGCACAAGCCATGGATGCTGTCTGTGTCTCAGTGTGGTACCCCAGAGTGCGGCCTCCTGACTTTGTCTGCTGGAGAAGAGAACATTAAAATGTTACTCTGCTCAGCCCTACCAGAGTGATGCTTTAGGTGGGGTGCATGCTAGGACACTAGGCTGTTAAAAACACAGATGGAAAATGATGCCACCGGATGCTTTGACCGTAAAATCTCCTGCTTGTCCCTGTTCTTACTGACTGTGACAGTCCATGTTCTTACTGACACAGTAGTAGTTTTCATCCCTCACTTTCCCCAAGCTTAAGGGTTTTTCAATTTTTCATCTATTTGCATCTGAAAAGAATGCTGCATCTCTGTCATGTGCTAAGCATGGAAATACCTGTGTGATGTAGTGTGTTAAGCTAGCAAGGATGTCCTCTCAGAACTTAGCTATTTGATTTACTTTTTTTTTTCCTAACAAAAAGCAGGGATTTTTTTTTTTTTTTGCAAGGGGGGTGGTGGAGAATCTAATTATAATTTTTTTAATTATAAAATTGCTCAGTGGTAATATTACCCTTGACCTGATTTCTTAAATTCAGAGAGTACCAGTGGTATATTTATGTCTTTAGAGCCTTCATCACTCTATGTGTATATGTATGCACATGAAAGTATGTGCATAGGTGGTAATTATACTAAAGTAAGCAATGAACATGATTAAAACATGATTTGTTCAATCTGTAATTTGTCAGAATTATTCCAAACTTGCTAGATTTGAAATGGTTTAAATAAGAACTGTGATAATACAGCAGTTGTGTCACTCCTATCAAGCTAATGAGCTGACTTGCCCAGGTCCCCTCTCCTTGCAAGAGGAAAAAGTGTGCAAGGGGTCTACCGTCATTTTGGAGGAGCTGCTTAATTAGTGTATGGCTTATTGCAATGCCTCAGAAGACATAAAATGCAAGAGGACAGGAAAAATCTGCAAAAACTAGTGACTCTCCAGGGGAAGTGGCAGTTAAAAAGCAGTCTCAAGTTAAGGATGATCTGCTGTAAGCTGCAGGAAATGTGCCACAATATCTGGAACTGTGCTTCCCTCTGGGTGGATTTATAATGGGCTCGGCCTTGGAGCCTGCCTAGATTTCACAGTGTACGTGCACACGCCTGCCAGTGTGCCCCAAGAAACATATCAAAGTTGTGAGCAGCACTGTGAATGTGGGAACAAGGAGAACACAAACCCAGCACTTGAACTTGTCACAGTATTTGCAGGATGAAAACAAAAATGAAGTCATGCATTTTTACTGTATAGTTGCTATGCCAAAGCTTCTTATCATGGTCTGTCATCCCTGCTGGGCTCTGTGTGTGCCTTGGGGGTGAAGCGATGAGGGAACACTGCCTGTAGTAAGGGATGGGTCTTTTGGGGACAGTGTCTTTCTAATGGTTGCTTAATAGCCTGAGAAACCTGCACGTGAAAGGAAGCTGGCAAGAGGAACAGCCCTGGGCTCTGCAGCCCTGCATGTCCATGTCCAGCCAGAAGGAGCTTTGCCTTGTAGGGTATGGCAGAAGTTCTTCCCAAGGTTACTCACAGCTGCTGATTTGAAAGCAGTGGCTGCACTGGGCTTGCCTTTATGCTCCACAGTTCACCTTCTTTTTTGCTCTCCCAGCAGCCAATGCCTGCTGAAGCTGCCTGCCAGTTCTGTTTTCTGTCAGGAGATTTCATTGTTCCTTATAAAATGCCTGAGCTCCCCCCACCCCACCTTTTTTTCCAACTGAACGCTGTGATCTGCTGTCATGGTGCCCCAGATGGAGTAACTGGGTTGGTGGTGTGTAGGAGTGAAATGGATGCCCATTCAGTGAGAGGGCCTGAAACCAGGTGGGCGTGGGTTTCAGTTACCACCATGCCTTCAGTCTCCCTGGGGAAGGGGGAGCGTCACCTTCACAGTGGCATGCGAGAAAGGGGTGAAATACTAGAGAAAAATACAGTAAAAATTCCGCTTATACCATTAAGTATTTCCTTTATGATGCTCTCAAGATGTGTTCTCCTAGCAAACCAGACAGATACAGTGTGTAATACAGTTGTAAGGTTTAGTATTAAAAAAATTACTGATTACTCCAGTTTATTCCTTACTGCAGTCAGCTCAGGGACCTCCCTGCATGCAAGACCCTGCACTTTGTTTGTACTTGTTTGTGTGTAGTTAGACTGAAGCAAAAATAACTTAATCATTTTAGTGCTAGGGATATCTTTGAGGCTTGAAAGAAACCTCTGTCTCACATCTAGTGCTGCCTGCTAATGGAACAGGGAAGCTGTCTGATAGGTGTCTGCATACCAGCATTTGATATATAGTTCCTTTATATTTCTGGTGTAAGTTTGATAATTATCCCAGTAAGTTGACTCTTGTCTAATTATATGTTCAGAAACAGCTGTCATGTTATCATACTAGTATAGAGGTCATAAGGAGCTCTGAAGCATGAACAGCAAAAAAGCACAAGCAGAAGAGACCAAGGGAACAGCTTGAGTGTCTTCCTCAGGAGTACACAACCCAACACAGAAAGACCTCAAATAGCTTTGTATGAAAAATTTCTTCATCATGTGTAAGAAGAACCAGCATGATTTGCTTTTCTTCTTTATTGTTAAATCATCTCAGTTCATATGAAGATGTTATTTCTTTGGCATGAATGAAGGACGTGTAAAAAGGTTCCTTCATTTGGATTTTTCCCCTGGAAGGAGTGCTTCATGATATCTAGACTAAAGTTCAGAACTGGAGTGAATGTCATTCTTTGAATAAGTGGCCAACCATTCTTGAGGAAAAAATGTACCAGAACACTACAGAGCAGTTGCTGTTCTTAGTCTTTAACTTCAGATTATAACATTTACCATCAGAAATGTTACTTGACATAAATATTTGATCGTAACCAATGTGCTATAATTGACATTACTTGCTTTCATCTTTGTACTACATTTGGTATAGCAAAGCAATTCACTTGTAAGCATTTTCACATTCTAAGAAAGAAAATGCTGTACTGTATACTTTTAGCTCCTCGATGGAGCCTTTTTGTATGAGTGGTAGGTCAAAAGTTTATATCAGACTTTCAAAATAGACCTCACAAACATAGAATAGAGTAAATATTATTTTTTAAAAAATCCTTTGGAGAGGGTGTATTCATGTTTTTGCACTTAGTTGTTGCTAACAGGTCATTAAAAATAATCAAATTTCTTAATATACTGGTTTATATTGGTATTTCAAGTGGATGCTAATGCACATCCAATATACTCTGAATACTACAGTATTTCTTTAAAACACAGATTAGAAAACAAGTAACAGAATTTTTAACTATACCTTACAAAAGCAGAACATGCAAAGTATAACACTTTGTGTGCTTGGTAAATACAGCTGTTGTTTTTTGATATATTCTTGTGCATCATAATTATGTTTGATGATAGACAGTATCAAGAGAGAGATACTCACCTTTTGCAGTTTTCTGTAGGGTAGAAGAATGTTAGCCCATTGCATGGGGAAACACAGATGGCCAAACAAAGTCTGTTGCTGTACCTTAGACATAAAGACCACTTTTCCTGAAGATATAGGGTTTAAAGTAGTAAAGATATCTTATTCTCTTCCATAATAAAAATAAAGGAAAACTTTTTTCAATTTTGAATACTATCAGTGTTTATCTTTTTTTTTTTTTTTCATTAATCATAGTGGTTTATACTGTCCCTGAAATGGTGTCTCTCAGAGTTGTTAGGAATGGGAGTTATGTTTATAAAACCCTGTTCATAAACCCTCTGAGTAACAGAAGGTGAAAGCAACTTAAAAGATTTAATCATTTTATGTATCTTCCTTAATAAAAGTTTGGAGCTAACTCAAGCCTTATCTTGCAGTGCAGGGAAACTTAAGTCTCATACTGAAATTCCTGGAGAATTCTCCTGGAGACCTGCAGGAGCTGTATGGTAGTATGGCCTGTCTCAGACCCCATCATTTTCAGTTCTACTTGGGTGCAGAGGTGAAGAACTGTAGGTGGAATATGAAGGAAACAAAAGATTTAACCCTAAAGTCAGACTTTATCCAATTAGTAGTTAAGGTAGTTTTCACAGAAAATCAGGTGGTGGTCAGCGTATTATTGCCATTTTCTTTTAATGAATAGTTTACAGAAAGCATACATACTGACTTCTAGGGGGTTGTGTACTGTACTGATCTCAAAGAAGAAAATATATGATCAATTCTGACTTGCTTCTACCTTGGAATTTACTTGAGTCTGCCTTGCAATGCCCTCATATGAACATTCGTTTGAAATTAATCATACACAATTTTCTAAAGACAGGTAGATTTTGCCTTTTCTCGGTGTAAGGAAGGTAAGAGTTTGTGTGACACCTTCTTTTACAAATGCTGATGTTTGCTTCTGTTTTTGTTTATAACATTTCCTTGGAAGTACAGCAACCAATAGACTGATTTTAAACAGTTCACTGTTCAGTTGAGTTGTGAGTAGCATCAAGAAAATATGTTCGGGGGTGAAATTTTATTTGTGGCACCATTTCTGCACAGATGAGTTCTTTAGGCAGAATTTGTCAAAGTTGCTCCAAACCATATAAAACAGAAAATTAAGCAGAGACTGGAAAGAGTTGTTTCTCTTTAGGGAGTCTGTGGTTTATCAGAGGGATCCTTTCAAGAGAAGGGAGGAGAGGTCACACAAGGTGGGATCCTGTCCTGCTTTGAACCCATTTACAAAGCTGTGTGAATTCTTGAGGAATTACTTGTCCTCTGTGAAGGCAGCCAGTTTATCTCTTTTCTCTCTTGCCTCTGAATTATACCCAAACTATATTAAGATACCTCTGAAATGGTGAAAAATATCTGTTTGTAGCTATAAAAGATAAGGAGAAGATTCTGTTCTGTTGTGTGGGGGCTTAGGCAGTGGGAGTTTTTTCTGTTGTTGATTTGTCTGGTTATTTTGATTTTGGTGGGGAGGGGGGGTTGGTGGTTTGGGCTTTGTTGATTGGTTGTTCAGTTGGGTTTGGGGTTTTTTTCTGAATTGAAGGTGAAGAGAAGATGCTGACTTTGAGTAATGAGTGGTACCTAACTGCAATTTTGCAGTGAAATTTTGATTATCTGACACAAAGCTGTATTCGATTAACTGCTTTTCTTTAAAGGAATTTGAGGTTCTAGTTCATAAAAAAGCTTGAATTAACATTAATTTAAGAAGCTACAGAACATCAACTGAATTTTATGTTTTAGTTCTGTTTTCTATTTCCTTCCAGTTTTTCATCAGTAATTAGTAGTCTCTTAGGCTTTATTATATTAGTCATATGAACTGTTTTAAGTGCATCACGTATACTCTGAGAATGTACATTAGTTTTGTTTCTCTAAGTTTTGTGGCTGCAGTAGAATGACAAGCAAAATCCTAACTTTATTATCTTCCCAAAAACAACCAGATTAAATTTGTAAGAGGATTTTTCTGCTATAGAAAGCACTCAGACTAGCTGTCCACATATTGGGAGGTATTCTTTCCTTTTTTTAAGGAAGATGGTTAATGCAATTTTCATAGTGTAGGTAAAGAAACAATGGAGCAATTTTAGTAATATTTGTAATGGAAAACATTTGCTTAGTTTTTCATAAATATTTAAGATATTCAAGATTATTCTTGAAACAAATTGCTGTACATGAATGTAGATGTTTCATGTTCCTTATTTGAGGTAATTATCTCCTTCATGAGCTACTTCAGAAAACTGTATACATCCTTTCTGGGAATAAATATTTTCTCATCTTTCCAGGCTCTTTTTTGTTGTTACATTAGTAATTCAGGAAATAATGTTGTGTAGAATATTGACAGTCTTCCTAATGAAATGTTTATAAATTACTAAAATGATACAGAGGAGATAATTTAGTGAATGGTGAAATGATTATATGCTTACTTCTTTTTAAAAGCAAGTGGAATATGCAGATGTGGCTTGTAAGCAAAACAAGTAAGAAGATTATGTAGTGATTTTAAATTAAGATACTCTGCCAGTGGAGCAAACACTTGGCAACAGAACAATATGTACTCGTCTCTAATTTTTTCCTAAATGGTTCTTAACTTACACCTGTACATTGTTCTATCTCAAAAAGCCATCGCTGGGGTTCTCACCTAACTTGGCATTTTGTAGTTATTCTGTCACTTAAATTCTTTGGTGTTTTTCATGACCAAGATGAAAATGGTCAGTTTCAATTACTAATTTACAGTACTAGAAATTGGGTGGGGGTGTAGGCTGGTACTTAGGTATCTTTCAAGAGGTATGATGCAGTGATACAGTGTCATGGAGATAATACTTTTTAAGTAATAGAGAAGAAAGTTCCGTGGAGTATTCCATGGAGTTCTGGCAGTCTTTGTTTAAAAAGGACTGCCTGAGCAGTAGCTGTACCAGCTTGAAGCAGGACAACTCAGTTGTGGCAGCTTGACAGAAGTGATGGTCAAGGCTGCTGTAAGAGGCAAGGGTCTCTTCCTAAGATGTCAGGGTTAGAACACAGTCTGCCTGGGTGCATGACCACATCAGATGGACTGAGCTGTTTGTGTTGGAGCCTCCTTGTTGCAATAGCCCTGCTGCCTTCTTTTGATGGAGAAGAGGCCCTGTACTTCTGCTCCAGAACTTGTCCAGATACATGTTACAGGGAGAGCTGGGGAGCTTCACCTCCACCTCAGGGAGTTTTGCTACTGAGTCTTACCAGCCAAATATCCCTCCCAAAGGTAGCCTTCAACAATGAGCCTGAAAGCTGCTGTTCTAAGTGGTAGGACATACTGGCTCCTTTGCTTCAGCTCCCAGGATGATCTCATGCATTCCATAATACGTTTCAACTGATTTGTCACCTACAAAGCCAAGCTGGTCCACGGCCTAAATTCTGCTCAGTTTATGTTTTCATTTGGCTATACTTGGTTTCAGCGGAAATGTGATCCCGCTGCATTCCACTGCTGGAACAGCAACAGACCAAACCATATTTTTTTTCTCTATCACTGAGTTAGGAGTAGCATAGAGGACATAAAACTCTCTTCCAAGTGAAATATAACTTCAATAATTGAAATTAAGGTTTTTTTCTTCTCGGGCATTACCTATTCCTGTTTTAGCTGTTTCTCTTCCTATGAGTTACTCAGCTACTTACTATCTGATGAGGTTGATTGTTCCACTTCTCTGTAAAGCTATGTAGTCAGTGTACAACTGACTGCTTTATCTGAGTAAATGTTTGATGAAACTGCGGTTAGAGTATGGTTCTGCTCATCTGTGTAGGATGTTGATTCCACTCTGACCCATGAATATTCACTTTCCAGGTACTTCTAGGCTTCTTTCTGCATCCAAGCCCCAAGATGAAAGTCAGTGTTTTGCAAGTGTACACACTGTAGTTTTGACAGTAAGTGTGTGTACAGTGACTAACAGGGTAGTGGATTTCAATGGCTTTCTCCTTCTTCCTTACATATTACAAATGTCCTCTTCTATCTAATTTAAATATAACATTTCAGACAATAAAATAGTGGGTTTTTCTTGCCTTTTGCTAGGTCTAACTTGGGAAAAAAACACAACAAGATGTGGTTTAGGAGTGTTCTTGTTTAACAGATACCAGTGTGAATTTTCCTTAGAGATTGGTATGTTTGTTATTTTAGTGAAAAACAGTCTTGTGTTTCATCTGAAGATACTATACTTGTGATTTTTTTAAGCTGCAATGCAGAGAAATGCAAAACCAAGTACAGGTATGCATAGCACAACCAAAGGAAAGAAAGGCTTGTCATTCTAGTCTTCCTTAGTTGTCTTACTTTTAAACTAGTCTACTGTATTTTCTTTGTCAGTCACCACAAGTTCTGAAACCACTCTGCCAGTAGCTGCATTGTCACCTGTTTAAAGTTAACCATGTTTAAAGTTTTTCCTTAAGTTCCACAGAGCAAAGAATGTTGTATTTCAACATTCTGTAACTTGATTTTTTCAGGATGGGCACTAGGAGAAATAGCAACAATACAGTAAATTGTACATGATATGTATATATGGGGGCTCAAGTGCATGCATAAAGATCTACTCTGCTTTTAAGCAACCTGACTTCTTTCTTGGTTCTGCTTTTGGATATAATACTGCTAGAAGTACTTTCAGATCTCTGATTGTAAAATTCTTGATGATACAGTAATAGTTGTTGCTATTAACATTTCATTTTTAGAAGACAGTAAATCTTCTGTTATTATTTATTAGATTGATTTTATCTGGGGAAAATGTTTTAAAATCCGTAGACTAACTAACCTATGTGCTTGAATCAGGAGTATGGAGTTTTTTCCAGTCACAATATTAAATTCTTACCTAAGTACTAGACAAGGAATTACATTAGGATTGGAGAGCAGGGGAAGGAGATTGAAGTCATGTTTTCTAAAAGATGAGGAGGTGTGGAGGTTCTCTGATTATGGTTGAGATTAAGGTTTATTGTATGGCCTCAACAGTTTTCTGACAGATAAGAAGATGCAACTCATCTGGCTTCAGGGAACTGACTTGACTAATTTAAATGTGCAGTGGTAGCCAGCAGAAAATTGGTCTCAGTAAAGTTTTATCCTCCATTGATCCATTCTTTTGATCCACTGCACTGGTGTTTCACCTTTGCTGTCATCTTGTATCAGCTAGAGGTAATCTTAGGGTGATGGTGGTGGAAGCAGTGGCTAACAGAGCCCATAAAGCATTCATATCCTCTCAGAAGAATATGTAGTTTTTTTCTTATGTAATTTCTTCACCAGGTGAAACAGGCCCAGTCAAGGGTCCTGTTCAGGCTAGTGTTGGTTTTGTTTATTATGGTAAATAGGTAACATTTTAGGAATCTGTTGCCATGATGTATTTCTTAATTTGTTCTGAAACGAAAGGACAAGTTGGTATAGGTCAGTTTCCAGATCTCTAAGGAGGTGATTTAGCAGCCTTTCATTACCTAAATGGAGCCTACAAGAAAGCTGGAGAGGGACTTCTACAAGGGCATGTGGTGATTGGACACGGAGAAATTGCTTTAAATAAAGAGAGCAGGTCTAGATTAGGTATTGGAAGAAATTCTCTGCATGTGCAGGTGGTGAGGCAGTGGCACAGGTTGCCCAGAGAACTTGTGGATGGCCCATCCCTGGCAGTATTCAAGGCCAGGTTAGATGGGGCTCTGAGCAAACTGGTCTGGTGGAAGATGTCCCTGCTTATTGCAAGGGGATGTTGTAATGACATGATCTCTAAGGTCCCTTCTAACCCAAACCATTCTGATTCTGTAGCATGTAACATCACGTTTGATGTTCTAGAAATGTGTGTGTAAGGCCAACCTGCATTAGAAGTTCTTTTTATGTGTGCAGGAAATGGGAAGATGGTATCAAAATTATACTCGTGGTAAGGCCAAAAGTTTTTAGAGGCTTAGATTTTGCAGTGTGTGTTATCTCAGAAATAGTTATGGATTACTTTTATAAACTGCACTGCTTTTCTGAGAAGACCCCTAAAACACTATGTCAGAGGCCTATAAGGCTTTCTTTGTCCTGGACATGAGTATTATGGTGTGAGGCATGAAAGCTTCACAGAAATCATTAAAATAAAGCCCAGGCTGAAAGTCTGAAAAACACAGCACTGAATAAGGCGTTTTGTTTTCTGCAGAGCTGAGTAGCTAGGTGAACAGGGCTTGTGTAGCTGTGCAGATTCAACTCCTCCTCTTAAGCAAACACAGGGATAATATAGATAAGCTCTTGTAGTCACAGATGAGTTTGTTGAATTGGAGCAAAGGAAAAATGTTGTGTGTTGTAACCTTTGTAAAATTTTCAAAAAGCAGATCTTATCTATAAGTTGATAAATAGTAATACTTCATCAATAAACTACTTCTAGTACAAAGTATAAAAAGACATTAAAAAATTCAATAGAAGGAATGACTGCTCATTAATAAATGCAAACCAAATTTTAATTAACAGTGATTCCATATGGTTCTGAGATTGAAGTTTTATGGGCTCTTGTTGTTAAGTTACTAGCTTAAAACAAAAAAACCGCAACTCAACTGCCCCCCCCAACAAAAAACCAAACCAACAAAAACAACAAAACCAAAAAACCCCAAGAAAACAAGCCAACACCCCTGCAAAAAAAACCTCAGAAAATCAAAACACAGATATATAAGTTTCTTGTAATATCAGTAGATTACTGTAATGTCATAAGAGTTAGCCTAGGAACATCTTTTTTCTTACTCTCTGAATTTTAGTGATGAAATGTCTCATGAAGTTAGAGTTTTGGACAATTACATCTTTAAGAACTGAAGATTTTCAAATATGCAGTCATATGTAATATGTAAATATTGAAGTGCCATTTTGTTCATTAGTTTAGTTGTTAAATCAAAATGAAAATTTTAATTCACTTGCTCTTCAGTTGCTCCCAGTGCTGCTTTTTGACCCTGGACTGGTCCTTGTAGTTACCTTCCAAACACTGACACTGTTCAGCCCTGCAGTAAGCAAGCTGTCAGCATTGTGCAAAAAAAGTCATGTTTGTGTCCGGTGGGTAAAGCATATCCTTCTTATTTGTCTTGCAGGCACAGGAGAGAGTGGCAAAAGCACATTTATCAAGCAGATGAGAATCATTCATGGATCAGGTTACTCTGATGAAGACAAAAGGGGCTTTACAAAACTGGTGTACCAGAATATATTTACAGCAATGCAGGCCATGATCAAGGCCATGGATACCCTCAAAATCCCATACAAGTGTGAAAATAACAAGGTGAGATTTTTGTTTATTTCTGTAGCTGAAGTTTTTTTTACTTTGGGAAATATACTGAAGGTCTCAAAAAAAAGACACATCACAGAAGTAATACTAAAAGCTCAGATGAAAAGGGCGTTTCCTGTCCTGTGTTTAGTTCTCTGCCCTTCTTTCTACTTTTACAACACAAATCTGCTTTTAAACAAGAGACCTCTCTTAAGATGCCTGAGGGGGATTGTCACAGAATAGAGGTTGAATGGCAGACTGCCATTTGACTTCAATAACTCTTGTCTTTTCCTATGAAGCCAGGCTCTCCTTAGAGCACAGTTGAACCATTCTTGTGATGTGTAGCAGAACTTTATTGTTAAGGGCTGCTATTACATTACAAGTGGAAAAAATTCAAATTACTGGAAAAACAGGTGGAGCTATCAGTTTGTGTGTGAATAATTATTAAATTAAAATTTTCTGTGTAAGACCTTAAAACAGTTAGAGTCTTCTGAGATTGATGCTGTTACTGCAGTTTAAAAGGACAAAATGCATTTCAAATATTTCTAAGGTTCATCTCTGACTACCTTGACTTTTTTGCAATTTTTTTAATATTCAGATTTTAATAGTAGTGCCTACAATAGTTTGTCTCATTCTGTGAATGGGAATGAAATGCTTACTACTTACTTAATATACATGGTAAACTACAGAATTATCTCTCCCAATACCACAGAATCACAGAATGGGTCAGATAACAAGGGACCACAGTGGATCCTCTGGTCCAACCTGACTGCTCAAGCAGGCACTATTCAATAACAGTTCCTGAGAACTTGTTCACATTTTTACTGTTGATCCATTATAAGCAACTTTGGCGAATTTAAGATCTGTCACTAAGCGGATGATTCACCTTTCTTTCCCATCTTGTGAAAGAGTATTTAATGTTCATCTAGTAGTCCTGGATGAAAGTAATGCTTTCTTTGATAGAGTACTCAAATTTTTTTTTAAGATAAACTATAAAAGAGCAGCAACATTTTCAATTTTAAAAAAGCTTCCATTAACTGGGAAAGAGAAAATGAAATAAACGGGTTAATATTAGGTTCTTTTGTGTCTAAACATATGAAGTTTAATTATTAGAATTGAACTACTATATGTGTTTTAAGACAGCTAATTTAGAAGTAGGAAAGATAAAGCTTATTATCAGGTTAATGATGAGTTGTTTTTTCATTTGCATTTGCTGAAGTCATTGTAGACGATCATCACTTTGTTGGTTATGTAATGTTGCAATAACTAGAGTCTTGCAGGAGCTTGATTTCATGTAAGAGGAAGTCAGGAGGATCCCGTCTGTCAGAATCAGTATTGTTAACCTTTAATGGTGGGTGGGGTTTTTTGTGCACATGAAAAAGATTGAAACATTTTTAATTGATAAGACTCTTGACTTAAATTTCCTAGTCCAATTGCATGCTGGAGCTGTCTGTTTTCCTCTTATCTTCTATAAATCACAATCAAATGTCTAATTAGTTTTAAAACTGTATTTTCATTTACATTTCAGCCTTTTAGCTCTGTATTTTTGCTGTGTGCAAAGCATAAAGCATATTGGCCTGAAAAGGTAGTTGATCCTAAAACACATTTTTTCTCAAAATCAATGGTGACTGTCACTTTTCCCTCAATATCTGGAAGTCCTAATGATGGATTAGGATTATTTTTTCCTTATATTAGATTACAGAGTATATGTTCTGTGGTTACTTTTTAAATGTGCTTTTTGTAATGTTTTTATACGGCTGACTGAGTCAGGTGGGTTTGGCACAGCTGTATACACATGGCCAGAACTTTTCACTTTCTCTGCATAATAACTGCTGAAATTAGAAGTCTGTCTGTGCTCAGCTCCTTCACAACCATTCCTATTAGTTTTTAATAGGGCTACTTGCAGAGTAAAATAAAAGTCACCAACTACCAGGCTCTAAAGTCAATTCCTGTACAAATTCTGTCAGGAATACAGGAAAAGCCAAACGTGCTAAAAGCATTGTGCCTAAATAGACATGATTATGGTCTACTACACTTTGGCTTTGTATACAAGGTCACTTCACTTTAAAGCACTGAACAACAGTCAACAGATAAATCTGCTCCTTCTGTTTTTTATAGGTTGTTGAAAACAAACTCATTAGTCTGGCAGTCTAGAAAACACAGGAAGGGCACTTCCTATTAATTTGAATCTCCTATCAGGAAGTCCTATCTCTGGAGAGAATATCTCAAAGTTTGAGTAACAGCATATTTTTAGCACAGTAGCTGTTGTACACTGTAGTTTAGAAAATTGCAGGTCAAGCTGGTATTGATGTGGTTGGGCCTGAAGAAAAATTACCCTTGTTTTTGGTCAGATTCTTCATATTCTTCAATAGACTTCAGGGCTACAGTGCAAATGGTTTTCTCTTACTGTACCAATTTTTGCACCATTAACTTTGATTTATTAAAATTGAAGTATTTTGAATCTCTGAATGCTGCTGGAATTTGAAGTGCCCTTTTACGTAGCAGTCAGTTAAGTAGGCAGCTGGTGTTCTTTGCGTGGTGTACAACATCACAACATTTAGGTTGAGTTATTCTAGTATAATCAACGTGGCAGGAGTTAGCTCGCAAGTCATTTCTTGAGAGATTGTTAGGTTTCATAGTCACCAATGTAACTAAAGAAAGAGTGAAATGCATTGTCCAATATTATAATAACCTAGACTGTATAGAAAGATTCATTATCAGAGTAGACAAAGCCAATTGAGAAATGTAACTGTTTAGAAGCTAATATGTCAGAACTGATGGTAGAGCATTATATCATTAAAGACATTTATTTTTATGTGTTTAAACTTCAGAATGTGACCGCTTCTGAGGTTTAAGATAATGAGTGAGCGTGATCTCCTCTTAGGAATTTGTCTGTCATAGGAAATGGTTGCTTATAGACTTTGTGGTTTGCTTTTGAGTAAATTTTACTGTGCTTCCATTACATTTTTTTTAACTAGAAGTTGTGAAGTTGTTTTATGGCTTTTGAATTTTAGAGTGACAAATATTTTGTGAAATAAGGGGAAGCGCTAGTTTTTATAGAAATGTTCAGAAGCAGTTCTGAAAATTGCATGTCTGTTTGTATGAACTAACTCATGCACCCATAGGTATTCAAATGCATATTTTCTAAAAGATAAAATACAAGCTTATGCTTTTTGCAGTTTATCTTTTTAGACAAATGAATCTACTACTATACTAAACTCCAAATACCACTGTTGTCCTATTCTATTCCGTTTTAATTTAACTTCAAAAGACTAGTTGCCTCTCTGTTCTAGCACACAGTATCAGGAAGGTGTCACTCCATGGTGATTAACAGGCAGGAAACCTTACTTGAATCCCATTCCCATAATTTCCTGTGAGACTTCCTAAATATTCATAATAATAAAACTAATGTAACTGTAGCTTTTAAGAACAGGCTACAGGAAAGTTTTTCAAGAAGCTGGAAACATAAAAGCAGATTTTGTGGTAGACACTTGCTGTTAAGTTTCTAAGAGTGTTTTCTGATTAATTTTTGTATGTATTTCTGCCTGTTTCCTTTGGGAAATGTTTTGCAGTCAAAATGAGCAGATATCGGAAATGCTTTCAAAGTTCAAAATCTTACTGGCATTATCTTCAAGTCCATAATTGCTTTGTTAGCATGTTTTTTTTTTCTATGTCAGACCAATCCACTGGAGAAAGCTAATAAAATTACAGGCGGAAGTGTCACAATAGGAGCAGGTGTGGAATCCGATTGCATACGTTTTTGTGTAGGGTAAACAGTTGGAGATGTTAAGTATTTTAGATCTCCTTGTGAAATTTGATGTTGAACAAACATAGTTTGGAAGCAGGGGCCCCCCGCAGACACCTCACCTGAGTGTGAAGGACGCAATCTAGAACAGTAGTGTGCAAACTGGGAGGGTAAGCTTTTCAGTTTAGAGGGAGATTTTATTTAACAAAAAAGCAAGAATGATGTTCTTGGGACAGTGAAATAAAATGCTTATACTGTGGAACAAGGATAATCAAATGGCTGTTCAAACACATGGAGGAACATGTATGTTTTTTTGGTTAGTATTTAATAACCTGTAGTGTTTGATTAGTATTAAGTTCTCTGAAGTGTTTCTCCAAGAACTCAAAACCAAAGTAAAATTACCCAATAACAAGTCTTGCAGAAGTGTTTGCTTCTAATAACAGGAAGCTCCATCGGGATTATTTTAGCAAGAAATAGATAGCTCAGATAACATGCAAGAGTGTATAGAAGGTTTAAAAAATCATGGTCCTCTAGCCACATGTATCCAGACAAAGGAACTGAAGGTAGCTTACTTTTTTTCCTCTGGGAGCTGTAATACGACGGAAAGCCCACTTCCCTGATAACTATGTTTCCTCCCGTTGGGACATTGATCTGTGAGCTTTAGGGATTCCAAAAAGCCACAAGCAGTTTCTTTCTGAGTGCTTTGTAAAGAGTTCTTTGTAAGGACTTTGACAATCTTAAATAGATCATAGCCTTTTCTCAGCAGTCTTTCTCATCGTTTTATCAGTCTCCTGTCAGTCATTTGCTCTTCTCATTCTGTGCCTTTCTTTCTGGCAGCTGCTCAGTCCTACATACATTTGGCCTCAGTGCATCTTTATGTACTTACCTGTGGCCTGCCATTTTGTCCTGCTATTTTCCTTCTTTCTATTTGAATAAAATTAAACAAACAAAAATCCCCCCATATTTGTAGCAATTTACATTCTGTTCTCCTAGTTACTCATTTGCTTGCTCTCTGTTTAGAGCGGAGGTCTCGTACATTTATCTATACTGCTGTAATGGATTAGTTAATTACTTGTTTCATCTTGTTTTGTTCTGCTTAAGTGTTTCATACTTCATCCCTACAGAAGCTCAAGGTCTAGCTGTTTTTCCAAATGTGTGGGGAAAATGAGAAGTAGGCTGGAGAAGCAGGGTTGATTACTCCTTTATTTAAAATAAATATATCAGTACATGAACACTCTTCCTTTCTCCAGTAAAATAGCAAAATGGTGCAAAATGAAGAAATTGTCAGCTTGCAGTTCAATGTAAACTTCAAAACAAAATTTTAGCTACTCTTTTTGCAGAGCAAAAAGATTTCTTCCTTTTTTAATATTTCATTTTTCATTAAGCTCTTCATTTTTTTAAATACAACATCCTAAGTGATTAACTGGCTTTCATGAATGAGATGTAGTAAGTCACATACAAAAACTCACGTGAGACCTGATGGATATGTTTTGTCTTTATAGTTCCATTGTTTTACAGTTCCTGCTAGAGTGGAGAACTAATGGGTGGTAATAATGCTGCAGATTCTTGTAGATTTTGTGATTGCTCACACACTTGATAAAGGGCCATCAGTGTAGGAAAGCATGCTTCTAGCATTTTTTCTTGATTCCTTGCTGTTTTATTTAAATATGTTTGTAATTTAATTATTTTACTTGCAGAGCATATTGTATGTCTGAGTGGAAATATTCATGTGTGTGTGTTCTCTCACAATGAAGATGAGAAATGCACTTAGGGCTGCTTTTATGTGTAGTGGGAGTTTGGCATATATTTTAAGGTAATGAGATTGTGTACTCTTGGAATGGGTCTGACTTTCTTCATTATTAATAGCCATTATATAAATACAGGTATTTATACAATACAGTTTCATAGAGAAAATGGATAAACATAATAATATATAAGTATTTTCAAGAAGGAAATATTTAAAAGTAATAGTTTTGTAACTAATTAATTTCTGCAGGAGATATGCTAAGTTTGTCTAATACTTCTAAATTAATTTCAGATTGAAGTATTTTTGTCATATTTTCCCTGAAAATTTGTGAGAATATTTCCTTTTTGCAGTAAACTTCTTTTGAGAATTCAGATCCTGTTGTGTTCTGGTTTTACTATATAGAATGACTAAAAGTTATTTGTTTCTTCATTCTAATTTCTAGTAACACACAAGATGCTTGAAATAAGGTTTACTGCAATCAATAATAGTTCTTCAGATTAAATGGACAATATTTTTCTCCAGATTTTATCAGTCCCTTGTTCAGTGTGCTCTTCCAATATGGTAAAAATTACAATGTCTGAGATGCAAGCAGGTTTTGTCTTGTATTACAAGTCAGCCTTGGCTTGGCTAAAGAATAGTTAAACAAACCACAAAAAAACAAAACCACACCCACCCTGCCCTCTTTCCTCCCCTCCAACCCCCTGTTTTGTTTCTGAAGTATAATTTGTTTTGTGTTGCTCAATGTATTGCCCAGTAGAGGTATTCACATAATTCTGTTGATCTCTACTTATGAAAGATTATTTTGCCCTTTTTTTTTCTTTAAAATTTCTCTTTAAATTAGGCTTAAAGTCTGGACATGAACAGGTGATTGCATATTCACACTTCATCAGTCCAGTCACATGTCTGCTGGTTTTCAGGCTATGGGCCCACGTAGCTGCACTTTTAGACTTTTTATTCACTTTAGGTGATTGCATAAAGGTGAGTAATGAGGCAAGAATCCAAGGTTCAGCTTCTGGAAGAGTAGGTTGGCAGATGAAAATCGAAGCATGACATTAGTCATGTTACATTTTAATTTTTTCCTAACAGTTACGTAACAAACAGACAATCAAAAGGCTATGGCTGTGCGCTTCATCTTTGTTAAGAAAGTGTCGAGATCTTGACTGTAGATTGTTTAATGTTCAGATTGCTATGGTGGATCTAAGTTACTGGGTATGTAAGAAAATAATTTATTATGAGCAAGTCACTTCTGTGAATAGTTTCAAATTCGACAAAGCTGAAAATTGGGTCATTGGGATGGTAACTACAGAGTGTTGCTTCCTAATATTTCTCCAACTCTCATGTGTCTCTTCATTTCATTAGTCCTGTCACACATATGAGTTTCCAAGCACTTCGCAGGGACAAATGATACTGTGGAAGAGCTGTTACTATTAGAGTTGTAGTTAAGGTTGTTTCTGATGATTACTTACCATTTTTCTTAATATGATCTACTGGCTAGAGTTAAAATTGGGCTTACTGTTTAGCTGTTAATCTTCTAAGCCAATTTCCAGATACAGTGTACTAATAGGTTTTACCCTGAGTTGTAAACCCATGGAATCAGGTAAAACTGATTTCTGGCACAGAATACTTTTGAGACACTTTCAATATATGTTTTTATTATTCCTGTGACCCTGTGCATTCTTTAAAACTGCTTTCATTCAAAGTCTGGATTGAAAAAGGATTTCTTTAAAGCTGAAATATAACCCTAGAATTTAATGAATTTTCTTTAGGTTTTTTTTTTCTCTTTTTCTTTTACTTTCCCTGTCACGCTTAACTTTTAAAGTTGAAAGAGTAATGATGAAGGGTTGAAAATAAAGCCATTCAGATATTGTAACATATCAGATATTGTAAATTCTGCTATAGGCAGAAGTCTGCAAATAAAAGAAGGGCAGAGGATAAAATGGAATGTGGTGGCATTTAAAAAAAAAAGTTTATGGATATTTTAATTTAGTTTTATAGTAGGAATTTGGGGAAGAAATTAACTCAATATTTAGTCCTGGTTTTGACAAAGATAGGGTTTTTCCAACCACTTGGCACTTTGTAAACAGCTTTTAAAAACTCTTCTGCAGTAAAACAAGTTAAGTGGCACTTTGATAATGACCCATGGAGGAGCTGTTGGTACTGAACTGAGGCACTGCTAAAACACATCTAAATATGTCTAGTACATGTATCTGCTGTCATGTATGCAGTGTTAAATGGATTTTTATTAAAGAAAGTTATAAAGGAGTTACTTGTGTCTGATACAAAGTTGTTCATAAGGGAAGGTGCTTAAGCCTATGTGTGAAAAGATTGAGGAATGCATGAATGGACACGCCTCGCCAGTTGCAGAGGAGCCTGCACACTGAGGTAAATGAAGCATGTCTGAAAGAGAGAGCATAGACAATGCAGGTGGTATTTAAAGTATGGTCAGGAAGAGTCTAAGGACCCTTTTGTGATTTAGAGGGGAAATGTCTATTTTTGCAGACTTGTTAATTTTTAGAAGCTCTTTCAGAATTTTTGGAATGATATTGTGTTCTATATAGTTAATTTACTGCTTGAAAATCCCATCCTATGAAAAATGTCTTTAACACCAGTCTGCATTTTTACAAACTGAGTCCTGGAAGTTTTTTACTTCACCTGTGGGATATTCTACTACTTCAGATGGGGAAAAGAAGTTGTGTGACCTTATTATTAGACTCATTGCGAAAGGCCCTGTTTTTAAAAAAAAAGTTCTTTTTCTGGAGCAACTGTTATAAACAAAGCCATCCTAATCAGAGAGGAGCATGAAAGTAAAGCCTTGTAACTCATGTCCTTGTGTGATAAACAATGACTTGCACTGGCTGCTGTTGCTACAGTGGTGTACTCATTCACTGCATTGCAAAATGTTTTAAATAGCAGCTCCTTGCTATAAAAAACTACTCAAATTTTCCTCATCTCATTTCTTTCAGAAAAGAAGCGTACCTTTTCAAGTAGTTTTTTTGAGGATTAATAATTGGTACGAGCTGTAGCTTGCTCTCTCACTGGCTTTGTCGTTTCCTGATTCCAGTGGGGTGTGTATGTTCTTACTGGTATGTTTCTGCCTATCTGTCCCTTTTTGGACACTCGTCAGCTTTTGTGGTCTTCCTGTAGAGCTTCCTGTGCACTGCTGTCTGATGATACCATATGAATCAGCAGTGTGGGTAGTGTTTTGCCTATCTGACAAATAAGGAAACTGCAACAGTAATGTTTTTAGTTTTTCTTCTTTAAAGTCAGTTCTAAGTTCAGAGTTGCTTCCTTAAGGCACACTGGGGTGGATTTCTGTTATATAGTAGGTATTTTTTGATTTATCATCTACTGGCTAGGATATGCAGTAGAAAACAACCTTTTGTGAGCGCATCCCAGGCAGGTGTTGTAAATGTCTGGATGTACTGAAACAGACAGAATCCTTGCTAACATAAAATGCAATCAAATTCTGGCTTTGCTATATTTTAATGCAATTTTTCATTTTGTCCTTCATTATTGGTCTAATCTACACAATAATTAGATTTTACGAATTCTTTCCTCTTTGGAAAGGGATGAGAATTAGATTTCTCATATGAGGTTACTACAATGAGAGGAAATTTAAATAAATATACCTTGGAGAGAGGGGCTGGTAAAGATGTGGGTGAAGGCAGGATTATAGTTGATGTGTAGGCTAAGTTGCAGGATGCTGCTTGTAAAGCAAGGGTTAGTCCCTGGAGAGAGTTTGTTTAGTAGTGCTTTTCCAGTGTTCAGATGGTCTCATTAAGTCATTAATCTTTGAACATGACACAGTTATTTCTCAACAGGGTATCATATAAAATTTTTCCTTAGACAGCTGTTTTTGTTTTTTATTTTATATTTGGCAACTATATCCTTGTGTTAAGGTTTGTGGAATATTTTTTTTCCTTTCACTTTGGGGATTCTCAGATTTTGTGCAATTGTATTCTGCTGAAGAGTGTAACAGAAGATACTAAATGAGAGCTCTTATACTGCTGCGCTTTGTGTCTGGTTCCCATACTCCTTTTGAACTTTCAGACTTCTTCGAATTCATTGAGTTTCTCAGTACAGTCTTGGTTTTCTCTAACAGCAAGGGTAATGGAAGTAATCACGTGAATCAGTATTTAACACAGATTCATACAGTTGGAAAAATGTGGTTGAGATGACCATGGAAGACAGACTTCCTGATCTAGTTGCATTTTCCAGCACTTTCTTTGTGATACAGATTTATGCCAGGTGCAGAGTTCCAGGGAATTTTACCACAGTTGTTCTTAAAAATATATATTTCCAAGTGGCTGAGGAATCAAACAGAAAACAATGCCATAATTTTGGGTCTGCAGTTGGCAGCATTGCACAAAATACATAACATTCCTTCTGTACAACACAAGAAGAGACAGTAACTATCTCATCCTTACAATGAGCAGAAATGTAATGCATGCTTTCACTATGATTTTAGAAATTGGAATTCATAGATATTTTGAATGGCTGAGTAAAAATATGCTTAACCAGAACCCTACTGCATGCGAAACTCAGATGTGTATTCATGTCCATCTCCTAATTATGCCTCACTTCATCAGCAGATGAGTCTAATGAAAGAAACAATGATAAATCTCCACTGTTACGGGTGCCATCACAGTTACCATTTATAAATAAAGCCAGTAAGTGAGCTAAGTATTCTCCTCTGCACTTCATAGATTTTTTTTCCTCAGCACAGCCAATTATAGAATAAGGAAAGGCTCACATCCCTTAAAATAATCTTTCTGTTCTGTGGGAATCTTGCCATTCTGAGTGTTAGTCTGTACTGTCTTTTGTCCTACAACATACTGCCTTATGGAGACCTGTACTCAATAGAGAGCAGTGTTTATGACGGAAATACTAATAACTAGACCTTAAAATGAAGTCCAGTGCTGGAAAAGTATTCAGAGCTGTTGTGGGGAGACTCTTCAAAGGCAGAGCTTTCCCTCCCTCCTTTCCGTACCATTAACTGTGATTCCTCCAGTGCCATGGACTCTGCCCTTTGCCCTACCTGCAGTAGCAGTCCTGTCCTGAGCAGTCCCAGGCTGAAACCGCATCCAGTTTGCAGCACAGATTTATAAATGGAGAGCAGCAGTAGCATGCTCAGCACGTGCTGCCTTGAGCCGAGTTCTCTCACACTCCTGGTGAGCTGCCGGGGGCTGTAGGGATCCTTTCTTTGGTCCCTGTCACTTTTACTGGCTATGTGGCCCTGAAAGTGTCAGCTTTACCACAAGCAGCATCGCTAAGAGCCTTAGTATGGATCTTGGATGGTATCCCACAGCATTTAAATTAACATTAATGTTAGTTAATTCAAAGACAGAAAACTTGAAGCAAGTTAGTTTTAAGTATGGCAATTGCCTGGTTTTTCTTCCCCTTTCTGACCTCTGGATGAATCAAAACTGTTTCCTCCCTTTATGACATCATTTTACCAAAGTATTAGTCATTGTTACTTTGGTGTGCTGCTTCAAAACATGTATGACTGCAAAACTGAATGCTGGAATTGGCTTTGTGGCTCAGTGCTGGGCAGCTGTACATGCTCTACATTCTGAGAGCTGGTGCAGTGGTTTTGGATACATGTTACTTATGCCGAGCCTCGGGATCCCCACACTTAACCTCCATTCCCTTGCAGTATTCATGTACAGAGATGTGATTTGACCACCATGGGCTTCGCTAAAGTAGAGAAAGCGGAGCAGCGTCTGCCAGATCCATTAGCTGCTGCTGAAAGTTAGGTCAGCATGGAGGATGTTCTAGCTTAACTTGGAGTAGTGCCTGAAGCTAAAAGCATCAACTGTCAGGGGGGGTATAAAGATGATTTATCACTGTCTTATGCTTAACTCTTTCTTTCCAATCTCCTCCTCTCACCCACACTCTAATTAGGTATTGCTTGGCTGGTTTTCTGAATTTGACCTCAGACCTTACATGCAACAAGAGAACATTCTAGAAAATGTCACTAAGTCCATACCCTTTGGAGGTAGTTTTTATTATATGTTTTTACTAGCTTATAAGAACATGCATAATTGAATATGCCTTCTACTGATTAAAACAAGAAACAGACTACTTCCCCAAGCTAAATTAAGTGATCTACCTGAAGCTAAAGCTACCGAACTGAAGTTTTGCTACCAGGTTTCATTTCTTGCTGACCTGATTTGTTTGCTGAAGATCTATTTACATTTTAATTTCTAGAGGTCGATAATACTCACTTACCAGCAAAATAAAGATGGAAACTATTTTTGCTGGTTAAAAGAAAAGGCATGTTTTCATCTTTATTTTGAGATTGAAAGTGAGAGCTGTTGCCTGTCAAGAAACTTTTCTCCCTTCATTGGTTTCTGAATGTTAATTTCTCGGGTTTTGTTCTAGTTTTGAGTGTTCATTTTTTTTAATGGTGAGAAAGTTACTTTTAAGAAGTGAAATTCTGTATTGTGAATATGAAACAGCAGTGATTTAACTACCATTTAATGTGTAAGTAAGGCAATTTATAAAGAAATCATCTTCAAAAATTCTTCTGTTTTAATATTGGCTATATAACAAGCAGGAAAAAGAGAATCTAGCTTCAACAAGCACAGTTTAAGACAAGCTCTAGTAAATTTCTTTTAATAGGACAAAACTAATGCTGCTGCTTCTGGCATCAGTTTTTTTAAACAGTTAAAACCAAAATCTTCTCCTTGCTAAAACATGTCTGGCACCATTTTAGAGCATTTTTTAGTAAGATGCAAATTGTACCAGCAGTTTCTAAACACAAGGATGGGCTTTTGATATCTAAGCTGCTAATTCTGCTTTCAGTGACTTCCTTTTCCATACTTTTTTAAGGGTTAGTAATTGTTACTACATCTGCAAGAAGTAGTAACAAATGAATCCTAATTTTGGAAATTGCAGGGCTGTGCATAGTCAGTTTGTAGTAAATAAATGCTAATGCTTTCTGTTACCACCCTGTTTTTTTCCTTGCATTACCACCTCTGATCTATTTAATCCACACACTTGCTTTTTGACCTTTCCACTATCACTGTTTCAATTATATGAAAACAGAAGGATAGGTATTTACAGCTGAGTAGAAGTTCAGACATAACAATTAGGAAGGCAAGGCTTATTTTCCTTGAATTCCAGCTCTTCTAGTCAAATGCTGTTAACTGAACAGATTTCTTCCTAGTAGATGAGTAGTGAAAGCGCAATGAGATTTCTTAAAGATACTTCTTAATATTGTAGCCAGCCTCAGACTCCAGAAATAGTCTCACTCAGCTAAGCAGTGTTTTCCTCCTCCCCCTGTCTTGTCAATGTGGGTTCACAGTTAGTGGGGCATGTGACTGCCATACAGATAGTGCACTTGAACAACCATCATCTGTAGTCCATAGGGCAGCTAAATTGAGTGTACTGACAATGGAGT
The DNA here is from genome assembly GCA_025920805.1 of Petroica traversi. NCBI lineage: Eukaryota > Metazoa > Chordata > Aves > Passeriformes > Petroicidae > Petroica > Petroica traversi. Next base: position 4,509,767 of record JAHLSL010013749.1, read on the forward strand.
GCACAAGGCAAGCAAACCAAGACACTTCCAGAACAAAAAAACCACAACAACTTGGCTCAAGAACCACCATGTTTGATCTACAGTTACTTTGTCGTTATTTATTTAACCAGCACCCCCACTACCACTGCAGACCAGCAGCCTGAACCAATGGTTTATCTGCCATGTGTTTTGCATGCAGTTAGCAGGAATGGATAGTTTACCCCAGAACTCTTTCTCTCATGGAAACCTTTTTGCCTCTGATTTTACACAGATTATCAGTAGGAGGAGTTATTCTTGGCAGTAAAGCAGTATTTAGGCTTTTATTCAGGAGCCACAGTACCTGCATTTCAGATTTCAGAGGTTGTAAAAAGCTTTCCTACAAATTTTCCTCAGCAAGTAATGAAGATGAAAGATATAGTTGAAATTATAACTAAAAATGTGTTCTTTCCATTTATTTATCCTACAAGGCATTCCTTCTTGACGTCAAGTATCCTTCTAAGCATGTTTCACAAATCTAGTGGAAGTCTTCCTGTAAAAACTTCTTGGAAAAGAATACATTAAACAAGTGTTCAAAGAAATCTTTACATGTTTTAGTAAAAATTGCACTAGATCTGGCCCATAAATACTTTTCTTTATCTTATCCAAGGGCATTGATAACTCACCATTAATTGTGATGAGTCCAGTGGTTGTCCTCTTAATCATGTTGATAAGTACTTGCTCAAACTAATACCAGATTATCCATGAAAGTCTTCATAAGAATGAACAAAGGTTGCATAATTTGGCTCAGTATGTTTGAAGTGTCAAAAGGCAGGACACTAGCTGTCTGCCTTCCTCTCCCTAAGTGTGGGACTTACCAGGTTCCTTCTTAGGGGACCACTGCATCTTTTCTATGTTTGGTGTAAAGTCTAAGTAGAGTGCTGCCAGTAATAAAATCTCTGTTCAAGAAAATTGCAATTTATTTCTATGCTTTGTATTTATTATATAGGACCCAGTTAAAATTAAACTTTAAACTGTGCTTCAGTAAGTAAATTTGGTGAGCAGCATGACACAGGTTTTGTAAGACACAGCTTTCCTTTTTTTCCTGAAGCTTTTCTTTGTTAAGACCCTGACAAACATATGTTAATATTACTGGATACCTTACTGAAATGAAAATTACATCCAGAGAAAGATTGCAATAGTAAGTAACTGAAATTCAGTTACTGTTGTTTTTTGTCAGTGGAATATTCTGTGATTTTATTTTAACTTGATATATTTAATACTGTTTTTCCTTAATATTATAAATCTATGGCATCATCCTTGTGCTGCCTTAGTCACTCTTTCCGCTTAGCTCTGTTGTCAGAGGGGGTGGTGATAAAAGATTACACCTCAAATCATATTGGCTGAACTAATTCATTTTGGAACTCTTCTGAAAATCTAACTGCTGAAAAACTGTTTCCTTTCTAATTAAGGGGCTAAGAGAAGAAGAAAAAGGAGGTGCTTCCTAACCGGGATAAAGGTGTTTTCAGTCTTTGCAGCCAGCCACTCTTTATGGTAGTTTTTCTCCAAAAGTACCTTGCTCAGGAAGAGCACTCAACTCCTTGGGTTTTGCTTTTGATGCTTGATGGCAAGCAAACTCTGAATAGCTAATGTTATTTAATGCAGAGTTGGTTGTGCTGTTGATGAGTCACTGTCTAGTTAAGTGTGTTCTTTTTAATTGGCTTTGTTCATGACTTTTCCCTCTCCTAACTGTGAAACGAATATTTGTTGTAGACCTTGACCAAAGTAAGTCCTATACTGATAAGTAAATTTTTTCACTTCAGTATGTTGTTGTGTTAGTGGGGTTTTTTTCTATTGTTGCTCCTGAGGCAAATGTGAGAAATTTGCTGGTTACCTGGCAAAGTCACACATTTTTTGGTAGTTGATGCAAATAGCATGTTACAATCATTCATCTCTTAGTTCATTTGACTCTTTCCTTTGGAGACTTTTCAACCCTATTCCACTTGCCAAGGAGACTAAACCTAATGTACCCAAATTAAACAAAATCATGATTATTTTTAAAAAGAAAAAAAAAACACACAAAAAATCCCACATCAACTAAACAAACACAAATCTACAATTTACAACACTTTCAGTTTTAAAGTTTTGGTAACATGCACTGAATACCTGCTGGAGAAGGGAAGATAGTGTTCTCTTAGTTGTCATATATCTTTAAGGTCCTTGTCTGGAATTTCTGGAGCTCCCTTTTGCATTAAACTGATTACAAGGGGATGGCATTGTCACTCCTGCTCAAGGTAAAAAGAAGATGAGCCTTTATTTATGAAAGCCTCTGTGTCTGTTTCCCTTGATAGCTGTCTCAGGCTGCATTTTAGATTTTTCTCCTCCTTACGAACTCAAGTCTAGAAGAACAACATTTCTGCATTTCATAACTTCCCTTAAGCACTAGTAGCAGAATAAAATCAGCATAATGTTTTAATTGTGTTGCTAATGCAGAAAAAAATAATGATGAGGCAGATAGTAAACTTGTTAATACCTTCTGTTGCTGTTGAAGTTATGAACAGCAGCCCAAGTAATTTAGCTTTCTGGCCAGTAACTCAGGAAGACAGCACTGTTTTAATATGCATGTGAGTCATGCTTGTTATCTCTGTAAATACAAAAGGAGAAGGCAAGCAAAGTAGTAATACTTTACTTAGAGCTTAAGTTATTCATGAAATAGCCTTGAAAACTGAAACAAAACAAGCATATCAAGGGAGTTACGAAAGTGACTGATAGTTGTTATAAAGCTTTCCACTTGCTACTTGAGCAGTTATATAAATTGTGAGATACAGTTTCATTTAAGGGCTGGGGATAGGGTACCATTTATTTCTTCCTCTGAATTACTTTTAGAACTGAACAAGTCAGTGCAGCTGTCTGCCTAACCTGTTGCTAGTGTCAATGAAACTGCTTTACTTCTTGATACTTTCCTCTCGCTGTCAACATAGTAGGCAGATGCTGTATCAATAACTTTCTTAGTTTATAAACTCCATCTGCCTTTCTAGAAGCTCTGCAAGTGCTGTGTTTTGGATTCAAATAAGCCTTTAGACACCGGGTTCTTCTCATTACAGTGAGAAGTGGGGAAGCCTGTAGAAATCAGAAGGTGATGTGAGAGGCTCTAAAGAGAAGGCAGTTAGCTGTGTGAGCATCAGGTGTGACACAGCGCTGATGGGCTTCACTGCTGCAGTTTTTTTTTTACTTCTTAGCTTGACAACAGCGTGAGTCATGACAAACAGTTAGGCAGAGGTCAGAAAATGTTCCTTACAGGTGACCAGGCAGTTGTTAGGCTATAATAACATAGCTATGTTAGTAATGGGATGGCTTGTCATGTAATCTCCTGCTAGGGTAAGGCTTGTCTCAATGGATCTGGAGAACTATTCTGTACTTCAATTAACTTGTTCTGCTAACTGATTAATAGTGCTCTTAGTTTTATGATGTTTGGCTTTATTAGTACAGACGTACATGTTCATTTTTAAGAGAGAATGTCACACTGCAGTTCATTCAGAAAAAGTTCCAAACTGTTTGAAAAACTGGCTTTAAGATCTATGTCAATGATTATATGTCTTCTGATAAACATTTTTGTGGTATTTTTTTTCCATGCTGCTTTAATTATTTTTGATTAAAGTAATTTTGGAACAGTCTGGATAAACCATGCCAACCTTAAATTGTCTTTGCTAAAATAACTATGTTAACTCATTTTGCTATTAAATGAAAAAGTCTAATATCCTGGATGATACCCGTTACAAGTTTAGAGAAAGTGTTCAGCACCATATGCTGTATAAGAAAGACAATAATAAAATAAAGTTAGAATCAGGTTGATAAAAAAAGCAATGCTAGCTACACAGGAAAATTTCATGCCAAAATACTTACTTTTTAGGGCATCCATGATTTGTAGTAGTGCTTAGGAACTTACTAGTAAATGCTCAGGAAACAAGAGGGAAAAAAAACCCCTTAGTTCATGTTAACAAAAGCATAACATTTGGGGAAAAAGTTCAAAATTTGTTAACTCCTGCACAATTCAGTAACTGTATGCACTAAACTCACTCCTTCAGTTCATAGTCTTATGAAAATATGTGCAGTGTGTATTGCTCTGTTTTGAAATGCTGCTTGAGAACAGAAAAAGAGAATGAAGGATATAATTAGAAATGTGGTACTGTACAGTACTGTAATTTTGTACACTCATGTTACTAGAAGTTGACCCCGTGTCCTGTCCCCAGGACACACTTTTGGAAGCTGGAGTGTTGATAGGTAGTATGGGATATAAGACAAACTCTTAAGCAGCACCTTGCAAGAGCTTTGAATGAAATACTTGGAGCAATGGAAAATATGTAAAAGAATGGAAGGGAGGGAATCATACAGGAGAAAAGTAGTGATTGCAAAAATATAATTATTATTTGTACAGAACATATGATCCTGCCATTTATCCCTGATAGTCTTCTCAAAATGACAGTAAAAAAGTTAATACCAGATACAGAATGCATTTCTCAGCTTTGGTTCAAAATGTATTTGTTTGATTGGTTTGATTCTAGTGTGGTTGGAGGGGAAGGGCAGGCTGCTTGATTGATTTTTTTTTTTTTTAATTTGGTTTTTGTTCCTTTTTCTTTTTTCTTTTTTTTTTTTTTTTGTTTGGGTTATTTTGGGTGTGGGGGGTTGTTTGGCATTTTGTTTGTTTTGTTTCAGCAGCCAGGATCTCCTAGTTCTTCTGCAAGACTTCTTGTGTTCTGCTTTCAACTTATCAAGGTGTCACTATTGCGTATTTCTCTTTTGTTGACAGCATACTTCATGTCTCCAGAGACTTTAAAGCAAGAATAGTTAATCTGTACATAGTTTTGGAATCAAGACATTTCACTCATTTTTCTGTTGCTGGCCAAAGATACACTTCCACAGTAAGGAAGGATTTGGTTAAGAAAATAATTCTGCACCTGGTGCCAGAATTAGATGATTCCAAACCATTCCATATGCTAAATTACCAAAATCAATCAATTGCTTTAGATTTGTTTTCTACCCACAGCAACTTTTTTCCCATCCAAACCAGTTTAGCTTAGTTTACATTCAGTTTAGCTCTCCTGCTATTCCATGTGAGGGCTTTAATTTTAATTATTAATTTGTATCTGGTTTTATTCTTCTACTGATGCATCAGAAAATTAAATCTCGTGGTTTATTTTAGGATTATAAAATTTGCAGTTTTCCAGTGTTCAGAAGTTGTTTAGATCATACCTCATATGCTATATAAGCTTCTCTTTATGCTATTAGATTTAACTGTGCAGGCTTAGTGTCTGCCTTCAGCAGGAATAGCAAGTAACAAATAGCTGAAACTGTAAAAAGAAAGTCTTAATAGAATTGCATAATTTTACTGTTCAGAAAGACTAATGTGTGCTATTGGCATTTAGGAACTGTGGTAAGCACTAAGTTCTATAGCAGTTTTTTTGTGTCTGTGAAGTTGTGATACAATGCAATGAACACCAAAGGAGTAATATTCTGCGTAATCGTTTTTTTCACTTCGATTTAATTTATTTTCAGTTTCTGAATATGGCTAATTAAATGGCTACATTTTTACAAGTGCAAAACCATACAGTTTTTATCATGAATGTGAAAATAGGAAGTATTTGAATCAAATTTTGAGGATAATTGGAAATAAATAATTGCTTTAAATGGTCATTGCTTGCAGCAGTAAAAAGAAACAAACACATTTTATCTCTTCTGGGGAATCTAAATTTGATAGAAAAGAAACAGCAAACACTTGCAGTTTCAACAGCAGAGCATGTTCAGCCAAGAAATGTAATGCAGGAAACCAAAAGTAACAATATTTATACCACTGAATCCTGTCCCATTTATGTGACTTTGGTATATATGCACACACACACCTTTTTGCTGAGCTTCAATAAAGTTTTGAGTATTTACAGAAAAAGCTGTAAAAGCTGGTTCTGTTATTGCTGGTTTTGGCATTGCTTTCTCAGTAAACAGAACATTGGTCAGGATGTCACATGATGGACCATTATTCCCCTTATATTTGAAAAAACTAACATCACCAGTACAATTCAAAATTTACACATTTTTTACTGAAAATGTGCTAATTCTGTAGCAACACTTAAGAAGTGGTAACATGGTGCTGAAATTTTTTTTTGTAGCTATGCTGTTCACATACCTGAGTACTAATACTTTGAATTAGTTTTGTTTTTGAAGACTTACAGTGGATCAGCAATACTCCTGTAACTTCACAGGCCTGGGGAAAGGGGTCTGTTTGGCAGTTTTGATAACTCTTTGGTGAGAACATTTAGATAACCTCCTTTTTCCTGGTTAGATTCTGTGGAGTGATCTACTGTAGGATCAGATAAGCAAACTTACTTTTTCTCAGATAATGTATATATTTTCAGAATCTTGATAGGATAGAGATATCTTTGTGTTTGCTGCCCTTACTTGGGGCAGTAGGTCCATTGTGACTTATTTCACCATCACTCATTCTGGAGCATATTTTTAATACTTCTTTTATGCATATTTTTAACATACAGAAGAAGGGATTTGTATTCCCAAGTTCTCTGTTGTTAGGAAAAAATATCTTATACCCTACATACTTCTTCCTTTAGATAATTTGCAGACATTGGAAATAATTGATATTTTAAAAAGGCTTTATGTGTTTTCATACATCAAAGCTCCTTTCTCCTAATTTATTAAGAAGTTTTCTTTAACAAACCTCATTGATCATGAGATCAATTGAGACTTACCTTGTAATTCCTGGGACTTCTAAAGTCCCATTTATCCTTCTGCCCCAGATGTCTTCCGGATTGCCTGCTTTCCTGAAGCTCCCTGCTTCATGGTTCTACTTTGCTTTGTTTTACCTTTCATTATTTTCATATGTGATTACACTTTGTTGTTTAGAACCTTTCTTCAGGGCCTGGATGGGATTCATACGGTCCTCTGTGGGACTGATGAGGCAACATGATGCCTACCCAGCCAAGAACCTTGGGAATCATAATTTATGTGGAAACTGCATCTCGGGGGGAAAAAAAAATATCTTCCTTTCACAATGTTACATAATGCCTGAAAGTTCTTGGGGAGTGAATTCCTGAATGCATTATCCTTATTCTTTTGGACAGGAGGATCTGGAGGAGTGGAAATGGATTTGTTGTTCTCACAGACCAGAGGCTAGAAGGCAACCCTTGGGAATCTTAGAAAATTTTAGTTATTTCTTTTCTTGTTTTTCACGTGGAGTTTTGTATTCTCATTTCATAAGCTATCTGAGTATGTTTTTTGACAAAGCAGAACAAAAGACAACTCATTAACTCTTAAGTTGTTACAAATCTTCACTGAAACAAGAAAACAAATGTTCATATAATTAGTTCATTTCTTCTGAAACCTTCACTGTCTACCAAAGAATCGTCTGTCAGATTACAGTGAGTAAAAAACTTAAAAGGAAACTTTGTGTTGGTGAAGTTAGTGGAAAGTTTGTTTCAGCCTTAATTATAAATAAACTACTGTCTTTGTCTGGTTCTTTTCTTGGTCCCGTTCTGCATCTTTTCTCGTTTTGATTGGGTTTTGTGGTTTTTGTTTTGTTCTGCTCCATGTCTGGGCTAGCAAATTTTTTTGTGTTATTTGCAAATAAGTTTGGAGGACTTGAGGCCGTGAGGATTGGAGTGCAGACAGGGATGTGGAAGAGATGGACTATCAGACGCAGCAATCACAGATTATTCAAAAAGGAAGTCAAATGCACCTAATTTTGTGTAATGCTAGCCTTTTTGTGCTCAAAATTCTCAAGCAGTTTTTTTCAAGCCACCTCTTTTGGGCTTTCCTCCCTCTGCCCCCTTGTTTTCTCTTAAAGCCATAAACCTTCTGTTAAACTTGTTGCATCCTCCAAGTCAAGGCTTGACATGCATGCAGGAACGTGCAGACTCGGAAGACAAAACAGAACTTGATCTCTCAGAATTACTTTTCTTTTCTGATAATCTTGCTGATTATCCAGCTTGGAGCCAGAAAATCATTGGGAGCACTTTTCTTTACTGCCTTGCAGGAAAGTAGGGAGGAGTTCTGCTCTTTAAATGGGAGTTTTTAGTGGAGCTACTCCATAATGTTGTAGTAGTAATCTCCATAATGTATGTAGGTAGTCTAGACTAGCAAAACTGCCGTGGGTTGTTTATGTTTCCCATTTTAATTGTGTCTCCTATTTAAGAGTTTTTCAAAGGGATTAGTTGACTTATGTAGGAGCACAAAGCTACTGAAAGAATAAACTGAGAAGTGTGCAAGGAGTTATGTAAGGAAGTCCAAGATAATGTTACTTCCTTTAGCTGCCCACTGAGAATATCTGTCCTTGCTTATGAAGAAGCTGTGTCTATTTGAAAACTTGGTTCTGTAAATTTTTCTTTATCCACCTCCAATTTTTTCCTCTCAAGTAGTGAAGGGCCTTCCTTCCTTCTTTTGAGGGAAAAAATGTAACTGGAACAGATCAGAATTTAAAAAACTCCCTATGCATACCCTTTCTTGTTGTTTTCTTAGTGAAATAACTCAAAATACATAGTAAATAGATTAGATAATTAATCATTCTAATTTAAATTCAACTGTTAATGGTACTGAAAACTGAAAATTAAATATTATCTCAGACACTGTGTTTGTCATCTACCAACGATTTTAAGGTGCATATTAATAAATACGAGGCTACAGAAATAACCTATAGAAATTTGCAGACAAATAATGCTTAAAAGAGTTCTATATGAGGGACCTTGAAGTGTGAAAAACTTGGAATTCAGTGTTGTCTTAAGATGATGCCATCCATGCCTTTTTAGTGGGTTTAAATACTTATTTCACATTGCAACCTGCAAAAGATGACTGATGCACAATTTGAATGGATTTACTTGCTTTGAAGTAACATTTAGCCTTTATAGTTTAAATAAACTGGTCCTTGTAGCTGAATTAAGCACATTACAGTCAATATAAATGGACATAGCATGTTCACTTTCCAGATTATTTTCTAAAAATATTATTTGCTCCTTATTTGCATATAACATTTAATCTTTGTTGATTTGCTATTTCTGAGGCCTGTGGCTGTTGTCCTCTTAATTTATGGATCCAAAAGTAGTGATGGTCTCTGAACATTTTTTACTTTCTCTTGCTGTAGATAAATTATGGGAAGCAAAATCTACACTACATTTATTTTCTAGCTCTAAAAATACAAATCTTATAACAAAGCAGATGTATTTTTTTTATCTGTTTACAGTTTCAGTCATGTTTAACACTTCCCTTATACTTTAAAGAAGTTAATAAAACTGGGAAGTAGTTTCATATATTTTGGTCCTTTCTACATATTTCATATTTTCCCAAAGAAAAAATAATTTATGTCTTTAAAATGTTTTTTTCTTTGTGATGTAATATTCTGCTGAAGTCATGTTACTTTTTAATGAATTTCTCTTAGTGTTTTACTTAGCATTTCATCCAAGAGGAGGCTGAAGATTTGAGAGTAGCTGTATTTTTACATGTTATCCAAATTTAATCATTTAGGAAGTTTTCCAGAATCCATTTTTATGTATTGCATTATATATTTTTTCTTGACTAATATGAAGTCAGCCATAAATAACATGAATATTAACTGTGTTGAATACCAGCCTCTTATTTGGCACATATTTTATACCCAGGAGAAATTAGATATAGCAATGGCGGAGCAGATCACATTAATTGAAAATATTTATAATATATGTAATGATACGTGTTAGATACTTCATATCTCCAGAATGACTGTGAACTCTTAAAATCTATTTGACAGAAGAGGTTCTGGGTTTGCACCAATGATACGTCTGCCATTTACTGGCCTGAAGTAATATTTATGAAAAGGTGGTGCTTGTTTGATGATGTAATACAAGGTGTTGGGTAAGAGGCGGGTGAAGATTAGAAAATCCTGGCAGACCTGCAACGGTTTCAGTGAACCTGCACTGATTCAGACCAGTTGCAATCTGCATTCAACAGTTGCAAATAACTATTTTTCTTTGATTGTCCCAAGTTTAAATAGATTTGCAATTTCTCAATGAAAATAAACTTTTTCATTGTGTTGAAAGTTAACTTTCTATTTAGCATTTTATTTTCATTGTTAGAGTATATGTAGTGGTAATGATGTTTCCATCATAACACATGTTGTAATGCATAACAGTATAGCACTACTGTATATATTTCATCCAAACCATGCAGGAGTGACTTAAATTTCCCTTGTGATTGCTACTGTGATGAAAGAAGTCACTGTTGCCACCAAAGACTTGCTTTCTAGCAAGGTGGTTCCAGAGTTAAACCTCCATTTTGCAGTTTTGTTGTAGGGCTAAAATGTTCTGTCTCGAAAATATTTTAATATATTCAGAACACACAAAATAGGTTTATCTTAAAAGGAAAGAAGCAGTATTGGAAAAATGAGACTAGGATGAAGAATAACTTCAACTTATCCAGCAGTAGATGTTTTTCAGCTGTATTTTCCTAAGGTACACATACGTGGTCAAATCTAAATACAGCTGAATGGTTACAGAAAGCAACAAATTACTTAATCACCTTTCTTTACTGTGTAATGTATCATGAAAGGTGTATATGGCATATGCAGGGGCAGGACCTCTGTCAGTTGCAGAATTTTTTAGAGCTTCTGACTGTGAACACTGGTACTTCACTTTCTTCAATAAATAACATGTGGAAGAAAGAACGAGAGTTTTAAAGTTTCTTATACAGATTCTAAAAAAAGGGGGGGGGGGGAATTTGTCGTGAATCAATATATTTTGCTTCTAACCAAAACAACTGAACCATAACTTAAGGTATAATCTTTCTATAAAATGAACCAATGAAATGCAATGTAAAGATTTCAGGTTTTTGAATATTTTTGTACAAGTGGAATAAATACATAACTGTTGTTCTTTTAGTGAAAGAGGAGTATTATTGATATAACACTGGGTCTCAAAGAGTTGCAAGCACAGTAACTGAGATATATTTATATACAAGTTTTAGCCTCTATCAGCTTTAAGAAGAGTTTATATTATGCATACACCAAAGTATGTGTGATAAGTGTCTTCATTCAGATACTTCTGTAGTATAGGTGTTAGAAATCAGAACACTTAGGAAATCTGACAAAGGATTGAGCTTTTAAAGTCCATTTCCATTTGAATTCATTTGTCTGTATTAAAATACTGTAAAATACTTTATGTAGGACCAATTTCATTTCTAAACAAAAGTAGGTTTTACCTGTTGCCCTTTAAAAGTCAGCATTTGTAGTAGATAGTTCATGAGTAAAATGAAATTAATGATATGTACATCACAGAAGTTTCTTGGCATTTACCTCATTTATGTTCCATACAATCATTTTTGCATCTTCTTTGTTGTCATTGGGTGGGCAGGTATTGCTGCAATGGAAGTGGCTTGCAGTACACCAGATATTCCTGGTTACCCCTCTCCCATAATTTTTCACAGTGCAACTGAGTTGAGGGTGCTTTGTTTCATTTGCCACCTGTCACTTGCAAACTGCCTAGTGGTTCCTCCTGTCTGGTGGATTCTTCTTGCAGAAAATCTTAATTCAGTAGTATATACAGTCCCATGAGTGATAAATCTAAATGATCTAATTTGTTACAATTTCATGAACGTTTATTGTAATGTGGATCTCTAGAGAAGTAAATCTAGCACCTTGAAAATTACAGTACCTCACCTTAATCTCAAGAGACCAAAAATCACTCAGAAGTTTTTTCCAGTCTCTCATTCCTAGTAACTGAGAAAACAATAACTAAGCATCTCCATTAACAAATGCCATCTGCGAACATATCAAATGTCCCACACTCAGGGTTCAAACTAGGGCAGAGCTCACAGATGAGCAGGAGATCCAGATAAAAGCCAAGTCTTCAGCCTAATACAGTTCTTTTTTTTTTTTTTTTCTGTAATCAGCCTGATCTGAATGAAGGACTGTTTACTGAATTGGTATGTCTACACTTTAATTTTTCTGAGGATTTACATGTTCACATATGCAGGAAAGAAAAATGTAGGAACCTCTTCGTTTATTCTTATAATAGATACAATAACAATTAGGGTTCAGTATTGTATTTCTCACTTACCAGAAAAGTGTGCAAAAAAATTTTAAAAAGAAAGACAAAATATGTTCTATAAGCAATAGCCTGAAATAATATAAAAATTAATCCATGAATATAACTGCAACAAGCATAGCACATCTCTGGAGCTATTACTGTGACGTAAATTTATGTATCTGTGTAATGTATCAAAGAGGAAACCCAAAGCAATTATTTCAAACTCAGTTCCTCAAGAGCTGCATGATAAATATATTCAGCTTTGGAATCCAGTAAAGCTTGTGATTCATTAACAGCTCTCATACTGCCAAAGAGTGAACTCAATTTAAATATCTAGCTTTTATGTCCAGAAAATAAAGTGGATGTTCCCATCTACAGTAGAGAATTTACTACCGAATTGCAGGAGTTATTTGCCTTGAGGGTTCAGTAGACATCTCTTCTTTTGTTTGATTAATCTTCTCTTTTTAAGATGCTCAGGAACATAAAAGCTAGGTTGCTTGGAAACTTTCTGAAAGGACCCAGAACAGTTTAACATCTTTAAAGGAAGTTAAGGCCTAAATGTCTGGCTCCTGAACTGTGCTCCAATAGAACATGAAAGAATTTTAGTTTTGCGGTGCAGTAACAAGTTATGTGTTTCTTGTTGTTCCGTGTTTCCTTAAAGGAGGGCTACTGACTTATCAACAAGGCCTTCATCAAACAAAAGGGTTTAAAACTGCAGACAGAGCTGTTAATAAGAGTTGTTCCTACACAATTATTTGTGTGTATCTGTTAACTTTTAACAGCTTTTTGTGGGATAAAAATAAAGGCTGACTAGTGCAAGGCTGTCTGAGGAAACAAGAGGAGCATGGTTTGGGTGAAAAAGGTGAACAGTACTGGTAAGGATGCAGTGGTGATAAATATGTGAGAGTTCTGTGGTTTGTTTGGTGGGTTTTTTTCCTCTGCGGTTTTCACTTTTGGTGGTTGGTCTGCTTACTAGTTCTGGTTTCCGAAGGCTGCTGTCTTGTTCCAAAATATCCAGGAGCCTGTCCAGCAGCTTACCATTGCATTAATACAATTGCATATGCTTGATAGTTTTTTATGTCTAAGTCTTCCTTTTGCCAGTTAAGTAATGTTAGTGATAGCTGGAACATTAACTTCAGGGCGATACAGGCAAGGTAATCTATTCTGAATATGTGATTTCAGGTTTTAATTAAAGACAGTATTTTTTTCTATATTGATCAGAAGAGTGAAATCATAGATTTTAGTTAGAAGATGGAGAAGGCCATTTAACCCGTTTCACATGATGCCAAGGAAAGCAATTCTTATGTCAAAGGTTTTTGCTTGGCTCTTTTTGATATTCTGGGGTTTTTTTCTGATCACCCTCTTTAGTCTATAAATATGCATTTTTCAGGTAGGTCAACAGATATAGTTCACTGTAAGGTGCTGATTCAAGGCACTAGAGCTGCTTTCTCTTTGCCTTTTCGAGAAACTGTCATGCAGAGTTGAGAAATGTCAGTCTCAGGCCCTCTTTCACACTATTTCCTCTATTCGCTCTTTTATAATGTAGTTCCATGTTTTCATTTGTGCGAAGAATTTTGAACTATTTCCAGCCACACCATTTAAAAGTAGTGAAGCACATATGCTGTATCTGGCATTTATTCACAGTATTTAGCCTTGCTCTTCTTCTCCTTATGTCTGTTCTGTTCCTCTGTGTTCAGCACTTCCCAAAGCCTTGTTTTTTCTTCCAGAGTTACTGTTGCAGTATTGGCTTTGCTGATGATACAGATTGTACCAAAAAACTCCTAGCATTCAGATAAGTTCATTCACGTAAATGTTGTCCAGAGTAAGTGATTGCAACAGTGTGTGAAGATTAAAAACTAAGATTCATACAAACACAGAAGGATCAGTCTGTTCTAAATTGGGATAACAGACCACAATATTGTAGCATATTGAGAATAGAGAGTTTTGTTGCTTGTGGTCTACCTAACACAGTGACTTGTTAGAATTGGCATAGATGTAAATAACCTTTTTGTAAAATGCATTCCTGTAGTACTTTTGTGTAAAAGGTTCTGCAGTTTCTTTTGGATTGTAGTGAATTACTGGTTTCTCACACAGTCATATTCCTGTGTATGATGTTTGCATATAACTGTAACCAAAATGATGATGCATTTATCCTAAGGATCAGCTGAATGGACTATTAATCATCTCTCTGGCAAGCAGCTTTATAAGTTTTATTTAGGATTAAGTACTCATATTTGGTTAGTATGAAAAGAAAAGATTTAATGTGCACAGTATTGTTGTCGAAGTTTAGGCATTGAGATGGCAACTGTAGTGGTGACATTTTTTGGGGTTTAGGATTGGCATCAGCCTTCTTTGAAATGTGATCTAAAGGCAATGAAAGGAGGAATGGAAAAAGAGATATTTCTTCTCATTCATAAATTATCTTTTCTTCTATCAGCCTGCTTTCTGGTTTATCTGCGGTTATTAACTTCACCAGATTCTTCAGTTTCAGCTTTTCGTTTGCAGCCTGACTCAGACAACATACTTCAGGGATTACCAAATACAGTCCACAGTCGAATTCAGACCCTGGTATTCTGCAGATGCAATTGACAATTTAATAATGGAAGTGTAGAATCACTGGGCATGGCCAGCTGCTTCTACTCTCAAGAAATTAGGCATCTCCATTGTTATGCAGTTTTAGAGGGAGCATGCCTGTAGTTCACACAAGCTCATGGCAGGCTGTCACTCTGGCATTGGGATGAGTAATTTGGTTTCTCTGAGTTCTTATTCTGCTTGTTGCTTATTAGAACATCTTTATTTATTCATGTTAGGAGGGAAGACCAGCATTAATATGGACAAGACCTCTTGGTGAAAAGGGCTACTTACATCATCTGTCTTCAGGGGGTTTTTGGGGGGGGGGGTGTTCAAGTTTTTGTGTCAGTAAGAGTACTGCTGGTATATCGCTTGAATACTGAGCTGACCTTATTTGAAATAAGATGTTTCAGATGATTCATCATGAAACAAGTCAATATGGTGGTGCCTTTACCATGAAAATAACAGTAAAAAATCTATAGCCATATGGCTGGAGCTGTGTTTCTCTGGTATTCTTATTAGATAAGAAACTTTACCTCACCCACTAAATCTCTGTATGAAAGTGGGGAGACCAGTATAGCAGCATCAGTTTAAATATTCTAGGAGTATTTTTACTATTTCCCTAGCTTCAGGGTATACAGTCTTCCTTTTATAATTATAATGCTGTGATCTTAGGAGAGTAGGAGTTTACACTGCCCACAGGATACCATCTTTAAAGATGTCATTTCCTTTTCCATCTCTTCTTGCTTGTTGCTGTTTTATTGGGTTGGCTTTTTTTGTTTTGTTTGATCATTTGGTTGATTTTGTCTTTTGAGCTTTTATTGTGGCACAACAGGAAAATGCACTCAGGAGCTGTACTTTGTATGAATAGAAGTAAGATTTGTTGTAAATTAAGGCCACTGAATTCACAGTGCTCACAGAAGGATTGCAAGGCATTTTAAACATACAAAACCTGTAATTAGGCAACACAGCCTTTCAAACCACTTAGTGGTGTTCATCAAATATATATGGTTGATAGATTTCCAGTACGGTCTGATCCAAGACAAGGCAAGGAGAACAACACAACCTAAAGGTTTCTGTAAGACCCCGATGGAGTTTGCCGAATTTATTGGGTTCCTGTAGGGACAGTGATTTCTGCAGTACTCAGTCAGTTAAGAATTGCAGGAGTTAGTGGACAGAATATGAGGCTGCTAAACTGCTGAAAAGTTTAAGAATTGTATATTGTTTATTCCCTTTCTTTTTCCTCTCTGTTCTCTTTTTTCTTGACATGGAAGTGTTAGTGCCAGACAAAATACACTGCCATGGAAATACACTACATTGAGCCTGTAAGTTGTAAAGGTGAAGAAGGTTGTGTATTTTTGCCTTTGAAGGTTGATAATGATTGAGCACTTTATCTATTTATTTTTCTTGATTAAAAGCTTTGCTTACAGAAATAGCAATGGATTTGCAAGGAAGAATGACAAAATTTCTAGATTCCTGTTAGGCAATAAATTATGTGGGAGAAATACAATGCATGTAAACACACCTAATTTGATGACACTGCTTGTCAAATCCTTGGTCCTCATTGGGTCAGAGTTGAATTCCAATTAGACTTAGCTTTCCTTCTCAAGAGCCTGCATTTTAACCAACCTAGTTGACTATTTTCTTTGCTAAGGTGTTTTCCAAGTGGCTTGTCAGAGCTGAGGCAGTATTTGGGACATCTCAGCACTATGCAGTTCTTGCAGTGCTGTGGTGCAGGAAGCTGAGATGGCTCCTGCAGACCAGCAGCCACAGAAGTGTGCACAGGCAGAGCCTCTTGTTCTTGTCCAGACGGTTTCGTTCTTTGTGTGATTTTCTCCCTCCATTAAACTTAAGCCATGTGCTGACCCTCAGGAGGAAACACTGTAGACACTTCCAGCTTTTTGCTATTTAAACTGAAAAGAATATGGCCTACCAAGTGCAAAAGAATTGCTGGCCTCAAAATGGTAACATTTTTCTTTTATAGAATTGAACAATTGTACTGTTCTGTGATTAGTGTTTTATGAAAGGTAAATGTGATGGCTGATCCTAATTTACATTTGGATAAATACTTCTCTTGTTGGTGAATTACTGGGACCTCTGGATATACTGGTAACTTCATCTGTCATAGGTCCCCTAAATAAGGAGGTCTTTTCTGTACTGAGAAAAGCTTAATTTTGAAAAACAATAAAAAGACTGTTCTTAATCTATGACAAGGACTGATGACTGCATGGCAAAAGTCTTACAGCAGAATTTGATACCCTATTTTCTAAGGATTTTTTGTTGTGGTTTTTTTGTGGTTTTAAAGTTATATTATAAAATTTAAAGCAATTCAGTATGGAGCAGTTTAATAGCTACAGCAACTAATATGCTATAAAAGGAAGTTACTGATACAAAGACAATGCAGGAAAAACATCACTGACATCTGAAAAACACAAGTTCTGTGGTTCCTCCATCCCATGACACAAACAAGAGAAATTATAGTATTTTCTTAGAACTGTACCGTGAATTTTCTAGCTTTCCATCAATTGATTTTTATACAGTTAAAAACAATGCCACCAGTGTGATGCTAGTGTAGTGAATTATTTGGCTACTCTAAATCCACTATAATCTGCAGCCAGTCAATTTTGGTTAAAACCCAGTTTTGATGTTATGACATATTGCAACTGAGAGTACTTTTATAGAATAGGAAGTGTTCTAGCATTGTTATGATGATGCCTGAGCCAATATGTAACTGCATTTAGATCATAAAATTCAGACTTTATTACATGCTTCATTCTGTAGTTATCTGATTAGCATGCTTCATTATGTGTTCTCTATCTGTTCAGTGTTGACCTTTTTAACTAAACCTGTCATTTAAATCAGTCATTTGAATATGTATTATTAACAGAGTGAAAATAATAGCGTGAAGGAAGGGATACCAACATACAAAGGAGGTGGCAGAGCCACATCCTTATCATCTATTCTCCCACTTCCTAGCCTTTTAAACTTTTGCCCTCCTCTGATAGCATTTCCATGTTAGTTATGACAACTATGGAAGAATGTTTTGTCCTGCTCAAATCTCCTGCTGTGTTGCATGTAACATTGCAGAGATTGAAGGACAGCAGTGGTCACGTACCTGGATTCGCAAACTGCCAGGTGCAGACTGTGGCATGGGCTGTCAGGTCATTCACTGTCACTGCAAATTTGAGTGATTGTGGAGCAGTGGTGCTTTGCAAGTTTAGCAGTTCTGAAGAAAGTGCTGGGTGGCTGCAAAACCAGCATAAAGCTTCTTCTGATTCCTCCTCTCCAGCAATGCTCTCTTTTATTTGATTAATAATGTCCTGACCTACCTGCAAAAATGCAAAAGTCTTCCAAGTTGGAGATGTGTTCTGCAGGTGGGGGATTATCTGAAATCAATGTATTATAATTATCCTGTGAAGCTAAATGTTATTAATGTTTAATCCAATTTGTGATTCATTTTGTGCCAGAAGTCTGAAATAAAATACTTATTTACCCTGTCTAAAAAGTAATTAGGGTTATTTTCATACTGAGGGGGAGTTTAAAGCCCACTGAAGAAAACAAATTTTAATGATGGCATCAGGTGATAACTTAGGGCTAGCTTTTTTAGCAAAATCCTTTCTTTTTTTTTTTTTCTTACGGTAAATAGTTATTTTGTTCTGAAGACTAATTACAGGTTATATTTGTTAACCACTCTGTTCAGTCTTACTACCAGTATTTGCATTAATACTGTAATTCCAGCTAAAAATGTTTGTTTGTGTGTCATAGTTGCATGCTGATTTCCGAAGTAGCTGCCTGTCTCTGATAATACTTGTGAACAGGGAGGATAAGGCCTATTAATAAACCTTCTTTCTGGATAGCAGGATATTACTCACACAGCCTGTCTTTTCTACATCAACAGTTCCCTAAATTAACTTGATAAATTTGTTTTGAAGATTTTCTGGGAAATTGCCTTGAACATTTTTGAAACTAGCAAACAACAAAAAAGGACAGAATTAAGAGGGTAAATTTAGATATTTGTGGCTAAGTAGAACCTGTTGACTCCAGGAGACTCAATGTGATTGTCTGTATGTGACTGTTTACTTCATCATTCATGTTCACTAGTAGATCTTCATCTCCTTGCTTGGAGAAGTTCCAGAATATATTGAAGAGCAGGCTTAGGTGACAGAATTCAGAAACCTCGCTATACTAGTAATGAGGAGACAGTCTATTGAGACTCTATTGAGAGTGTTTGTGACTCTTCTACCTGTGTTATTCAGTTCCCACAAGTTTCTCCCAGATACACTTTAATCAAAATTAATTCAAAAAAGCCCTCCATTTTCTTTGCCTTCGCATAGATGTCACTCTTATTGAAAGCACAGGCTCTTATAAACCATGTAGGTTTTTAAAAATGTAGTATAAGGAAGCAAGCATAACCCTTCAAAAATCTATTTCCTCTCATGTGATGGCTAATGGTACATTTATAAAGAACATGCCTTATTTCTCCTGGGAGTCTCATCCAGTTGTGCTTTGGTGGATAAATAAGCCTTCCCAAATGGTTATTAAAAAGGCTACTGTGACCTCTCACCATAAATACTGAATAGTTAATAAGCAAAGTTAATCATTGAAAAATACATAGGAATCAGTTTTATACACACCAGGGGGAAAAGTGAGTAGCAGCTCTTAATAAGTGGAAACGTTTTTCTGTGTTTTCAGTATTGGAAAGATGTATTTTATTGTTGTTTTTCTTCCTCTTTCCTAATGATTTAAGTTGGCAGCATGTTTCAGGACATTGGTGTTTCACTTGAAGCCTTGAAAGAGGAGTCAGCAGTGTTTTGCCATCCTCCTTTAAGTAAGCCCTTCTTGGCATCTGATACCAGCCAGCACAAATACAGTCTATTTCTAGGAATGGAGAAGGTAGTACCTAATTTATAAGGAAGCTATCACTTTTTTAGGTCACACATGGCATAAAACTTTATTTTAATTTTCCCTCAAGGCATTTTTCAAATAGTTACTCATCACCATGGTGTAATGTGTCTGTGGTTTCTCTAGAGAAAATAATGTTGGGTTGCTATCTTTAACATCTTGGGGCTAAATTCATTCTTATGTGACCCTGTTCTAAACAATGGCTTTTCATCTGAGATTCAGTTTTGCCCCCGTACTTCAGTCATTGCTCTAAACATCAAGGAATTAATGAACACACTCAAAATAAGGAGGTGATAGGTTGTCACGTTTCTTTGCATGCCTAGGGTAAGTCTGAAGCTCACTTTGAGGGTTTATTTCCAAGAAGTGAGGTAATTGTTTAGAAAGACAATCTTCTTGGTTGGACAGCGCACAAATGCAACCATTTAAGTTAGTTGCAATTTTGACAGAGGAAAATTCCTGCTGGAATCATTCATTATTTTGAAAGGGACCCTCCCTGTTCTCTGATATTTCTAGAAATACCAGTTTGAAATAACTGCCTCTGCTGTTATGTATTAATCAGCAGAGGGCACTCTGCTCCTTTAAAGATAAAAAAGTGTGGTTTAAAAATATGGAGGCAAAATGCTTTTCTTTTGTATGTTCTTTTTTTTTAAACTTATCACATCTGAAAATTCTAATTAGTATGAGTGGTGTAGAGGATTATTTTTCTAAGTAATGTTTCATCTCCTGAATTCAAATGCTTATATGATTCCTTGTCATATGTGGTTTAATCCCAGCCTAGCGCTAAATACCACACAGCCACTTGATCACTGCATCCATGGTAGGGAGACGAGTCAGAGAAAAAAGTATTAAACCTCATGGGCTGAGATAAGAACAATTTAATAACTGAATCAAAATAAAATATCGTAATAATAGGAATGAAAAGGAGAGCGAGAGAGGAAAAAACCCAAGAAAATCAAGAGATGCCCAGCACCTGCTGATGGATTCCTAGCCCACTTCCTAGCAGTGATCAGTACCTCTCAGCTGACTCTCCCCAGTTTATATACTGGCTGTGACATTCTGTGGTATGGAATATCCCCTCAGTAGCTGAGATCTGGCTGTGCTGCCTCCCAGTTTCTTGTGCACCTGCTGGCAGACAGGGCATGGGAAACTCAACTGAGAGTAAACATACTTATAAACATACAGCAACTGACAGATCAGTGTGTCATCAGTGCTTTTCTCATACTAAATCCTAAACCGTACCTATTGCTAAGAAGAAAGCTGTCTCTGTCCCAGCCAAAACCAGGACATACCCTTAAAAAGAGCCGGTTGCTTGTTTTCCTGTGCCCTAGATTCACCACAGGTTCTTCTCTAGGTCTGAAATGTAGTGGAGTTCCTGCAGTTTCTTTGTGTAAGCATGTAGATGCTAAACTGTCTGAATCAACTGACTTGCGCACTGTGAAGAGGTGTAGTCTTCTCAGTGTTTGAGTCCATGAGATCAAGCAAGGCTGGTACTGCTTTACTCTTAAATAAAAGTCTGTAGTGTGGGACCAAGGCACAGGAGTGAGTACAGGAGCGAGGCTCATGGGAGTTCTGTTCAATGGTATGCTTCTTAAGTGAGAATTCTTGTTCTGAAACATTGTCCTTCTATTTTTTTTATTTTTTAATGCACTTTGTCATGTACTGCAGTGGTTGACTGAGGTAGCAGATTCTTGAAGGCTTGTGAAGTACAGCCAGTTACTTTCCTTTCAAATGGTATGAAAATTTCAGCCTGTCCATATTTCCATTGCATTTTTATCCATAAATTCAACTGAACTACTATATAAAAATTTGGTGGAAAAATTTACCATTTGCAAGACTTACTGAGTGCTGTTCTTCAAAAACAGTGAAGCCTATTATAAAGCTGTGATGTTTATGAAGTAGCAGAAGTATTTTATTATATGTTCTGTGTACAGTAATTATTTGTAGGATTATAGCACAGTAATGGTTTGATGATCTCAACCTAAAAATTGTCCTCAGGAGAAAAAGGAAAATAAAGAACACACCGAAAAAAGAGGAAAAAACAGGGAAAAAACTTTGAACATAGCTATTTTCCTGAAAACATTATTGTATATACGTGGAGTGGCCTGTAAGAGACCTTAAAGATCATCTAGTTTAAACCCCTCCCCTGCTGTTGACAAGGATATCTTCCACTAGACCAGGCTGCTTAGAGCTCCATGCGTGTATGTGCTTCTGTAAACATTTGGTGATAATACTATCTTTTTTATAGTCGGAGCAGTAACTTGGATAATTCCTTTTAGCTACTGTTGTGGGAGGAGAGCTTGTTGCCAATTCTTGCTTATGCTGCTTCGAATCAGAAAAGTTTTTTTTTTGTTCTGTCATTGAAGATTTGAATTAAATTTGTAAATCAGTTTCATTGCTAGAAAAAGATTTTACCTTTTTGGCCTTGTCAGTTATTAATTGTGAGGACTTGATGAGGATGTAATTTGTCGCTAGTAACGATGTCTAAAAGAAAAGATTTTATTTAGTTTTATCTCCAGATTATCAATATCAGAACTCAAATGCTGCAGTTCATTTTTAATAATGTCAAAACTTTAGTAGGTATCCTTGGGAATCTTAAGGATTTTTCTGAACCAAAGCATTAATCCCAGAATTTTGTCAGCTGCTGAAAACCTTTGAAAATTTATCAGTAAAAGTAAGTTTTGGAAAACAAGTCAAAACATGTATTCATGGAACTGTTTACTTTTTAAACACAGTAGTAACTTAGCAAAATAACTTTGCAATCCGGTGCTTTGGATCTCTCTTTACTTACATGGACTGTATTTTACTTGTTGCTCTGTTTTCTTCAAAAAGGAATTCAGCAAAGTCTGGAAAACAAGCTGAACACGTGAAATATAGTCCTAACCAAGCAGTTAAATATATATAGATGAATCCTGTAATTGAACCTATTGTTTACGATTAGAATAAAACTGCATGTGTGGGGTTTGTCTGGGTTCTCTGATGTATTTTAGAAGTGAACGTAAACAAGTAGGATGTTTAGGCAGACTTGAATAATTTCAGGGCAGGATACCTAGTCTCCTAACAACACAAAACCAACTCTTTGGAGGTGAATTATGGAAAGGATGTGGCTGATCCATAGCGATATTTCAGAAAGTCAGCAGTAGAATTTCCCCAGCTCTACAAACCAAAAGTGTTTTCCAGAGAATAAAGCTGTTTCTGTTTGTAGGATCCTCAACAGCAAAAATGACACATTTTTACAGCATACATCAGCAAAGTATTCACTAGCTGCACAATTTTAGGACCAGTGTGTGAAGATTTCCTCTAAGGTGCTACATTTATTACCAGCAGGAGATAGGAAAGTCCCTAATTTAAAATCTGTTGCAAATGTAACATGCCACACACACACATAAATATTAGTTATGATTTTTATGTGATAGGTTTTTGCAACTTGCTGTTCAGTTTTTGCACAATGATGTCATCTTCCAGCTTAGCTTTATAGTTATGCCAGTATTTGAAGAGTGTAACACCCTATGCAGTCATTAACAAGCCAAGTCGTAGTGTTTAAAAGTTGTAATGCTTAACGATCTCATCTTCTGAGAAAGAAAGCAGCCAGAAGTCCTTAGGATCTGCCTAGAAAGTTAGAGGTATAAAGCTTTTTAAAAAGAGGATAAAAGAACCTTTTTTTGTTTAATAAATCTGCATATTTTAGTTTAAATCTACAGTTGGAATAGGTTGATCCAGTGAAAAATACAAAAGGAGAATCAATAACAAAAAAAAATTCCTCTCTCTTGCCTCTGTCATCACTGCAGTTGAGGAGATTACTGCATTATCTCTGTGAAGTTTAAATCTTGTGTACTGAAGAGAGAGAGCGAGATGTAACCCCTCTCTCTTCAAATAATAGGCATTTTTTGTTTCAGCTGGTTTTTTTCTTTATTCAAGCAGCAGGGACTAAAAGACGACTAGAAATTACTGCACTGTTACTAATTAAATGCAGTCAAATAATTTCAAATATTAGAATATGTTTCAATTTCATTTTGCTTTTGAAAACCAAAGTTATAGCTATAATTTACATCAAGCCTAAAGTCTCTGACATGCCAGTATATCTGAATGGTGCTATATTCCTGGTAAATTGCCTTATATAACAGACACGGACAAAACATTGGAAATACTTTGGTAATTAAGACTTCCATGGAGGTGAAAAAATGCCCCACCATACTTACAATTATGTTAGGTAACCTGGAGATGTAAGATTTTTGGGTACTTCCTAAGAAATGGTGTACAATTTCCCACCTTCATGGAAGAGTTTACCCGCACAGTTCACATCTGCATATTCCATATCTTAAATCTTGGGGATGTTTTGCAAGTAAAAAATTTGGTCATAGGGTCACTAAAATATGATTTAATTAGAGGTCCTCATGAGAGTTGTTCAAGTGCAAATTGTATGCACTGTTTTCATTTGCTTGTTTGTGTAATATTTTAAACATTTGAGTTGCCCCATAATGACATTACTAAGGTGATCATAGAGTCCACATCACAGGTTAGTTTACACAAGCTCTGTGTATGTTATCTTGAAATTCTCATGGATTTCAGTTCACCCAACTGAGATTTTGCCCTTTCACTATGAGGAAACAAAGAAGCTATTATACACCCTTATTTCTCCATTCGTGCCTTCATAGTTGTTTATATCTTCATGTTGCAAGTGGGGCCATGGTGAGGAAGATGCTGCTCTAACAAGTTTTCGTGAGGGTTTGGTAGCCTTATATATAAATGACTTTATAGCCCATACTGACTGCTTGACAGATGCAGCATTCTCAGTCTTTAAGTGTTAAAATAGACATCCATAGTTTCATTTAAGTTCAGCCTACCAGAAAGTGTTGGGATCATCCAAAGTTGCTGTGGCATTGTCATTCTTGTAGCTGGGATTTTAGAATATGGTGATTGTCCTGCTCTGCTCCGTGACAGCCTTACCTGATTCCAGTGTGTGGTTTTGATTGCCAGAATACAAGAAGAATGTTAAACAATTAGAGAGTGTCCCAAGGAGGGCCATAAGGACAGTGAAGGGCCTTGAGAGGAAGCTGTGTCAGGCTGGAATTACTTGATCTGTTCAGCCTGGAGAAGAGGAGACTGAGGGGATATGTCATTGCAGTCTGCAACTTCCTTGTGAGGGGAAGAGAAGGGGCAGCCTCTTTCACGGTGACCAGTGACAGGACCCAAGGGAATGGCATGAAACTCCCCAACAGGGGAGCTTTATGTGGGATATAGGAAAAGGTTCTTCATCCAGAGGGTGGTTGGGCACTGAACAGCTCCCCAGGGCAATGGTCACATCACCAGCTGACGGAGTTCAAGAAGCATTTGGACAGTGCTCTTAGGCACATGGCGTGATTCTTGCAGTGTGCCGCACAAGGCGGGAAGTTGGACTTGATCATCCATGTGGGTCCCTTCCAATTCAGGATATTCTGTGATTCTGTTTTAGTATGTTTTAACAAAATGTGAAACACTGTAAATTAGAGATGTTTAACAAAAATTGTGACATGTTTTTAGACAGGAACATAGAAGTCTTGTGATGTGGTGTGCCGTGGTCTGATGGCCCAGTGCCGCCCGTGTTCCTGCGGTGTCCCTCATTGGAGCCACTCAGGCGCTGCCTCACACAGCACCTACACAAACACGGGGCAGCCACTGCCACACTCTGAGGCAGCCCCTGACACACTCTGAGGCGTCCCTGGAGACAAAGAGGCGGGAGGGGCCATCTGGCCTGCGATCCCAAGATATCTATTATCCGCCAGGGAGCAGCACCCAAATGGCCGCAGGCAGAGGAAACCGTGGGGGTTTGTCCCGAGGAGCTGAGGGGCGGGCAGAGCAGCACTGACCAATGGGCTGAGGGCTGCGGGTGGAGACAGCGTTGATTGACATAAGCAGGGACCAATGGGAGAGGGGAAGGAAAGGGGAGGGGAGACGGGTCAGGGGCCAGTGGGATCCTGAGGGAAAGGGGAGCAATGGGGTTCGCTGTGGGGAGAGGGAATTTAGTCACCACGACAGTCTTGCATTCATGAACACCTAAAGTCAAATCAGCATTTTAATGTAATAATATAAATGCAAGAAAATTGCGTGGTGGAATAGGCTAGTTACCCATTGAATTATAAACATTTTGGATCAGAAGCTACTTCAAATCTCTGAGTTCCCCTATAAATTTTTGGATGTTATAATTTTGGATGTTTGCACATACAGTTCTTGGAAATGAACTTACTAAATATGCTGTCTGGGTAGGTTCCAACTTTTTACAAATCACTGTTATTGAAAATTTGAACTTGCTTCATGCATGACATTGAAACTTAAGCTTTCATTCATTTTTTTTTTATATGAAATAGTATAATCTAGAAGCCAAAGACATTGCTTAAGGGAAGTGATACTATTATATTTATTTAATTACGTTTTCCATTCCAACTGTGTCAATAACGTTCTCTTTTTCCTACTTTGTCTAGTGACCTGATCTCAAGCAAAGCTAGGCAGTGAATGATTTTTAGCAATAAAAATATATAATGTATAGGAAACATTTAAGAAGTTCTTCACTGCACTTTGTTTTTGTTGTCCATCAGTCCATTAAAATTAATTCAGGTCTGGAGGAGTTTCACAAGAAAGCCACCACTGGCAGACATTTGGCAGCAAGCAGATGATTTATTTCTTAGTTTCTCCTGTTCAATCAGCCTGTCAGGTCTGAAATCCTGTTGCAGAGTTTTTATGAGAGAAGTTTCAGACTTGGTTCATAATTCAGTTCAGTCATAGGACCACAGTAGCCTGTGACACATTGGATTTCTGGGGTGGTTATCCCCTCTAGTGCTTGGGTGGTACCTGCTTATCAAAGGAGATGAACATACTAATAAAATAACAAAGCCAAGAGAAAAAAGGTCTGTGGCTTTTCCTGTAGCATGTTATTGGAGAGGCTTTCCTGGCATGTTCATTACAAATTGCACATTTGGAAAACATGCTGTGCTTTTTGGTTGCTTTACCCTTCCATTTTCAATGGGATCAGGAATTGTCCAGGAGAAGACAACAGGCCAGTCTTCTGACTTCAAATGGTTTGTGTTGATCTCTGGGCATTTTTACTCCATACAAAGGCTACAGAATATAGAAGTTTTTTGGTTGATGAAGCTTTGCCTCAGAGGTTTGACTAATGTTTCATTCTGAAGATTTACACTGATTTACAAAAAAAAAAACCAAAACCACCAAAACAAACAAAAACTGAAACCAAGATGAATAATTTAGTTCCTCCTATACCTGGAAAAGTGAAATACACTTTTGGCATTGGGCATTTTTATTATTCAGTTTATTCAGCTAACTGCCATGGCCACTGTGTAGTTCAGGAAAATATATAGAGCATTTTGGTAAAACCTAGTTTACTTTAAATGCATCCAAATAGCCAAAGAAAGCAAATGCTTCACAGTAGTGAAATGTCAAACTCACTGCTCGTATGCAAATCTAACCACCATTAGCACAGCCCTACAAAACAAAGAACAGAGGGAAGTATGAACCTTTTTCTTAATAATAGTGCAGAATTACTAGAACTTTTTCAGCTCCTTTGAAGTAGATTCTGTAGGATCAGGTATCGCCCAGTAATTTGGGAATTCCACCATATTCCTGTTACCATAAAAATAAGAGATTTTAAATAAAATAAGTAGAAGACAAATGATGAAGCCCAGATACAAAAACGCACACTTTTGTAAGTATATAATGGGCAAAAAGAGTGTTCCAGGAAAACCAACATAGAGCTGTAACGCTGTTGAAGTTCAGAATCAGTTTCTAACACTGTCTACACTTTTCTGAGGGGAATAAAGGAGGAGAAGACTTGGTAGCAGTATCTCCTTAAGTACAGGTGGTTGTGATTACCATTCCCAAAAAACTACAGTTTTCTTATTCTGGAATCTTGTTTTAAATACATGAGAAGAAGACCCTAAATGTGGTTTGCCAAAAATAATTGAATAAGTGTTTGCAAGATTCCTGGTAAATAAAGGGGAAATCGTTATATTCCCAGGAGGCCATGGAAAGTTTTTGTCTGCTGTTGTTGAAAGCGTACTGAACTGAACAGTCACCTACACCCTCTAGATTTGGGTTGTGAAATGATTGAGTTGAACCAGCAGTAATTAGATCTTAATGACCAGTTTCAGTTTGTTGGTACTTACAGAAACATTCAGTTTTGTCTGTAATGCTTATCTTTTCTTTGTTTCAGTGTTTTGGTAACAATTATTGGTGTCCAAAAATAAAGATGTCTAAGGAGATAGTTTTCCCCAGAATAACTTCACTCCCTGTGATGATAACTTAAAGGTTTCCTCCTTTTTTCATCTTCACAATTATCTCCATGGTTTTTGATTTTTCAGATTTAACATACATGTTGTTACGTAATGTGAAGAATCATTAGTATTGTTCATTGTATATGAGCTGTGTGCAAACATAGAAAATTAAGTAAATTTTATTGTTTTGTTTGTCTTGAATTAGGTTCATGCACTGTTAGTTCGAGAAGTTGATGTAGAGAAGGTGTCAAGTTTTGAGAACCCATATGTAGATGCAATAAGAAGCTTATGGAATGACCCTGGAATTCAGGAGTGTTATGACAGACGACGGGAATATCAATTATCAGATTCAACTAAATAGTAAGTACATTGTAGCAATGAACAGCTATATATAACTTTCTGTTTCTAACAAAGTGATTTTTACTTTTTGGCTTATTGTAATATATGTCTGCGTACATGTTTGCGTGCATATGCAGCACAAACATAGCTGAATAAATATGTACCAAATTGAATTAAGGGGTGGCATACATATATTTTAGGATTATATCTGTGCTTATTTCACAAAATGACAGTCTGTGATCATTCAAAGTCTTAAATTAACATTTTAACTAGGAATGGTTAATTTGGGGGGAGGATTTTTAGTTAAACCTATTCAACCTACTCTCTTCCAACATATAATCACAAATGCAAGATGGGCAAAAATAATTTCATCTAGTGTGACAGTGGTGAATACTGGGAAGTGCAATCAAAGTAAACCTTCATACAATTCATAAAAATTGAAATGTCCAAGAACTCCTATTTTCCAGGTTTTCTGTTTTCCCTCCTTGGCATTAGCAGGGAAATATACAATGAGGTTTGTTTTATACTGAACTGCCTTTCTATTATGTAAACAAAGACTAAACTTTAAAGAATACGGCTTTCAGGAAGATGTAAGGAAAGCACTTCAAGTTAAATTTATTGTTCTAGATCTACAATCATAAAGATGCATATGTGACTAAAAATGTCTGAAATGTCACATCTTTAGTTTCTTGGGACCGGAATCTGATTAAAAAACAATGTGAAATCGGTCATTGGAATCTGATGTCTGCCTGAAGGTTTACTCTATAAATCTTAGTTATTTTTTAGTGATACGGCATACAGCTCAGGTAAAATTTCTCATTTGCTGTCAAAGAAACAGGTCTATTGATGTAGACCAATGCTGCAGACCACAGCTTAGTTTGTTATTGAAGCCATGGCAAAAATCTGCATGGATTCTCCATTGATTTTCATATTAACTGTGAAAAAAATTATTCCTATTACATAATTCCAGTCCCTATTTGGCATGTGTACATGAATGGAAGCCTCTTACTTATGAAAGTGAACCGTGAAGCTTCCATTAAGCTCACTGTAGTAGGTCATTAGACATGACAGGTGTAGAGTGGTATTTATATGCCCAGTGGTCTGAGCATCCTTATCTACCACAGCACTTTGTAAGTGAATTAGTCAAGATAAACTTAATAGGATCTTGCTGATACAATTTAGGCAGATGAAGACCTATGGATGCATGACATCTCTCATATTCATTGCAATATTATCATCATGCCATGACTTCCCACTGCCCTGTGCATAGGGTTTCTGTTGTCCTGTGCAGTTTTCTGTCCTGTTACCTTCCCAACCCAGCATTTTTGCACACAAATTTTGGTGTAGAGTAGTGCAAAGCATAATGGCATCTCTCTTGTACTGTTTAGATTCTCACTGTCCCCAAAGGTACCATATTATGTTTTGGTTTTAGGTGGTAAGGAAATAAATATAATATTACATAAAGAGAAAAATGTCAGGGTGCATAAACAGTGAAAAAAAATTAGAGAGACATTATTAGCAATATGTTTTCACATTGTTTCTGTACTGAAATGTGTGGCAGGGTTAAGTAGTAAGTGAAGCAGAGCTCGTCTTATATTTTGAATTTCTTGTATTTGTAGGTCCTAACTTTGTTTCCACAACAGATGTGATACTGGTTTTAAAGTTGAAATAAATGTATGTATTTTGTGTGCTGCATCTTAGAGGCTAAAAATAGAATTACTCTCCTAAGTAGGAAATAATGATCTGATGCTACTTCAGATCAGATTGTGCTGAATACCATAGTTTTGACCTACTTTCAATTAAATTGTCACCATAGTGAATCTTTTGACTAGCATTAAAAATAGAAGGGAAAAATCATTAAGTAGCTATAAAAAAAAAATCCTAGTACATTGTCTTGCAGAAGGTACATGTGCTAGTTGATTGGTTATCTCAGCTCAGCATGTTTAGCAGTTAACCGTGAGTTTTTGCAGATTTGGTGACTTTATTATAGTTCATACTATGGATTTCTGCAAAATCTTTTAGATTAGACTTGTTAGTCACTGTATATGGTTCTTTAGAAAAGCCTGTATGTATACTGATGCTTGCAAGTAGAGTTTTTTCCAGGTATGTAAGCCTACTAAAAAAAAACCAACCTGCAGAAACAAAAGAAACATTGTTTCAAAAAGACAGTATGTGTGTTTATCAATAAAACACCCCAACAAATTTATTAGCATTATATCCCTGACGCAAAGGAAGGAAACAAATTGCTTAAAAGTTACTTCTGTGACACAAGGCAGTAAGACAGAAACAAGCACTTGGTGCTCATTGTCTTCTGACTTGATATATCAACCAAAATGGTTTTTTGTCCACCAGCTCTCTTGTAAGCATATGTGCCAGTGTCTGGTAAGTGTATGTGTCAGTGTCAGATGTGTTCTTCGTTCACTCCTTGCACCACCCTCTCATTTTCTCAGTAGTTTCCCACTGTGTTTTTGTAGTAGTAGTTATAGTAGTAGTAGTAGTATTTTCCGTCTGCTGCCTATATTGCTTTTTTCTGCCATCAGTCTTCAACAAGGCCAAGTGCTAAGTCCTGCCCTTGGGTGTCAGCAGGCCAGGGCAGTGATACAGGCTGGAGCAGAGTAGCTGGAAAGCTGCCCAGAAGAAAATGACCTCAGGATGCTGGTTGACAGCAGCTGAACATGAGCCAGCTTGTGCCCAAGCGGCCAAGAAGGCCAGGGGCATCCTGACCTGGATCAGAAATAGCGTGGCCAGCAGGACCACATCTATACTTCTTGTATCAGAAAAGAGTTGTGGAAGGGCTCACACCCCGGCACTCAGCACTGGGGAGGTAGCACCTCAAATCGTGTGCCCAGGTCTGACCCTCTCACTGCAGGACACATATTGAGGGTCTTGAGCATGTCTGGAGAAGGGGAAGAGAGCTGGTGAAGGGACTGGAGCACAAGTCCTGTGAGGAGCAGTTGAAGAGGTTGGGAGTCTTTAGTCTGGGAGTAAAGGGTGCTCGGATGTGAACTTACCACTCTACTACTGCCTTGAAAGGGTAGGGTAGCCAGGTGGGAGTGAGACACTTTTCCAGATAACAAGAGATAAAGCAAGAGGACATAGCCTCAAGTTGCACCAGCTGAAGTTCATTTTTCTGAACATCAAGAATATTTTCTTCTCGGAAAGAGTTGTTACCCATTGAAACAGACTGCCCAGGATTGGAGTCACCATCCTTGGAGTTGATCAAGTAATTGGATGTTGATGTGAGTGCTGTGGTCTAAGTGACATGGTGGTGATTGGACTCATTGATCTTTGAATTCTTTGAACCTAAATTCTCTTATTACACATAGTCTTCTTCCTATTATTTTATCGTTTCTAAATTATATTTCAGGTTTCAAGTATGTCCTGTATATCATAATACTTTCACTTTCATTAATTTTTTTACCTGCTTTGTCATTCTTTGTCATTGTTAGCTTCACTTTTGATGATTTTATACCTACTGCTTGTACTTTGGAAGAATATATCCAATGTATGTTTACTAGAAGTGGGGTAGTGTCTAGGAAAGAAAATTCCCTGCTTTATGGGAATTGATTTGAACCTCTTGGCGACTTAACAAAAACATTCTATTTTCTTTCGTGACTGTTGGATGCTCCAATGTTGTTGGATGTTCATGTTGTTTTAAAATCTACTTTTAGACTTCTCTATAGTAAAGTCAAGAGCACATGAGGTATAAAGAGGTTATTTGCTTTCCTTGCACATTGTGGGTTGACTTAGCCACTTAGTTACCACCAAATTACTTGCCTTTAAGATGCTGCCTCACGGTGTGAGACAGATGTAAACTGATAAGATGGAGAATTGCCTGTAGTAGTAGCTCTGTGTGATGGGATCATTCAGAATATACTATACCAGGTGTCTAGACCTTAACCCAAATGTAAAGAGGTTACTAGTCAACAGTTTGATTTTATCATACCTTTTCAAAGCCTAAGGAAAGGAGAGGAAATATTCTTCTATGTTAGAGAGTTTGGGTTGCAGTTAGAATTTATGAAGATTCATCACCATTTTTGTCCAGTGTGACACTAAGGGGATACCATTCATGAGCAAAATATAGGAAGTGTTAAGGCCTGGAAAGTGTCCCAGAGCCTTGCTTGGCTTAGATTTTCAGTTTCATCTTTCTCTGGCCACATGAAACTGAAGTATTTGGCCACTGTGTACCTCCAACCAAGGACTTCCTAGTTGCTACACAAGCACTGAGTGTATTTGTTTAGTTTTTCTTCCATGGCTATGTTTTCTAACACTTCAGGTAATTAAATATAATTTCCCATGAGTATGTTAGCTATGCCAGTGAATATCTATAGTGCCTTTTTTAATTACATAATGTACTCCTTTATTAGTCATACATGCCATGGCATTCTCATACATGTATATTCTTTTAGGCTTTTGTTTCTTTATTTGCTGTCACTTTTAACAGCTCGGTTCCTGCAGTTGCACAGTTTTGAATATACTGAGGTAGTTGGACAGTTAGTATAGAAATGCATATTCCCATACTTTACTATGTATTAAGAGCTCAAGGGTGTGAATCTGAGGTCATTTACAGCATATCTTATTTTTAACAGGAAAGAAAGAAATGAAACTTTAGTGATGTCTCCTCAGTAAAGTACGCCTTTTGTGGAAATGTTGCAGGAATTGAAAGGCTTTGGTTGTCTAGTAATTTTTCTATGACAGTATTCCATTTGAGGTTAAAGTACTTTCAAAACTTCAGCTAAACAATTCGTTCATACCTGTTAGCTAAAAATATCATCTTGCTTCAGTGTTATTCTTCTGAAACAGGTAAATTTCAGTGGAATTAGCACCTGTTAAATGCAAGGTGCCTGGGGCTACACCGGGGGCTAGATCGGTGTGTGAATCTAAGTTTTTGCTAAGACACCTTACTCCATTTCTTGGCATTGCCTTTAGCAATCATTCTTTTGTTTCATAAAGGTGTAGGGTACTCTAAGAGCATGATGGATCTTTCAGAAGGAGTAATACTGTCCGAAACTGGACCTGCTATGCAACTGATAGCAAATTGACAGAACAGCTGTCTGGGATATCTGCGTAGCAGAGAGAAAACCATATAATCATAATTTAAAAGATGCATAAGTACATTTTTATTTAATCAATTCTTCATTAGTTCATGCCTACCTTCATTTGTAAAAATGTACCTGAAGGTTCTAAAACTGTACTTGAGGGCAGTTTGTGTTACAGAATCAGAGATTCTGCTTTAATGTATTCACAGTTTACACAGCCTTATGTAAGGTTTAGAGTACAGTAGAAACAGCAAATAAAAATGAAAGTCTAAAATTCAAAGAGCAAGTACTAGCAGCAGAGCCATGCTAATCCTATCTTATGCCTTAGATACAGCAAATAAAAGCAATGTCTGAAGAAAGATGGGACATGCATACCAAAGTATGCTATATTCCCACAGAAAAACTGTGGATTATGTACAGAACTTGGGAAATTCAGAAAGGGAAGTGGGACTATGTAAAGCAGTATACAAAATGTATTTCATTCAAATTGCTTTTTTCATGCAGCACCAAACATGTTCTTAATGACTGTATAATTTTTACTTCACATTTCTGAAAAAGAAAAATTGCACAAGCATTTGTTTATTTGGTGACTTGTCTTTTTTAACCTTTGCTAAGGTTGGCTTTTAGTGGTGTAGGAAATTGAGGAAGACAGCTAGGTAAGGCTTGGATAGAATATTGATAAAAACAAGCTGTGCAGACTTCTTCCTACCTCACTTCAGTCGTAGGTTTATTGTGTTTACTTTGATGAAACAGTTCTGGAAACTGGTAATTTACCTCAACTTTTCATCAATGGTGCAGAGTCTTAGAAACACAAACCTCTACAGAAATTCTGAGAACACAGCCAGTACTTGTTTACATTTCGTTTTGTACACTGAAAATTGATTCCATTTACTGGACCACTGCCTGTTAGCATAGAGGACACTTGTGTCAATTATTCTGGCAGCTCTGTGAGGCAGGAAAAATCCTGCTACAGAAGCGTTAGCTTTTTGTTTATGTGCTGTTGAAAGTCAAGCCAGTTGTATGTTTTCTCAAAGAAGCAAAAAAAAAAAGAAAGGCTTTTAGTTTTCAGCACATGGTCAAAATTAATGCTAAGAGTTTTTAGAAGAGTGGTCTCAGCAACTGGCTGAAAGTTTTGCAGAACAAGCTAGAAAACTCCAACCCCACCCCAAAACCTCACCAAATCCCAGCAATAGTATGGAGTATTGTCCCACCCCACTCCAGAAGAGCCAGGCTCCAAAGAACTGAGGTACATCAAATCTTATTAAATATCTTGCCTGATTATCCTTTGTCATAGAATTTGGTTAGGTTTCTATTTTCTTTTACTCTGGCATTGTCTATGTATGATGCAGAGCATTTAGAGAGGATCATACTCATGAACTGTCTTAATCTTGAGGAAAATACCTTTTTTGCATTAAACCTCAGAACCTTAGAGTTGAAAAGATGAAAGTGTTTATGGTTACTATCATACCAAAATCTTTCTTTTCATTGAATGCAGTGAGAAAGCATTTGCGTATGAAATGTTGCTGGTAAGGCTTGTTTTTGTAGGTGTGATTACACCAAAATCACCCAAAAACTTTTATGTTAAACAACAGAATTTGAGGTTCGTCCCTTCCATCTTTCCTGTAGTATCAGTCTTCCCATATAGATATGTTGGCTGGCCGGGTGGTAACAAATCATCTTTACTGGTTTTATATTGACTTTTATATCAGTGTCAACAATTACTTCTATCTCAACATATTTAGTTTTATTTGGAGATTTATTACAGAGTCTTTCTGGTGTGGTGCCAGTCAGATCCTTTCTCCCAGCTGTGTGTTTCAGAGACATTCTGCTCTCCAGGGACTTCTGTACTCAAAGTGTCTCTCAGACTCCTTCTAAGCACAGGGTTTGATAATGTGCTAGTGAGTATTAATTCAGTATCTTGCTACATCAGTTTTGCCTGCTGAGTTTAGGAAGAACTGTTAGACAGTACTGATAAGCAGACCAGTCTAACTTTGAACCTCAGAAAGGGAAATTATGTTAGGAATGGATTGAAGGCTGTACCCTTTCTACCTTTGTCTGCCCATGCCTTACTGCCTGCACCTCATCAGTTAGGCTATATGCTGAACATAGTTTAATGTCACAGAAATTGATCCGATGGATTTGTTTCTTAGAAAATGCTTTTTTATCACCTGATTACTTGGAAAAATATGACCTCAAAGATGCTGGTAAGCAGTAGCTCAAAGCTGGAGGAGGGTGTTTCTTTGAAGTGTTTTCCCCATGCTGAAGGTGCTCCAAGATCTTAATTTCTGAAAGTAAATTCAAGTTTTGATTGTCTATCTTCTTTAGGTGATGTAGCCCTAGGAAAGTAAGGCTCAATGCTGAGCTGCCTGTTTATAGTGACTGGAGTCATACTCAATTTTTTAAAGAACTTTACCAGTTAAAACAACTGTGGTCTGCTTATAAGCTTTGGAGTCTCACTTCCTTGATTTCTCTGTGGGAAATGCATGTAGGAAAGTACAGAGCCAGTCAGTCTGCTTCCATAATCCCATTCCTGCTGTTTATTTGGAAATGTGGACCGACAGTACCTTTGACATGTGCTTTCTTTCAGGGGCATTGTCAGCACCTCTGTAGCCTGGCAGCTTCCCTGAAGCTGGCTGCAGGCTTGGACCTTGTCATAGGTGATATAAAGTGTATTAAAAATAATTACTTTGCTCTTGGTGCTGACTGGGAAACAAAAGGTTTCCTCTGCTTCTGGTCAGTGTGCAGATCACAGGCATGTTGCTGGATGCTGGCAGCTTGAACTGACGTCAAGGGAGGGCCACTGCCAGCAGCTCATTACACACTCATCGCCTCAGTAATGCACCTTCTGCCTGTCACTATAGCAACCCCCTGGAAAATTACCTCAGCAGCCACTAAAATTCATTTTTATTAAAGCTAATCACAGGTATAATTAACTTTTGAAACCTGGTCTGTATTATAAATTCACTCAGAACCATGTGTTTTCCTATTTTCTTTCCTTTGTATAATGCCTAGCTGAGTAGGTACTGTTTGGGTGAGAGGCCATATTGCTATGATGTGACTCACCAAAACAAGATTTCTTGGTAGGTGGTGAAAATGATCTCTGAGTACCATGTAGCTGAGACCTAAATGTCTTGCACGTTGCTACTACCTGTACAACCGAATTTCCTGTGGTAATGCTGGTGGTTACTCACTGCTGGTCTAGCCCTCAGGATGGCTTCTAGGGTATTTCCAATACCCATATTATTATGGGTTTTATGATTTTAAAATTTGAAACTAATAAACTGAAAAAAATACATAGTCTGTGCAATTGTTGGCTATTCTCCTTTTGTGGAAGACTGTGGTTATGTCAAGTCTTGTGGTTTGTTTGCAAGAGTGCATGTGTTGTAGTATACAGTGGAGAGGTAGATACATTTATAAGATTGTTTGCAGTATTTTTAAATTAATTTTGAGCTGGGCATCTACCCTAAAACACACTGTGTGTCTCTTATATGCTTAATTTTTTTTTTTTTTGTATGTAGGATTTGTTTGCCCAGGAGGGCAGTACAGTTGTCAGTACTTTAGGTGTGCATTAGCTAAGTGCTTTAGAATCACACTGAATCAGTTTATTAGTAAGCAGATACATTAAAAAGCCCATTAAAATCTTCATTTTTGTTTACTTGTCATCCATCTGCATTCAAAAACCCAATGCATTTCACAAAGCCGTGGCTTCACAAGTTCTCTTCTGGTTGCAGATAAGCCAGTGGAGGAAGTACCTCCATCCTGCTTTTCTGCCGGAGTTTATGGACTTGCCACATCCCAGGGCATATCCATCAAATAAACCACAATCTGAACAATTCCAGTGTTTCTTCACTATTCCAGATAATTTTGACGGAAATGTGTTATCAAGCTATTGCACAAGTGAAAGAGCTGGCTGCTGGAGATGGGCAGAGGAGCAGCTAGGGTGGTCTGGAGACAGCAGTTGAAAGCAGAAGACAATTGGCATTAGTTAGCGCTTTTGATGTTTTAATTTAAAGTTACTGCCTAATAAAGTAATTAAAAAATAAATAAATTACTAGTTTAATAAGATGTAGGATGTTTAAAGCTTATGTGTGCAATGCTGCACTTCCCTGGTGATCAGGGAATTTCTTTAAACCCCAGCTTCCATGAGGGTGAAAAAAAATTAAATATCCAGTTCTTTTGGTTCAAGGAAGATTTGAAAGGATAAGTCTTCATATGTAAACCATGATCAGCCACAAAATAAATTTTCAGTGTTACAGGAGTGGTTTGAATAGGGGTGTGTGAAAAATATGTGTGCTGCTGGTATGTCTTTAAATATTAATTGTATTCTAGTTGTCTTTTTTTTTTATGTAGTCAGTGGCATTCACTTACATATTCCCTCTCAGCATTTTGAAATAATGATGAAGCTCAACAACCAGTTCTTCACAATAATCAGACTGTCATCCCCAGCCCTTCTCGTGCAATGTAAAAATCCATTCTTGTGCTTCATAAGGAAAAAATATCTTGGGTTTTGTCTGTGTAGTGCCATGAATGTAGAGGTGTAGTGTTTTGCAATTTACAGACAAGTTATGATAATGTATTGAGCTTATGTGTGTTGATTTGCTCCCACTGGTGTTTTAGGAAGATTGCACCTGGCTGAAAAGAGACATTTTCTTTCTGCAGTATATCAAAAGTCTTCAGACAGTGATATAAAACAGTGCATAAAATGCAAAGATCCTGATGTCAATCCCAGTGAGTGATGTTCTTACTTAAAGAAAATAGAGTGGTTTTTTAAAATTCTCACTTTATTTTAGAGTTTATGTAAATTTTAAAAGAGACTTGCACTGTTTTTAGTGATTTTAGAATATCTTGAAGGCAACTTGTGTTGCTGCTGCTGGCAAAGCTTTCAGTTTTATTTTCAGAAACATATTTAATCCCCCTGAAGTTACAGGTACTAGAACACAAAGTACTTACCTTCATGGGGTAATAGGAAGTGTAGCTGTCTGCAGAACTGTCAGTAGCAGAAAATACCTGTTCCATTGCTTCAGAACAACAGTGCAAAATTTGATTTAAATCTGGATTCCAGCGCAAGTAATTTTTAGCATATATCTGTTAAAATAAATAGTAAAGAAACCCTCAAAAATCAGGAAAAAACCCCAAAGCAAACAGAAAAAACACAAATCAAAATTAAAACAACTTTTTCCTATCTAGGAACAATTTCATTGACTATTTGCTGTATTTTAATTTAAATAAATAGATACAATAATATATTAATTTATTAAGTTTTAAGTTTAG
Organism: Petroica traversi; assembly: GCA_025920805.1. Taxonomy (NCBI): domain Eukaryota; kingdom Metazoa; phylum Chordata; class Aves; order Passeriformes; family Petroicidae; genus Petroica; species Petroica traversi. The sequence goes on from JAHLSL010013749.1 coordinate 4,548,155, forward strand.
AAGGAAAAGTGGTAGGGGCTAAATATTACTGGGAAAAAAATGCAGGATGTATTCCAAATGGCTTTTGTTAGTCACTGGATTCTGATGGTGACTGTCAAAAAAGTTTTATTTTTTAGAGTTTTGGTGCATCCTTCTGATTTTTTTTTTTTCCTGTGAGAGACTCCTACTGGTTTTGACACTAATTCCTTGATTCTGGGTTTGAATGCATAATTCAGGACAATTCTTAGAGAGCTCAACACTCTTTAATCTGTTAAGTGAAGAAATCCAGGGAATTAAGTAAGACTCCATAGGGATTCATAAGGACTCCTCTGTGGATTGTGCAGGCTCTGTAAGGGACTACAGGTGAAATGAGTGAAAAGGTAGTGGCCTGAGTTTGGTTAGTGAGTGAGCAGAACTTGAGCATAAAGAATGAGAACAAAGAAAAGGTAAGCATTTTGTAAGGATAAAGTAATATTTCTGAAACTTTGGGCAAAAAAACCCCCACCAAACCTCTCCTGTTCGTGTATTGATTTCTAGAAACACAAATGATATATAACAATTTAATAGTATCTATCCCTTACAATCAGCCAGATGTTTATTACCATATAACCTTAGTGACATGTCTGCTGTGCAGAGATGCAGTAACCAGGCTCACCCTGGAGGCTGCAGCTAAAGCTTGCCAAAGAAATGCAACAAGACAATTGTGTAAATGGGCCACTTGCCAGTTTATTCAGTTTAAATTCTCTTGCTCTTAGAAATACCACAGTAGCATGTAATGATTGGCAGTGCTTCTTAATACCCTTTCAGTTTTTAATCACAAAATAAAATTAATTCTTTTGTGGGTGGGAGGGAATAAGAATCTAGTTCAGGGTCTGTCTCTTTCTTATGATGATGGTTATGGATTTCATTCACTTACTCTTTTTTTTTTTTTTTTCCGTTTCTGCCAACAAATTGATAATGAGCTTGTTCCTGCTGCTTTTTTGTGTAAAAAAAGCCCTGAGGGCAGATCCAGTGCTCAGACTCTCAAGCCTTTTCTCACTGCCAGAAACTAATTAGCATTCTCAGAAAATATTTTCGGATTTGTACCTTCTGGCTTACCTGAGATAGTGTTCAATACATCTTTCTCACATTGGTATTTACTATTGGATTGATACTCTATTCACAAAGTCATTGTGAAGGAAATTTGATAATTTTATAATCAATTTTATAATTATATAATTATTTTATATATATATATATAGTTTATATATATAATTATACTTATTTATTTTTATAATTTATAATATAAATTTATAATAATAATTTGACTCCTCCCCAAAGCTAACAAATTCTTCCGTATTTTTGCTGTAAGGTAGAAATTAAGCTTCTTTGTTTCTGTCATTGTTCAGGATAACTTCTCACTATTTTATCAAAAATTAATTCAGAACATCAAGAAGAAGTTTGAGTATTTCTTGTGTGGGTTTAGTCAAAAAGAGACCTTCACTAATTACTATAGGGAGGAGAACATGTTCAGAAGTTGGAGACACTTTGTCATCATTTAATAAATAAGACCATTGCTCTCATCCCCTATAATGTGTGAGGAAATCCCAACATTAGTTTATTTTTATTTTTCTGCTGGTCATTTTTCTGCTTTGAACTAGCCAAATGTCAAAAAACTCCATTTCCTGCCGCAGTCTTTCTGCCAGATGTCCACCAGCTCCTGGGGACATGGATACCTTCTTTTTTTGGAGGATGTTTTTTGTGACAGCTGATTAAAACTTACAGTACACTGGTGCTTTATAGTTGAAACTCACTATTAACCAATAAGCAGAATAGTTCTGTGTTGTAGTTATTGAACCTTTACAAGCAATTTTATAGCAATTTTGGGTTATTTACTGGCCAACTGGAGTGTGTTTCATGTACTGCAGGCTTATTAACCTAATCAGAAGTTTCCATGTGAATGTAGGGCTTCAGGTCAGAGATCCCACTAATTAGATAGTGCTGCCTTCTGATAGCAAGGCCTGGAGAGTGTTTTAATTGTCAGTGGTTGGGCTTTTCCATTTTGAATTTAGTCTCGAAAAACTGCTCTTTATCCACCTGTCATTTTATAACTGGTAATGATCTACTCTATAGCAGTCCATTGTTCTTTGGATGGTTTATGTTAGTTTATCCAGGTCTGTGTATGTAGGCACTACAGACTGAATATCAAGAAATATGTTACATATTCAAAGCAATTTTATATTTCTCACACTGTGTATAATACTAGGTCTCTAAATTTCTTAGAAGTATTATTTGTCAATTATATAATTGACAACTTCAGTGAGTTTACATGTGAAAGCCAAGCAAAGTTGTATGGGAAAAAAACCCCAACACAATAATTATGCTGCCTTTCTTGTAGAATTAACTTGAAGCTATCTAAGTGGTGATGGAGTACATTTTTATATTTTCTCCCCTCTTTTCTGCCGATAATGCTTTTTTTTTTTCTGTTGTACTTCTCCCTACCCCACAGCCCATTTCCTTCCCAAGTTTTCCTTTCTCTTTTCCTCAGTGGGATGATGGTGTCACTGTCTAGCATTCCTGTTGTTTCTCCCTGTTTATAGCTATCTTAATGACTTGGACCGCATAGCAGATTCCACCTATCTGCCAACCCAGCAGGATGTACTCAGAGTTCGAGTCCCAACAACAGGGATCATTGAATATCCATTCGACTTACAAAGCGTCATTTTCAGGTAGGAAAAAAAGTTTTAGCCCCCACTTGCTTTTACATTAGTAATGCCAAACAAGGATGTTGTTTTAAAGTACATGAAAAGCAATTATTCTGTTTCTAAAATCTGAGCTTGGGCAATTTATCTTCATGTAATTGTCCACATGTACTAAGGAGCTCATGTTAAAGATGTCAGAAGGATCAAAGACAATTAGGTTTGTTATTTTTGAAAATAGTTTTTAATGATAGAAAATCTGCAATTCATCTTTTCAATAATATATATCCATGTTTCACTATGCATAAGAATCTGAAAATACAACCATATGTCCTTGTCATTCATATAAATTATGGAATAAAAGGTTACAATTTGTGTAGTTGATTTTTAGAGAGATAGCATCCTACTTTAGTGCAAGTACAGTTGTTTAAAAAATAACTATAGAATTATAATTACAAGTTAGACACCTGTGTTTGCATTGAGACATGGGATGAAGTGGGAATACACTGCAAGCAAACATGAGTTCTGATGTTGGCTATCAAAACCTTTAATAGATATTTTATTTTATTTGCCTGCTTAAGATGTGGCAGCTTTAACAAGTTGCGGGTTTTGATTCTGATAATTTGTGGGGGGAAAAGGTGGTCTGCCATCTGTTTTGTTTGTCTGTTTTGCTGTATACATCAGGTATACATTGCCAAATCATTGCTCATAAGACCAGTATATTTTGTAGTTCTGAGGGGTTGTAGACTCACAATAGTTCAAATATAGAAAATCCATCAGACTTAAAGCAAATGTGATCAAATGGCTACTTACAACCAATTCTGTTAAATATCAGTGGGGAAAAAATTAGTAAGAAAAACAAATGAAATTGTGTTTCTGACTAAATCCTTGAATTTTGTTGTGTTTGTGGTTGGGTGTTTATCTGTTAAAGTGTTCATGGAGTTGATGTGGTTGTTTATTTTGCAGAATGGTGGATGTAGGAGGCCAGCGATCAGAAAGAAGAAAATGGATACATTGCTTTGAAAATGTCACATCTATCATGTTCCTAGTAGCTCTTAGTGAATATGATCAAGTGCTTGTGGAGTCAGATAATGAGGTAAGCAATTGTCAACAAAACCCATGAGTTTAAAAAAAACCCAGCAGTTTTACCAGTCCATCCCCAGGTGTTTTCTAAATCCCTTTGTGAGCATTCATGCCTAACTGGCCCCCGGTTGTGAAAAGCACTTTGGGGATCAAAGGGGAGGAAGGGTTCCATCTTCAAGTAGGGCAAAGCTGATCTGCTTCATGAAGGGTTCAAAGAAGTCTCTGTTTTGTGTGGAAGAGGAATACAGTTGAATACAAAGAAATGTTTGTTCAGTTACTGTTATGAGCAGAGACACAGTAACGGTGATGTAAATGAGGGCAAAATTTATAGATTCCTAAGGAATAGACCCTAGGGTAAACTTCATTCGTTTGACTTAAAGCCCTACGTGTATATTGTATTTTTATTTCAAAAAACAAGAGAAGTAAGCAAGTGGATGGATTGAGGGTGCAAAGCACACTATCCATTACTTTGAATGCAGTTTTGATTACAGACTAAAGATGGTTTTTTTGTGTTGAGGGTATTTTTTGTCTCCTGGGGGCTATATTAAGTTACTCATCAAACTTTTATGAATTTTTCATTAGCACTGTCTTGTGCAAATAAAGTAAAACAGGTGTCCCTGGATAATCACATTTTATATGCTGAACTTTCTGCAGAATGGCTTTTTAAAAAGCCTTAGAGTTCTGGAAACTTTTACATTTATACTGTTTTCCTAAAACAAAATTATTGCTACATTGATTGAATAATCATCTGTGTTATTCAAAGCTGAATTTCCAGCAGTTATGATGTAGTCTGCATCAGCTTCATCTCCTGTAATTTTGGAAGCTAGACATGAGTAGTAAAAAAAAGAGAAATCTGTCGGACTTGTTTTTTTTCAAGTCAAACTGAAGATGTCTGATTCTATCCTCTTCTATTTCCATTATTCTTTTGTAACCACAAAGTCAACACACAAATACTAAGCATTTAAATTATACAAATCAAAGCAAAATGTATTGGAAATTGCATAAAGAATAAAAGTTGTGATCATCTTCAAATACTATTGTAACTTTCCAAAATAAGCTTCATGGAAGTCAAAACCTTCTTGCAGGTGGATTTTACCCCTCACTACTGACCTATTTATGTTTGTTTTTAACAACAGAGGAAAACTTCTGAACCTTTTTGACTTTTAGTTGAAAATATATTAATAATGACTTTAATACAAACTAGTTTCTGTTTTTGAGTAATACATACATAGCCTAGTAGGCTTTCCAGCATACTCAGGCCTGCATTAACTTTAACTCTGAAAAGGATCCAGACTGTCTTTGAGCTAAGCAGCTTAAGTTTTGGCTCCCAGCAAACCTCTAGCCTTTCTGTCTAGATTTTTTTGTGTGCCAGAACACTGTCTTCTTCCTTTTCCCTTCCTTGTATCTCTAAACACTGCAGTCCCAGAATTAATAATTGATTCCATGTAAAGCAAAGCATCATTTGTCTGAATGTGGAAGTAGCTGAGCGTGGGTTTAAATGTGTTCATTTATGCCTTATATTAAGAAATTCAGCCCACAAAGATATTTTTGTTCTTCGCTGAGGTGTGACAACCTCAGGAGGGAAGACAGTGATTTAACTTGAAGACTTTGGTAACCAGCCAAGAGATACTTTTCACACTTAGCTTTAAATTGTGGAACAGTATTGAAATTTCAGCACCAAAGTGAAGGGAGTGTGTGTGAGTGCTCTACTTTCTTGTAAAAGTATGTGTGTCATCAGTGTGATACTAGGATAGAATCTAATCCTTCTTTGGTCTGTGCCTCTTACTGAAATTAAAATATCTGACTTGACAATTTACAGCATTCTGCTATTTCCTTTTCTTTGCTGTCATGGCCTGATTAAACTGTGATTTTTGTAAGATGTCCTACTTTCTTTCTCTAATTAGTCCACTGCATTTTGCCTGAAGTTTCATTTCCTGTAGTACATTTTTACAAAGGAATATGTAATGTTTAATCATTTTTGTCATCCTTTTTAGTTAATACAGTTTTTCATTAATATCATTTTCATGAGTAAATAGAAATCTTGAAAAAGTACTGTTTTCTGTTGGTGGTGGTGGTTATATGAACTTCCTCATTTTGAAATAAAGACTCTTGACTTTTATTTCAAGATGTAGTGCCTGATGGATGGTCAGTTGTAAATCTGTTTCTTTCCTTGTTTCTCTTATTCAAGAGAAACACATTTGGATTATAAATTGGGAGTCTTTGTTAGTGTTACTCACTGGATATATGTGAGGTGGAGGACTATTTCTATTTTCATGCCCCCGAAGAAGTTAAGAATTAAAAGTTCTGAGGAGTGTAACTCTTGTGAAAGGGGACACACATAGAAAATAAGAGACATATGCAGGATGACTTCTAAATGACATATCCATGAAATTGAACTCCCATAACAAATAGCTGAAGAGTTGGGAGCTTTGATCCTGAAAATAAGCATGCCTGGCTGTCCCAACTGTATTTTAGCAATGATTTCGCTAATAGGTGATACTCTGACCCAATGGCATCACTTTTAAGTGTGTGGCTAGACTGTACATGACTTGGTTTTGGTGCATAAACACAAAATGGGAAGAGACAGTAAGGATGGTATGTTTTAACACACCCGGCAAAAATTTCAGTTGATGTGCAGTCATGAAATGCTTCTCTCTTCTAACAAACACAAAGGAGACATAGCTAACTGTTCCAAATTCTGCCCTTAATAAAATAGAAAGTTTGTCTAGATTCATTGCTGAAAATGAGGACAAAATTTGAACCAGAGGACACAGTATACTAATTACATTAATAGTACTGTAAATTAAGTAAATATTCCATCAGTCTGATGTGACAAAGGCGAATATGTTATAAATTAAATTGTTAGATGTTTGACCTTTTCAGTTTTTCAGAAAACATCAATAGGATTAGGGGTGAGATAAAAAATTATGGAATTATCTCTCTGTTAAATGGATTTATGATTTATTATGTCTTATGGGTCATGCTCTGGGACTGAATTATGCCAGGAAATTTGGATAAACTGGCAGTTTTATCAAATGGCACAGTTTAGAACCTTTTCTATGTTTAAAACCAATTTATTTTTTAAAATAAAGTATTTTTCTCTAGATTAAATAAAGGATTTTTTCTAGATTTCAAGAATATGCTGCATTTGAATATATATTAGAGGTAGCTCCTTTCAACATATAAAATCACAGCGTCTCAGTGCAATAACTAGAAAAATTAGTTGCAGCTTTGTAAAAGAACCATAACCACTTGCAGTTATGGAAGAACTAGAGACATAACGCTATATCTGTAAAATAGAGTTCTGTATAAAAGTGGTTTTCATTATCTTTGCACAGCTAGTTCAAAACTTAGAAACAGCAAAATCAAGAACAGTGTTTATTGAAGCTTGTACATATTTATTAGCCCACTGAGAACTTTAAGGTGTATAAGATTTCATATAATTTATATAGCTCTGTGGTGGTTATATATGTTTTTATTTTTCTAGGGTTCTCAGAGCAAAACCAGAAACAACAGAGCATAATTTCCTCAGTTCAGCTATATTAATGAATTAATAGACTAAGTAAAAATTAGAAATTTTCTAAACTATCAAAAAGTAAATGCTTTCTTTCCTGAGGAATTTTCAGAGGCTACAGAACAGAGGCATTGGAAAGCATGAAATATGCATTGATAAAACCTCATTTTAAGTCATTGTGAGTAAGTCATCATGAGTATTCTGAACATTGCACAAAATATATTGGGGGGAAATGCCAGTTTAGATTATTTTCATCAGAGATAATACATTTTGGTTAGATTGTAAAATTGGAGGTAAATTGTGACAAGATTGGGGGTAAAATTGTGAACCTCCTTGGTAAGAAGAGATTGTTCTTAAGTAGAGTACTGTATTTTTAAAAAACAGCTTTTGTTTTGATGCCCTTTTTAAAGCTTGTACTGCCTTAAGAAATTACATTTGATTTAGCTGCAACTAAAATTGGTAATTTTAACATTATAATGCAGTGGAATTTCTCTTAAAACCCTAGTGCCTTCCTTTCCCTTTAGTCATCAGACTGTCACTTAGTTTTCATTAAAGTTTTATCAAAAGTACCATCTGCTTATAATCCATGTTTTTATAGGTTTGGTCCCAGATTTTCCAGTTCTTATGGAAAAGGATTGTAATGTATGAAGCAGGCAGGAATGGCTTAAGAATTCTGAGATTTTAAAATAATAGAAAAACTGATGCTTTGGCTTAAGAAGTCCTAGACACATGATGCTCTAGGTCTTTCCCAACCTCAACCTCCCTGTGCCTTCAAGCTGTGTCTAGAATTGCTATTCTTCTGCTGTTCTCCTTCTGCACTTATTAAGGTGTTTTCTAATGTCTGTCTCTTCTGAAAGCTTGGCAAATCCCATATTGCTCAATGGTCATTAAAAAAAAAATGCCATAAAGATAATTTCTCCGTCTTTTGTCCACTGGTTTTCACTTCCTTACAGCATGGAACCGCATGGTTTATCTGCTTTAAGCACCTGTATCATCTAACCTGGTATGATAACCAGATTGAGTATTTTTTGTTCCAGTCTTGATCAGTCACTTTTGAAATATTCTGACATCGATTTTTGCATGAGGTACAATTCTCTTCATTCTGAACTGAAGGAGTTCCTCAGAAACATGGCTAAACCTGCAGTGTGACGTACAGTGGTGTAGCAGTCAGACGTGTGAAGATTGCTGCTTGCACTGGTTGATAATTCTGTTGCTGTAACTTTATGCTCTCTCATTCTGTGTTCAGGATCCCATTGTCTTACAGCTTTTTATCCTGAGTTTGACTTCTAAAGCAGTGGCTGTTACTTTAAAAGTGCATCTGCAAGCCCCCATCAAGTCTTTCAGGTTTCTGAAATGTAGAACAACAGATTCATTTACTGGTACCAGATGTTTGCAAGGTACCTGCAGTATGAAGGCATAATTTTGTAATTGGAGGTGTGAACAGAACCCGTAGGTCTGGAGATGGCTTGAGCAACATTTCCAAAAGCCACTGCACAAATTTCAGTATTTCTGGGGGTCTCAGGCAACCTAGAACATCCATATCCATAGAACAGGATCAATGAAAAGAAGGGACCATCTGACTGAGTCTCTTATGGAAGCAGCATGGAGCTAAATACTCCAGAAAGAAAGTTGCTCTTAAAAATGTTTTGTCCAAAACATTACCAACAGGGGATCATTAAAGTGATTTAATAGTCTAAATATAGTGGCCCTCAGTAAAATTGATTTTAACTTGGTATTGCTGTATCATGAGGGCTGAAAGCAGAATTTGTTTAGTAGTAGGATCTCCATCCTGAAGAGAGTTATTCAAAGCTTGACTTGAGCACAGTCAAAAGGATATGATGACAAAGTTTTTTCTGCTGTGAGCAAGAAGTTGTACCTGATAACTTCCAGGGAAAGATCCACTCCAGTGTAAATTCTTCTTTGATTCTAGAAAAAACATTGTATGACATCTGAAATGACGTTCTTTCCCTTTGTTTCTTTGGGTAGCATCGTTGTAGTCATGTCATAAGGTTTTTCCATATCTTCTCTGATAGCCCTGAAAAACCATACTTTATGTGACAGTGGATATCTGCATTAATGTAGATTCACAATACTTAATTTACACTGAATAACTGTCTTGCAATCTTATCAGCTGAAGACAAAACAGGATATTAAGAAAATTAAGGCTTTCAGTATCTCAGCCACAACTGCAAATCGAAACTGAACAAACTTTGTAGAGTGGTGTTCTGCCATAACTTCAAATAACTAAATAAAGACACTGTTCTTTTGACTGATGAAAAAATTTATTTCTAAATTTTCCCACATAGAAAGAAATCAGTGTTGCTTGGTTTGTCAAAAAATATTCCAGTTAAAATCTAATTCATTACTAATTACATGAAACCCAGCATAGGTGTTTTTACTGTTAGCTAATTTGTATTTATACAGATATAGAGATGTGGGCACACATGCTTACATTTTGAATCTGTGCAAAAGTACATCAGCAAAACAGATGAGCCTAGATGGAACTTGTGTAGTGTTCATTTGTGTAATACATTAACAGGTGACAAATTGGTACAGTGTTCCAGTTATACCTTGTTTTGATGTGGGCAAAAATAAGAAATAGCATGAGGCTGCACGAGTTCAGAGTGTGTTTACTCTTCATAGAGGCAATTACCTGAACAATATATTTCATTTTTTCATCAGAACTCCCATGCTGTTCACATCTGAGCATGCTTCCTCTTCTCTTCCAGCACTCTGTGTTCCATATTCCCAGGTTAGTCATACATGGCTTAGCATGAAGGCTGAAAGAAAACAATTCTGAGATCAGTGCACTTCTGTCTTTCTACATCATAAATAAATGCAATGCTTCAGTTGGCTGGTTTTTTCATCAACAGCCAACAATCCAGAACAATTGAGCATATGGCAGAGGGATAATATAAACTCCTAGTTAGAATTAAAATCCTCAAATAGTCTCCATACTTATTTATTGATTGATTTTTTCCCATGGGAAATCAAATCTCCAGAACTGATTGTTTATTTGGAAACTTGAGAAAATAGCACATTAACTACCTGTGCCAAACCTCATTGCTGGATGTATTGTATCTGTTCTTACCTGTCCACACAAATGCATATTTATTCTTGGCTTGTGGATAAAGAACTCTTTGAATGTAAACTATCAGTGCTGGGAAAGATTTGCATTAGGAAGAGTCAGAGCCTCTCTCTCTTTTGTTGAAGTGGGTGGTTCATAATGGAAATGGGGGCTTGGATGATCATGAACTGGCATACAGAGACTGCCAGAAATGCTGCTGGTAAATGTTGCTACTGGCAAAGATGTGACTGCCACTTCTTTTTCTTTTTTTTTTTTTTTTCCCCTGAATAACCTGTGTCAGAACTGTCCAGAAAAGAGCTTTATTCAGGGATAATTTGATTTTAAAATATTTTCACCCATTTTTCTGAAATACATGAAGGTGTTAAAAACATAGCTGATTTTAGTATTCATATTTTATCATGAAAAATAATTTAAGAGCCATTTTTGCATTTTAAAAATTCATGACAGTAATACTTGTACCACGTTGCATGACTACTTTATAGACCATTTTTGTTTTGGACGGTATTTTTGTGTTTCGATGGTTGTTGAACATGTTGATTTGATGGATTTCAGCTGTCATTTGCTTCATCTGTGTCTCTGCTGGGTATATAAAATTGACACGTAATTTCAAGTGCAGTGTTGCAAATTCAGTTTGTTGGAGAGTTGAGAGTTCTTTCCAGGTGATTTAAAAGTACAGTTCTTATCTGTGGTGATATCTTCCCAGTCGTCTACCAGAACCTGTTTTTTACAGGCTAGTTTACAGGTTGAAGACAGTGAACAACATAATGGAATTATTCCTGAGCTCTGTTTGAAATGGCCTCTAACTGCATTTGTGTTACTCATCAAAATATTTGTACAACCATTGCAATTTTTACTTAGATGATTAGTTATTGGGGTAGAGCTACAAGATTTTACTTCATGCTGGTGGCAAAAATGTGAAACGCTTCCAATTTCGATACCCCAAAATACCAAGTATTTTGTATTTACTTTTTTACATAGTGGAAGACTCTGCACTTACCTCCCACTTCCTGATTTCCTCTACTGCTTCCCAGCTCTTACGTAGCAGCTTTATTAAATTTTTAGCCAAGAAATAGCTAGCAGGTCTTTCTGTACAGTTTGGCATTGCTTCTATGAAAATAATTGCTGGAAGTCTTACTTGGATAATGGAGACATTACTTGTTAATACAGAGTTTTACATAACAAACATTCACAATGAAAGGTTTTGTCAACCAAAATAATAGTCCATTACAGAGATACTAACCCTATGAAATATTAACCTCTGCTTTTTCTGAAGCTCTCTTGCATCAGTGTCTCATTTTCTACAGTTTTCATCTCTGAATGCCTTCTGACTTTTTTTGCCAGCATAGACAAGTTCTATACATTGAATAAGTTCACTGAAAAATGTGTCTTGCCTCTTTGCCACCTTCTCTCCCACTGCATTCCAACAAAATGTAGTTCCTTGCAATCTGTGAAATCCTAATTTTTTCAACAGACACTACTTAAATTGCTAACAATTTTTAAGGGAAAAGTAATTACTGTGTTTATCGTTCAGTATGTGAGTTACAGTGCGCCCACTAGATGCCACTCTAGATAATCATAACAACAGTCATGGGTGAAACTCCACTAGTGTTTCTCTGTTGTTTCAGATTAATATTTTACTAAATGTTTTCTGTCAAAGCACAGTTTGTTAGCTGGGAAAACCCTTCACTAGGTACCAGCTGATAGCTCCTAAATGCTGTTCTAACCCTCTTGCAGGTACTCTTCAGGATCTGACAACTGAATGCTTATAAACTATCCCAATTTTGCTATTTCTCTAATTGCAGGAGTAATTGCATTTTTCCAGAGCAGCAATTAGCAAAGAGAATTTCAATATTTACCTCAAACTAGAAATCAGTCATTTTAATAGAAAAACTGGAAGTGTACATATAAAAATTAAATTGGAAAGAAGTGTACTTCTTTTTAATAAATTAAAACTTAAGGAAGACTAAGTTTGCGTTTGGATAAAAATGTGGGCAAATGTGGCTTATACTTCTGCTTGTGTTTGTGTTAGAATTTAATGGTTGTACATAAACTTTCCAACATAAAATCTATGTAAGAGGTGTATGGTAAAAAGAAATTCCATTTCATTTTTGTTTCATAAAAACATGTTTCTAGTCATAAAATTAGACAGTCGTGTGATTCATTAGTAAGTTCAATGTTTTTTTATAAAGCTTTTTCTTTATATTAATTTAAATATCAGGATAACTTTGTCCAAGATTAAATAACCTGTTTATAGTTAACAAATGCACTATTGGAGTATGTCTGCTGTATTTCTTACTCTGTTTCATGATATTTTTGCATTGGACTGGCAACTGTCAGGTTGTAGGGAAGATGGAGAATTTTACGCTGACATCTGTGTATCCTAACAAGAAAAATAGACAAACAGCTGGTGATATCAGTGTGTTTTTATGCAATTTGAGACTGACTGCAGACAAAAGCTGAGCAGGAAAGTTGCCCAGGCCAGTAGATCTTCAGGGATGGTGAAAACAGTAATCCTGCTGCTCGCTTTCTGTATGCCAAGCCATGGAGGCTATGATGAGCTGTTGCTGCTGTTGAACAGGGGTTGCTGTTGAAGGTTGGCTTTGCTGCTGACATTGGCTGTCAGCTACTGAGAAAGCCTTGAGCCAGATCCAGCTGCACATTTCTGTACATTACTCATTCAAGGTTCCAGCTGCAGCATTTTTTGTTGAAGCAGAAAGAAGATTTTTCTGGAAACAATTGGTAACAGATGGTGTCTAGAGAATCAGAGATTGAATAGTTAAATTGAATCATATTTATGTCCTAATCACAGTAAATAAAATAATGAAACTATTTTAGCATTTTAATCTGTTATGGCACACTGAGCACCTGTATTTCTTTACACCGGCAAATAAAATTTACTTGAAAATCTCTAGACCATCTTTCAATTCCTACAAAACATCTGCAGACTACACATCTGAATGACAACGTATCAAAATGTCAGTTCACTGTCCTTTACACAATTTGCTTCGATTTCCCTTTGAAATAATTTGCAAAGGGTTTATAAATGCAATTTCATGGTCACCTAATCTGTTGGGAAAAGCATGAAGGGCCCAGAGCCAATGTCCTGTACAGACAGTGTGAGAGACACGAGCTGGTTTAGTCTAGTGAACAAGACTCTAATACTTGTAACAAGTACTCCTGGAATTGCAGGTGTGCCATGGAGCTGAACTTTTTGAGGTGTATCATAAAACAAATACAACTACACTAGGTTGTTCCAATTGCCTTTTCTTAAGGTCTGCTTAAGAGAAGATTTCTATATAGAATGTTGAGAAGGAAATACCATCTTACTACCAATTAGTCTGAGGAGTTATGTTTTATTGTCAGCTGTGTTGACATTAGTGTTTCTTTCCTTTCAGAATGAAATCCTGCACTATTGAAATCAGTATGAGTCATGAGATCTGACTGCATGAAAGCAAATACTTTATTACTCTGCATTAGTTTCTCAATATATAAATTCAGCTATTTATTTCATGCACCACAGCAACATGCAATAAAGTTTAACAGACCAAATCATCAACTTTTAGTACAAAATTGAATTAGTTTGCTATTTGGTTTTTGGTTTTCGTTTTTGTTTTTTGTTTGTTTTGGGTTTTTCAAGGTACTGTTCATGTTTACGTTGGCCTCTCTAAAATGCAAATTAATGGAAGTAAATATACACTTACGGTAAAACTGTCTGAGTTATCTGATAGATTGCTGTATGGCTCAGTAACAGCAGAATCTGCAGGATTCATGTTCTTGTCATTCTCTGGAGCCCCCTTTGGTGGTGAAACAGTCTTTTTCAAGGAGCTGCAGCTTTAAATAAAAATAATAAAAGGAGTAAGTTAGTTCCTGGGTTTGAAACTATATTTGTTCTGACTCTGTATTAACCACATCATGTCAGCCTAACAGTTCAGAACTAATTGAATTGTAACACGGTTCAACAATGAAAAAAGAGCGTTACAAATAGAACTAACTTTGCTGGTATTTGCTGGCTTTGCTGGTATTTCAGCTGTAATGCAAAGTGGTTTTAGGAGCACCTAAGGAGTTAAAGGCTAATCCAATTATGTTGTTACCAAAAATCAGTAAAAATAAAGCTCCTTGGCCCCAGTGTAGCATTAAACAGCAGGCATTCTTTATTCAGCTAGATGCACGAGAGGGTAGGTCCTCCAAATACTATGCATGCTGAGTACAGGACATTTTCTGTTTATATACTATATTATACATTCATATTCATTAAATGGCCTGGAATAAACATATATTTGATAGTCATTTCCTCTAAATCTTTGACATGTGGTCCCTACCCCTGCACATGCATTCTTCTGTCCTGGGGTCCTCTTTGGTGGTACCTCATGATCAGCAACCCCAAAGTCATACCTGGCTGCCTGTGAACTGTTAAAGTTAGCATAACTGGGCTGGCTGGTTGCTTTCCGGTTTTTCTTCGTACAGAATAAGCGTTGTGTTGTTCCATAGGCCATTGGGTTCTGAACAATAACCATTATATTAGTCCACCAGGTGCGAACAATTCTTCATCTGTCAGCAATGCTAGAAACAAAGTTAACAATTTTCAATTTTTTAAAAATTCTGTGTCATAAACCTTTGGTGTTGACAAAATGTTCTTGGGTTTCAAATTCACTTGCAGTTATTCTTGAGCTGATCTCTAAGAATTGCTGAACTCTGTCTTAAAAATTTGGGACAGGCATATAAAATAAATACTGTTCTTAAACTTTGAATTGGTGGTCTTGTGGTATTGTATGTGTCCCTACCACGAATCACTTGCTTTTCAATAACCACCAGTGTGTTGGTTGATTGTAACTGTGCATGCTCAGACTTCACAAATGTACCTGGTTATAACTTTCATGTTCATGACTAGTATTTTAAAGAATACTTACGCTTAACTAGCTGAATTTGACAAAGGAAAATGCCCGTATATTTAATTAACTGCTTGCTTATTACTTTTAATTTAATTAATGGGATCTTACATATTGGTAGGAAAGTGCAAAACAGGAAATGGATCCTTTCACCAAATGAAGTGAACATGCATGAATTTATTTAAAAAAAAAAAAAATCTCACGACCACCAAAATTATCCTCTCTTTTTTATTCCAGAATCGAATGGAAGAAAGCAAAGCACTCTTTAGGACAATTATAACATATCCATGGTTCCAGAACTCTTCAGTTATTCTGTTCTTAAATAAAAAAGACCTATTAGAGGAGAAAATAATGTACTCCCATCTAGTTGATTATTTTCCAGAGTATGACGGTAAGTATTATGACATCAGAGCTCATGCATCGTTTACAGTGTAGTAATGGCAAATTGTGATAGCCTTGTCCAAATGCTAGACAGATAGATCCTTTGATATATTCAGAAAAAAATATTTTAAAACCTGTAAAATGTGATTGAACTTTGGTGGGATTTTTAAAGACTGCTAAGATTTTATTTAATACTGTAATGAGTTGTGGCAAAACCTTTATTGGGAAATTGTTGACTTTTAGATGAGTGGTGTCATATTAGTAGTGAACCACATTCTGTCATTTTTTTGTAAGTTAGGGTGAGGGTTTAAATTGAAATACAAGAGTTACAAATAAATAGAAACATATTCCTCAATTGTACATACAGTCTTTTATATTTTTGGTGTTTTGATGTTTGCTTTTATCCAAGATAGAATACCTAAGGTGAAGTGTCACACACTCTCTGTAACACTCAGAGAAAGAAGCACCACTCCATGTACCCTTTTATTGTACCTTCTAAAACTGTGTTTTAATTTTATATTTATTATGAAAAGTTAATGTGTTTTTCTATTTAAAAAAATAGTGGCTGTGTGTAAGTGTTTCTACTACAGCTGTACTTTCAGAGAAAGTTCTCCTGAGGGGAAATTTTAAGTATTTTGAGGTAACTGAGTGGAGGAGGCCTTGGTAACAGAGAAAAATCAAAGTCATATAATAAGAGGTCTAAAGAACTAAATGTTCCTATTTTTTAAAAAGAAAATCGATTTTGTCCCACCAGGAAGGAATAGCTGATTGGGAAACTGAGAAAAAGATTAAAACTCTCATGTTCAAATATGGAAAGTAATAATGGGGAAAATGTACATTTTGTTTTCTGTTAAAGGGGAAGAGAACAGTAAAAGCCCTCAGGATCAGATCATATTATTTATGAGTCAGTGTAAATTTAGTTTCATAGTGCTGTACAGAAGAGAGCTGGCAGTTGAATAGAAATATGCTTGTTCTTTTGAATTTTCTTTGTGTAACACATTGCCGAGACAACGTCCCAAAGGTGAGAAGACCCTACAGTCTGCTCTGTTACGTCGTCTCACGTGTTGACAAAGCCTGTGTAGAATGCTTGTTGAGGAAAAAAAAATACAATTCAAACACATAGTTCATAGAAACTTGTTTTCTCCTATCCTTTCCCATTGGTGAGGGGAAGCAAACATTATTAACTATCAGAGATGTGGGCTTTGAGACCTGCAAGTCTTTGAGAATCTTTTGTTTCTTACTTCTGCAGATCTCAACAGGACCTAACTTTAGAGACAAAGTTGCAATTTGATTTGATTACTTCAGGTGGCAGGGTGGGGTTTGTGGCTTGCAAAGGTCACCAGGTGGTCCCCTCTTCTGTCCCAGTACACTGGGGATGTGGGGAGTGGGAGATCTGAGGAAGGTATCAGAAAGAGGTATTTTCGAGCTGGATTGCTTCTCTCATCTGTTTTCCTGCAGAAGGGAGAAGGTAGTCTAGGGATGAGAACTGCTGCCCAGGGTGACAAATTGGACAGATTAAATTAAATTAAGGAGTTCTGCTGCGCAGTGCATTAGTAAGAGTTTTGGAAGGGAGGCTGAGCCTGCTCCTAGGTCAATGTACCAAATGAACACACAGTACATGATAGTGCTAGACAACTCACACACTGGGAGAGGGAGAGAGGGCAACACAAAGTTGGGAGAAAGAGAAAAATATTGATGGAGCACTTACGCAGATCTTCGTTGTATCACATAGAGACAGACGTTGAAAACTGCTTATAAGGGAGAGCAGTGAGCAGGAAAACAAACTATTACTGCATATGGTAGTTCTTTTCTAAGTCTTAGACCAGAACCACTTCTTTGCCATCTAAATTTTACATTAACTCATTCATTTTTTAAATGAAGATCCTGAGGTGATAAACATACCTGTACTTGAGGTGATAAACCCTGTACTTGAACCTCCGTCAAATGAAAATTTAAATAACTTAAGAGTAGAGTGTGCAGGTTTGGGTATATCTCTGAATAGGCCAATAGATTTTGTGAAAATGCTGTATGTAGCTACTGTGAAACTGTTTAATAAAATTCTAGGAAACCATTTAAAAAACTCAATCATTTTGAGGAAATTCTTGTCTTTAAAAGGCCAAGACTTCTTCACAAACACTCACATTTATTTGTGCTATAGTGAGACTTAATATTGCTCTTTATCTGTAGAGTCTGGTGACCAAGCTAAAGGCTAGAGCCAATTGTGTTTTAGAAGCTGTAGAAGTGTTCGAAAGTCCTCTGTCATGCCTCTGAGAGCTTGTGATCTGTTTACACCCCTAAATCTCAGAAAATGTATCATCTGTTTATGTATGTATGTGCATATATGTACATCTCTTCACATGCATACTCATATATTGCAAAAGCTTGCTCCCCCTCCAGTGGCTTTGCAGCACACAAGAAAGTACATGCTTTCTCCTCCATACATTCCCTTCCTAAATTTTATAGTTATGCAAATTGGAAGTGTTACAAATTTTATGCTAGCAGTATTAAAAATAAGGTGAAATGCATGGATATATGCTGGGCACCAAACTATTGATATTATAATTACTGAAGGACAGAGCTACATGTAGCAGCTGGGTGCTGTTATTTTTATTGCTGTGTAACAGCAGTACTAAGAAAGAGAATAGGAGGAAGCAACAACACAGAAAATGTGTGTTCTGTAGAAACATGCATTTCAGAAACAGGAGAGCAAGGGAGCAATGACTTGGTGGCAGCACTGGAATAATGGAACGGAATTCACCAGCATGTGGCTTATGTTGTTGCTTCTGTTCTGCTCTTTTGGCTGTGAACATGAATGAATCCTCACTGTTCCAGGCTGGAAGTAATTACTTTACCTCCTGTGATCTTTTCAGCTGAAAATGTAGTTTGGTTAGATTGATTCTGTCCTTCTGAGAGTTACAACCTTAATTTAGATCTGTTAGGATCATTAACATCCATAGTTTAGATACCAGCTTATTGGTTAGAACACGAGCCTTTTGCAGGCAACAGTTTCAGCTGGAGAGGAGCTGTGTATTTTATTATCACTTAAATTAAGTTCTGTTGGTGACAGTGTCAGACCCAGTTCAGGATATAATTTCACTGTGCTTCCTACTAAAATCCACATAAAACTAGTAAATCTTGCAGTGCTAAAATAACTGAAGTAGAATTTAAATACAGTAGGTTTAGACTGAACATTCACCATTTCTGCTAACATTTAGATTTAATTGTATAGCTAAATTTTTTGTTTTCATTCTGTGCATTTACAAATCACCTGCTTTAAAACTGGTGATTTATCTTGGTGAAGAAAGAAGATAGTCAAGAGCAAAAGAGCAGCTCTGGCTTGGTGAACTTCTGAAATTTCCTTCCATCTTTATTTTTAGTAGTTTGTACCCCAAGGAATCCAGCCTGTAGATGATATTATTGATTAGTAAAAGGTTCCCCATCTTCCCTTATGTGGGGAATCACAAACTAAGCCTTTCTTGCTTTCTTTTAAAGAAATGGAAATATGAAACTTACTCTAAGAAAACTGGATTTCTCTTCCTACAGGACCACAGCGGGATGCACAGGCGGCACGAGAGTTCATCCTGAAGATGTTCGTAGACCTGAATCCAGACAGTGACAAAATTATCTACTCTCACTTCACATGTGCTACAGACACAGAGAACATCCGCTTCGTCTTTGCTGCTGTCAAGGACACAATCCTACAGTTAAACCTGAAGGAGTACAACCTGGTCTAACTGTACCTGGGGGGTCCTCCAAACCCTACTTTCCGTGATTGAAGATACTCAAGAGGGACTGTATTATAATCTGTGAAAACAATTTGCATAATACTAATTTATTGCCGGCCTGGACTCTGTGAATGTCCACAGAGTTTGTAGTTAATATTATGATTTTATTTAAACTGTATGGAGGAAAAACAAAAGATGCTGAAGTACATTCACAGCGCATTTCCTCATTTTTTAGGCAAAACTTTGTGACTCAATGTGTTTCAAATTCTCAGTCATACATTTACAAAGGATAGCAGTTTCTTGCTATTGAAGCAAAATCAAGCTGGTTTCCTTTTTCCCTAACTCTTTCTCTCCCCCTCCTTTCCTACTACCCTTATCTTTTAAAAGGTACAATGGCCTTTTTTTTCCCCAGTTGCATTCCTGGGTGAAATATTTTCTGTTGAGTGATTTGATCAGGAAAACACTATCATCACAATTTAAGTCTTCAGTCATTCTAGTTTTACAGTATGTACTTTCTTTGAAGGATCAAAAAGTATTGATACTGTGATTTTTAAATTCTTTACATGGGTGTCTTCATTCTGTCTTCGCTTCTGAGACTCGAATATTGGGATTGCAAAAGAGAATTACAGTTGTCTAAGGATGATAAATTTAACCATAGTTTTACAGTTCAGAAAGGTGCACAGAAGACAGTAATGAAGTAATTAACACGCAATCTGGGATGTACATGGAGTATGTTAGAATCTCTTTTTAATTGCCATGTGCCATTTTTTCTCTCTTCTTTTTTTCACAAATGCCAAATAGAAAAGTCATAGACACTACATTTTCCCCAGTGGCTACAGCCTGAAACAGTGTTTTTCTCAGTTGTGTGGGGTGTTTTTTCTTAAGTTAGAGCTTTTTTAAGTGTTCTTTTTCCACAGTAGAAAAATTATTTTTATTGTACAAAATTCATGTTGCCAAATCTGGCTTTTTATAAAACCAATGCGCTTGACACATAAGATACTGATTGAAATGCCAAATGGATGGGTTGGGAACTGACCTGATTGAATCAACTGCCAAATCATTAACACACACTCACAAGTTCCAGCTCATATGTTCCCTTTTTTGGAAAGTGTACCATTTTCTAATGCCAAAACCAACCTGTAAGTGAATATGCTATGATGTGTACCATGCACCCACAGGTAGTCTAGTAATTTAAAGACAGTTTAGATCTCTCCTTTTGTCAGTTACAACATGAGATTGTTTTCTGTAATAATGTCAAGGCACCTTTAGTTGTATTACAAGAAGTTACTGATGAGAGATCCTGTTCAGGAACCTTTTTTGATAAGGTCGATTGTTAATTGATTCACAGGCATTTGATAGGCTTTCATGCAAAATAGCCTCAATCAATGTTCTTTAGAAGAGATTTATAAATGTAAATGAAGCAGTGAGAAAATCATTCTTGAAATTTAAATGTGCAATTTTTTAACAACTGAAGTGCAGCACACATTGATGAGCCTTCATTCTGCAGCTTGGGCTGAAAGGTGTTTTTTGACCAGGTGCATGACTGCTAGCAAAAAAACTCAAAGAGTTCAGACATGCAATTGGATTGATTATCTGTAATGCCAACTGGTACTAGAGTGCACTTAACACAAAAATGGCTGCCACACAGCAGCAGACGGGAGGTGGGAAAAAAGAATGGCTTATTAGTTGATTACCAAAGTTAACAATAAATACTAATGAGGCGTTTTTCATCCTTAACCCTCCCAAATCCAAAAGAATAATAATAAGAACAGTTGCTCCTTTTTGCTCCCTCTTAAAACACCTTGTAATTTAAAACTGGTTGTAGGTATAGTGCAATTATGAATGCTATAATCATTGTACATACATATATATATATATATATATGGCAGCATCCATATTGGCTTTGTAATCATTAATTTTTGGCAAATTGAATGTGCTGTATTGATATGTATCTATGTAATTGTATTGTATGTCTTATAGCTAATTCACATTTTAAATAATGTTATTTTATTTACTTTTTTAAGAGAGAAGAATGTAAATTTTGTCAGTTTATTTCTGACTAGGGATTTGTTGTTGTTTTTATTTACAAAACAAAATACTATAGTACAGAGCGGTACTAGCATCGTGCTGTATAAAATCATTTGCACATTCCTGAGTAGACGTAAATTGGAGACACCAAGACACAGATGATTCACATTCAAAACAATGCTCAGATCTTGTCAGGGCTTTATACAGCTGTAGAAAACAATCCTTTTAGAAGTACTTAGGCCATTATATCTCATATTGGAACATAAGCTTTAAATATAAATTTAATTTTTATTTGACTGATTTGCATTAGGTTGCTTTTACTTTTCTAATAGCTTTATTGGAAAAGTAAATCTGGAGATATTTCAAACCATTGTACATATGTACTAATGCATATATGCTGTTGCCCTAAAAATACCATGATAAAATACAAAACATCAGATCAATCAATTAGTCTTTCAGATGGTGGAAACTCTAGGTATAAAAACAACAACCAAAAGTCACTATTGTTAACAATTTTAAGGAGTTAAAGTGTTTTATTTAATGAAGCTAAAGCAGGTAGATGTAGATTATAAAAAGTGACACTGACATTCTGAATAGGGGATCAGAGCAGTGGCTCTTTCTTACATACAACTTAACAAAATTGGTCCTGGTCATGCTATAAACGCAACAGAGCTTCTCTTTTCACAGTTCCACTACTGATAATATCCCTTTTTTTAACCTGGGGATACATTACCCTCACTGGATTCAGTGCTATAAATGGAACTGTAGCCAAAAAAAGGAAGGAGAAAAAGAAAAAAGAAAAAAAAAAAAAGAAAAGAGAGAAAAAAAAAGAAAAAAAACCAACACAACCAAACAAAAAGCCACACCAGGTAGTGGTATCTAACAAAAGTTTGGGGTTTTTTAATTTTTTTTTTCTTACGGGATACTGGGTGGGGGAGAAGGAAACGTAGTTCCAAGTTTTATATAAAAACAAAACAAAAGTTTACTCATGCTTTATAGTTATGTTGTGGTTGCAGAAGTTTTCAAGAGTGTGTGCCACTGGGCTATTTTCTGGTATTTTTTAGGTGAGTTGAACCTGTGGCAATGTTTAGATCATTTGAGCATGTTCTGGGAAAAAATATTCGGCATGCCAAGGCAAGCTTTACATGAATCACCTAACACAGCATTGCAGTATGACAGTTTACAAAACATTTTCTTTTTAAATAACACAGCTGTTCCCACTTGTAGTATATTCCATTGTGGTGGTGGTGGTGGTGTTGCTGTTGTTTTAATTGGTGGTTTCTACTATGCCTTATAGTGCTTAAGTCCAGAAGTTTGTGCCTCTAACATGAAGCTGAAGGCGACAACATCAAGACAGAAACCCTTTTAACTTTGCCAAAATGATGTGTTTTCTTTGAATGTTATAAATGGGGGAGGAGGGAAGGAAAATGTCTTGGGAACCTGTGTATTCTAAATGTTCACTAGCACAAGAAAGCTGTAATACGTGTTTTACAGAAACCTGGAACTTGCCTTTTTCACTAATTAACTGGCACTGTCCTTACAGATGTAGGATGATGCAGCTCTAAGGACAGTTTACTTTTTATAATTCAGTCTCTTTTGATTGTCAAGGTGTATGGACTGTACTTTTTAATCATACTGCCACATGATTGTGAATCACTTTTTAAAGTTTGAAAATGGAGAAGAGACTTTTAATGCTGGATAACAGTCAGAATTGACTGCATGATTTGCAAAAACTCTATATGGGGGAAAAGGGCTGCATATAGATACTGCTAGACTCCCAGCTTTGAGTTGTAAGGTGCAGAAGACTTCCAGATTACTCAACCTCATGACCCTTTCCTTGTTAAACATTCTTCACAAGAGAATGAAATCTTAGGAGAAAACAAAGACATGTTAACCCACATGAAAAAAATAAAATTTAGACATTTAATTTATTTCATGTGCTGCTATTCTTGGAGCTTTGGGCATAGTTATCCTGCAGACTTTTACATTAGTGAACTAATGAAGTGTTCATAGATGTTAACAAGGCCTACACATGACCTACCTCTAGTTAAGAGATCAGTAAAGTAGCTGTGTTTTGGAGAGACTGACATAAGTAAGTTAGAAAATTTAAGTGTCCTGGTATTAAATTAACCATGGTCTTTCAGAAATTGATGCTTGCAAATTTGGTCCCTCTTTTGACATAAACCAGAAATTCTAGAATTTAATAGACATTAAACAACTAAAGCTTGTCCAGCTTGTTAGTTTAGTAGAAATTTTGCAAAACAGTACCTTTAGTTTGAGAAATGGAACTACTGATATTTTCTGTTTTGCCTTTTGGTTATCTATAGCATTTTGAGTTCTATCAGTCAGACAAGATTTTTTTTCTATCTAGTCAATACATTGGGTCACAATTTAGATGATTAAAGAAATTTTACTGTAAGTTTACCTTGAGCTTTTTCACAGTAGTCATGCTGCAGGCAAGAAAGGAATAAAGATTTTGAAAACTGTGTCAAAAGATACATCAAATTTAATGTAAACCAGTTGAGGTTTTTTCCTCTCAAAATACAGTTTAAGCTGATTTCCTAATTTACCATGCTGCGGGAAGTCTTTATTTGGCCAGTTTTTAATTTTTTTCTTTTAAGGAAGGAGTGTCAGATGCATTTTTAAACTTAAGAGAATTTAAAAATAACGTTTGCTGTTCTTTAAATGTCACTTAAATGCATGTATTGTGTGTTACTTAAGGGACAGAAATAGTTTTTTTGAAAAGCTAATATTGTACAGTTACTGCCCCTCAGAAATGTCGCTCGTTTAAAATACAGTATTTTTGGCCACGTCTTCATACTATAGCATCTTCATTTCTTGACATTTAGTTTTTGGTTTTATTTTTCTCCCTGAATGCTTCTTATAATGATAAATGTTGGATAGATGTATTACTCCAAAATTGCTGTTTAATTATACATGCTCCATCATCATTGTCTAAATATTAAAATTTTCAGAATATCTTTATTACAGCCAGATGTTCAAAATATTTATGGTTTTTTACACTGGAGAGGGTAATTTGAGAGTATTACAAAACGTTTGGGGTTTTTTTTGTTTTTTTTTTTTTTGTTTGTTTGTTTTTTGGTTTTTTTTTTGCTTGTGTACAATGGAAACTCAGAAGCATGGGAGAAAAGAAATAAAACCTATGCCTCAGGAAAATAAAACTCAGACTTTGCAGATAGTGAGGCAAATTTCATATGGATTTTAGGATAATCGCAGTAGTACTGCAAGAGCAGTGTGTCTCTTAGATCTTTTTGTTCACCTGTGTAGTGATAGGAGTAACAGAAAGTGGCCTATATGCTACTTTTCAGGAGTTTGACTCATACCTGATCAGCAATCAGTGGATTTCCAATCTTTCTTACTGAAGAAATACTATTTCAGCCAAGTTGCAAAATATAGTTTTTCCTGTATTAAGTGAACAGAACAGTTAAGATTCCTGGAGCACAAACCAGTTTACCTAAGCAAGGCCTAGAGTGAATGGTTCCTCATTTTTCTTTCCAGTTGCAGAATGTATGGGAGAAGGATCAATCACTAGGGAAGGATTTATTTAATGTCTGTGTCTCAGTGAAGATAAAGTCAACAAACTACAGTGTCAGTTGTGACCTTTAGATATGTGAAATAGATGTAGAAACTGTATCTGTGTGATAAGTTGTACAAACTTGTGATTAAAACTTTACATCAGATGCTGTGTTCATCTCACCCAACTACCAAGCACTTTGTAGGATACTGACGCAAACAACTAGGAGTTACAGAATATTTCTAAACTGCCACAAAGTACACAGTTGCCAGATCCTCAGGAGCACAGCTGGTATCAGTATCAGATACAAAGGCATCAGACCCCCTCTCGCAGCTCATTACTACCAAAAGGAGCTACCCTCCAAGACCACCTCTGATCCTGGTTTTCATCTTCTGGGAGCCTGTCCCTCTCCCTTATGTCAGCCCTGCTGCTTTGCCAATGAACTGAATGGGGAAAAAAAAAAACAACTTATTTTTGCTCTTTTTCCTTGGCCGCTTCATTAGTGTAAGTTTCAGGGGTTTCAGCCAATTTGGCTGATCAGTCGTTCCAGCAAGTGCTAAGCTGACCCAAGTGGAAGATGTAGAATTGTGTGGCTCAAAGGCTTAGAAATAAGGGAAAAGGGAGTTACACTTTCCTCCCTGAAAACCTAGTCCGAGTGCTGTGATTTCTAAACCCTTTATTTTATGCACTTTGTGGGCTATTAGCTTTTCTGGCTTGGAAGGGTTGCACTTTTCACTTTGAAAGTAAGATTGCATACTTACTCTGGAAAAAAAAAAAAAAAAAAAAGAAAGTACAGAAGTCTTTCTTGTTCCCCTTTAAGAATCGCAAGTTTCTGTGTACAAGGACTAAGTGCAACTGTAGTTGACTGGCTAATGTCAAGAAGTCAAATTTAGTGTTAAGGATGGAAAAATACAAGAATTGGACTTTTATTCATTTCACAAGAAAAACAAAAAGCAAAATAAAAAAACAAACAAGCCAAATCTAGTTCTTTTCCACTAAGATCTGAAAAGAAAAAGAAAATGTTTTCTATATTATTTAAAATGCTGTGTTGCTGGGCATGACATTCAAGGTTTACTGTGTCCATGTCCAAGGCACTTCTTTCTTCATTCACACTCATCTATCACACTCATTAATTGCTTCCTGTCATCTAAAGAAAATACAGTCTTGCTTTATGTATGTGCACTCTGGAAATACTTTCTGATCCTTGTGGCTTGAATGTAAATTGGTCTGGTAAAATCCAACAACTGATGATGTGATGTACAGCTGAAAAGGAACACACTTTCTTGCTTAGTCTTGTTCCTCCTGCCATTTTGTTTTGATTATTTTTTTGTGTCTTTCATTTATTCTGTTTGCCCACAAAGAGAGGGTTTCTTGGCACACCAGATCCAATTCTGGTAGATATTACAGAGCTGATCATACTGGCTGCATTAAAGACAAATTGGGGATAAGAACAGCTCAGAAGATTCCTGTAATTGGGGGCAGATCCAATTAGCCTTTTGGACAGGCATTTCAGGAAACAAAACTATGGCAGTGTAGTTGGAATACAGTGAATTGGAGGATGTAGTAGGCAAACATGGGCCAAATCTTGCCATTTTAGTATGTCATTTTGCATTGTCAATAGAGAGCTGTTTGCTAAGATGTTGCTGAAAATTTGCCTTTTTTCCTGCAGTCCTGTATGAGGTGGTTAATGCAATGATCAGGCTGGCACTCAACTGAAGAGATGCATTAATTTGACAATAAGTTCAAATGTATTCTTGCAGAGACTATTGCATAAAATTACTTTATATGATGCTAACAACGACAAAAAAAGATACTTGCATGCAGTAAATATTTAAGATATTGCACTTTTATACCTTTATTATAAAGAGGAATCACTCCCTAAAAATAAAATTCCATTTATCTCACAATGAAGTATCTGGAGTCTCTTAACAACTGTCAGTTACTTGTGCACACAGTGTGATTATTGTGTACTAGAGGTTAATTAATGTGTTGTCACATGCTGCAGAATACTTGGTTTATTTCAGCTGCTGATTTTGGAAAGGCAGAGTAATGTTTTTTATTAGTATCTTGGTGACTTTTCTCAGCACGTTTTTAGGAGAACCCTCACAGTTACTGATAAGACCTGATTTATTTTAGCTCAAGAAATTAACTGATTTAGTAATCCATTATCAAGGCTTTTCTTCAAGTGCTTTAGAACTTCAGTGTTACATCTCACTTTGCTGAAGTTAAGCAATCTGAGTGTAATTGAGAGGCAAAAGGATAGATGTAAACATAGTCAAATTTGTTACTTCTTTGCATAATAATCTTTTAACGTATAAATCAATTACATGACTAAAATTTAGCTGATAGAGCTATTCCTCTTGAATTGCAACAGGCTGTGGTGGTACTAAGAAGATATACATTTTCCTTATATACATAATCATATTATTCAGATTCCTTACAAGGTCAGAAGTGTTCAAATAATGTTATTATTAATATATGTAAAAACAGCTTAACTGATTTTCGGTATTATTTAATGTGGTCTAGAACTTGTTGGAATCTCTTGTAAGAAATTATAGAAATGGTGCTACGAGTGAAAGATTTCTGTGGTTATGGATTAAAGAATTCTCTTTTGATACATATTCACACCCATAAATGCTGATTTTTTTTTCTGCTAATACAAAACAAAATCAACTCCATGTATAGATAGCAAAATGTAATCCTCAGTTAAAAACCAGAAAAACAAAGCATTTTATAGCTAGAAGATAGATACAGGGCTTAGGCTAGATGTTGGTGTGCAGTGCAAATGAGGAAAACAAATTTCCTTAGCAGAGAAAAGTTTCTGTAAACTGAGAAATCATTTGTGAGTCGTTTGGGTGACTGTTCACTTGTTCAAGGTTAATAGAAAAAAACAAATTGGGTTTGAGATACTTTATTAGCATTTCTCTAAGAGACTTTTTTAAACATTTTGCAGTACGAAGTAATGTAGGTTAAAAGTTCTTTCTCCCTTACTCTGATGTTCAAGGGTTGAATAATACACACTCATACTCACCATATATACATTGCAGGATGCTTAAATAGCTGCCACCAAATTGCAGCAGGGGGAACAGTGCAACACTGCAAGGCATGGAAGGCAAACCTTATGTCCCCAGTCATGCAGATGAAAACTATTTTGCTAGTTTACCTGCAAAATATGCATAATTTAATTAGTTTGTTTGTGTTCTCAGAAGAAAATATTATTATGGCTTCAGTACCCTAGCACAGTCTTTCTAATTCTCATTTAAGAGTTGTTAATTAGCAACTCTTCAGTTGTTCTAATGGAAATAGGAAAAAGAATGGTTGTCTTACCCACAGCGGTCACCTTGGCCTGTTGTGTCACCTGGGAAACTAGAGCCCAGAAGAGTGGAAGTTTTAACAGAAAGTCATAGTGTCTGATGTTTCTGCATTCAGAGCAAGAGCAGATGTGCTGCTTTAGTGGAACAAAATTTCTCTACAACAGAGATACCCACTTTCTTCTTTCTCCCTATCATTCTTATTTTAATTTAAAAAAAAAAAACACCCAAAAAACCCAAAAAACCCACAAAACCTCAAATCCCAACAAACACACAAAACCTCCAGAAGGAGCTGGGAAGGCTTATGACAACCTACACATGCCTTCCAGACAAGTTTTCAGCTGTGCTGTTTGAGCTTCCAAGTGCCCTGTAGGTTTACAAACATGACTGCTGGCTGTTGACGTAGAGCCTGTAATTACATGGAGCCTGTAATGCCAGGGCAGATTTGGTATGTGGTGCGAGATACACATGTGCTGTTCTGTGAGAGGATGCCTTTCTCAAGTGGCAAGAGAAGTAGGTAGTGATAGCTGGCCATTAACCATGTACTGAGACCTATGGTGAAAGCAGGCAATTTGCTGGATTGTGAAGCATCCACAGACTGAAGTTACTGGTGCAGGAGGGGCCTTTCTTATTGAGGAGAACTCTTTGAGTAACTGCTTATGCTTAGGCCAAAAGTACACTGGGAAAGCAGCAGCCTGGAACACATCATACCACTGAATAAAAATTCCCTTGAAAATAAAAATGGTAATGTCTGAGCCATTTTGCCAGGACTTCAAGGTTGTCAGAGAAAACACAAGTTGAGAATATATGTGTGCATATACTTCCTAGCTATAAATTCAGGAGCTGTGACGTTTGGAAGATGGCATATATAAATAATAACATAAAGAATTCAACACTAAGCCAATGGCAGGCCACACAATTTTACTTCTTTCATCAGAGACAGGTACAAACGCTTTTAAGTATATTTTTCTATTTGTACATGCAGATTTCTATTGGCATAGCAAGCATATCCAGGCATTTTTTGATGTCTGAGAGTGCCGTAGTCTTACAGATAATGCTTACCTATGTAAAGAATTTTTGGAAAGTTAATGTAAAACCATTGTAATTTCATAGTTGTTAATGAAAACTACATGTTGTATTTTGTTTGATTTTTTTTTTTTTGCATTAAATTAAACAAGTTTATTTTAAAAGTGTTTTCTACACGAGCCTGACTTTCTTGATGTTTTACGTCTAAGTACAGCTATGATTTTGCTGCTGGTTGAAGGGGGTTAGGTTTCACAGACTAATGAGGAAATAATGAATGCTGTGGTCAATAGACCAGAAGTACCTTGTGAGAGCCGGGCGCCTCTCCTGACCCTGCCTCCTTGCCCGCTGCCCAGGGGAACGGGAGGCAAGAGAAAGTGGGCCAGCCGCTTCCTGGCTGGTGCCGGTGCCAGGCTGAGGAGGAGCGCCGGAGCTGGCGGAGCCACCGGCGGAGCCACCGCCATCGGGGCCGGGCTCTCCAGCCTCTTAGCCCGCCCTGCACGCCAGCTTCTGCCCCTCGCACAGCACCTCGGCCAGCAGCACCAGCCCCCAGCTCCAGCTGAGCCATGCGGGACCCCCGCAGCCCCTCGCTCCCTCCGCGCTTCCCTGCTGGGAGCCGCGCCCATCGCCAACAATGCAGCCCGGCTCGGTCCCCCGCCCCGCACACACACACACACACACCCCGCTGCTCTGCGGAGCCTCTGCGGGGCTGTCACCGCCTGCCCGCTGCTCTCCTGAGTGAAACATCCACTGGCTGCACGGACTGCCCTGTAACACAAGGGGAGAGCAGGGCTTGGCAGAGGTGTTGGAGGTGCGGGGTCATCCTCTCATCACCGGCATCCTGTCGTCAGTCCAGGGGTGTCCTTTATTTCTCCAGATGGGAACAGTTCCTCTCCTTGCAATCACCTGGGGTCACTTAGTCGTGCTTACTTAGCCATGACTGCACAGTAGACAATATCAACTATCTGTTTACCTATGTACGTATGTATGCATGTGTGAGTAGATGGATGGATGGATGAATCTCTTCAGAAAGTTCATACAATTTAGTATTGGGATCATTTGGGTTGGAAAACCCCTTAAGACCATCAAGTTCAACCAATGAGTCCAACTGCCAGGTTCACCACTAGCCCAAGTCCGTAAGTGCTACATCTACTCAGCTTTTAAACGTCACCAGGGATGGTGACTCAGCTACTTAATGGGGCAGTCTGTTCCAGTGCCTGACAACCCTTACAGTGAAGAATTTTTCCTAATATTCAATCTTAATCTCCCCCAGCACAACTTGAGATCATTTCCTCTTGTGCTGTTACGTGGGAGAAGAGACTGACCCCACCTCACAACAGCTTTCTGTCAGGCTGTTGCAGAGAGCAGTAAGGTCTCCCCTGAGCCTCCTCTTCTCCAGACTGAACAATCCCAATACCTGGTAATTATTATTGGCAAGAAAGAAGAGTTCCTGGAAGTAATTGATGTACCTGATACCTTGAAAATGCCAGTTTGCAATTGCTTGGGAAAATTTTAAGTGAGGTATGGAATAAAAAGAAGCTCAGATTTCTGCAGAGAAGGACCTTAACTTTTAAGATATTTACTAGGTTAGTAATGAATATTCAGTAATAAAACAGATACTGCTGTACGTTCATTTTTACTTGGTAGTAAAGAGAAGTGAAAGGCAATACAACAAAAAAAAAACTAGTCTTAAATCATCAGAATTCTACGGAAGGGAGCACAAAAATTTTTAAAGGGAAGTTTAAATACCAAAGGATGAGGTAGCAATAAAAAGACTGATACTTTTAAGTACATTAGAATAATATTAGCAATGTTATAGGTCCTACTTGGTTTTACCCAAATGATAAAACATAAGTATGAAGAAATTAGGAAGCAGGAATATGCTGGTATATGTGTGAAGGGAACACATAGCAAGGAGCTGTCAAGTGAGTATGATTAAATATTTTCTAATCCATTAGCCACTAAGGATAATTGAGAAAAATATTGAGTGGAAATTATAACAGGCCCAGATAACCTGCAGCCAGAAATTCCAAAATGTCTTGTTTCATTTAATGTAAAATTTTGATAAATCAGGAACTCCAAGTGAAAGACCAGAAGAGTGGAACAATGGTGCTGTTTTGCTACAATGAGCTGTAGCTTAACTAATTAAACACTGCCAGTGGTGAGCACAAGTAAACACCCTGATAAATTTTCAAAAATATTTGCCTTAATGTTACTGAGTGCTTTATGATAAACTGAAAAACAGTGATTATACTCAAGCTTCCTGTTCCAGCTCTGCCATATTTGTGATGTGATCCAGCGGAATTGCTCTCCTGCCTTCTATGTGCAAACAGTGGAGCACAGGCAGTAAAACCAGTCCATCCAAACAGTCTTTTGTGCAAGGTAAGGAAGTTATTTTTGGTGAAGTTTAGACTACTAAAAGATAATATGAAAATGCAAAACTTCATTGTATTTGCCAGCAGTAGAAACATGTCTCATTCCCCAGACAACATTTAATCCAATAGGTTTCTAAGTTCCCTCTGAATCTGCCATTACTTAATGTATTTTTACCAGCATTATAAAATACTTAAACCTCAGAGAAGACTGCTGCTGGGGCATCACTGTAATAGGAGATGGTGGGTTTAAGCTCTCTGCAGACACAGAACCATTAATCTTAATTAGTGGTTTTAATAATAAAAATATGTGAATTCTTTCCTCATACCTCAGGATTGCTGACTTATAATTAATGTAAAAAAGCTCCTTTATTCCACCACACCATAAATCTTTACTAAACAAAACATTAGTAAATCTTAACATCAGCATGCACATGTGGCTTTACTTGGGAAAATTTTCCTATGTGATCAAACCTGTAGGATTTATGAGAGGACCTGGACTTATCCTCTCACTTACATGAATGATAATATTAAAAATGCTTCCTCATTTGATCATCCATAAAGTCTTTTTTACTTGTCAGGAGATATGGTACAACAGCAGTTTTATTTTGCTCGTTTGTTTGCAGTGTTAGGATAGCAGATAACTTTACATTGCCAGATGAGATTGCCTACCATGCAATTAAATTAGCAAAATCTGGCCATGGTAAGTTTCGGACACCTAGTAGAAAAAAACCTGGGCTGCTGCTAGTTGTTTTCAAAGTATTCCTACTTAAGGACAAGTTTTGCCTTTTGAGAATTAGACTGATTTGTTATTTTTATACAATTCATTATTCACATTCTAAGTGCTACTTTAATTCATATCCTTTAACACAGGCATTTGTTGAAGGGTAAGAGAATGTAAAATAGTGTGTGCTTGGAAGGTGGTTGAATCTGGGATATTTTTCACTGCACGAGTATTTGGGGTCATTGAACCTGTCAGACTAGTTTGGGCCAGTAAGAAAGTTTCTCTGAGTCTATTCCTTTTAAGGAGTGCTACTGTGAGTTACTGAGCAATGACATGCACAAAGTACACAAAGTGCGAAAGAAAATAAAAAAGTCAGCTGAAGTAATAATTTATTGAAGTGTAAAACAGCAAAACAATAGAAGAGCAAAACAAATAGAAACTAAACCCACCACCCTGAAGAGAAAGCCATACACGGTGTTAGAGAAAATTTAATTTTATCTCCCAGTTTTGGAATATGCATATCATTTGGGGACTGTTTATATTTGAATGTCTGTGTCCTACATAGCTCTTTGCTCCTAAGAGAAGTGGATAGAAGGCACTGCCAAATAAAAATCTGTATCCATTTTTCACAGGTAAAAATTACCATCCTCTATGAAGGCCCAGAAAAAAAGTGATTTCTCAATTTCCCAGTACTTCTTGAGCGAATGACAACAGGATTTCTTATAGTCTTCTACTCCTAGTAGGTATGAACATATACATAGTTAAAAATAGTTAGGAAAGGGTATACGTAACTTAGGAGGAAAACTAAAATATTACTGGTATCAAGTATTCTACCTTGAAGTCCCCTCTTCATATCCACAATGCCCAGACAGCCACTGTAAGCCATCAAAAAACCCCAAGCAAACATTTAAAAATAGAAAAACTGCTTACTTCCCCATTGAACTTACATTAATACATTTTTGCTCATATTTTTTCTAAAACATCATCTGCCCCACTCCGATACTCATTACCTTTTTTACTCAATCAACTGCTTCCATGTGACGCACAACATAAAATACAAGTCTATTAAATATATAAACATTTCCTTCTACTTCCAAACTCTACTCAAAATATCACTTCTCTTCCTGGTTGCTACTGAGCTCTACTTCATGGTCCTTTTAGCTGGTACCCTCCTGATTCAAAGGTTATGTTCATCTTCAAGGCATCATAACAATAATGAAAACATGATCAGCAGAAAAGAACAGTAAATGATAGTGTGTGCCTCTGCTCTTGAAGAATAATAATAAGCAAGCAGAAGGAGGAAAGTACCTGTAGCTGTTTTATTATTTTGTTACAAGATATTCATTGAAAATTACTTCTGACTATCCTCCACGAGGCCAAAGGTAGCTACCACCCAGCATAACAAAAAGTGGTGATTCACAACTTTTCCCAAGTGCATGTGAGCACAGCTTTTGAGCTAGTTTTCAGCAATATGGGCATGTCGGTCAGATTGTTTTTAAAGGATTTTTACATCACAGCAGACTTTTTAAAATTTCAAACCTACCCCTAGAAAAACATATGTTTTTCTTTTTAACTAAGGGCAGAATTTTCAGTCCTGAGGGTACAATCAAATTTATATTGTAATCTGCTCTTAAGATAAACTGTCCTGACACCAACCATTTACATACTCCTTTGTTTTTGGCAGCCCTATCGTTGTGAGTTCATACGCCTGAATCTGAGAGAAGGCATGACTCAACAATGGTGGGTCAGCCAGAGGAGTTAAGCTCATATCTGGTGTAGGAAATACCACTGGCTGACAGATATTTCGTGTGGCTGTATTTCTCTTCAGCTGCACTGAGCTGGTTTAGGTTGGGGAAGAGTTAATTCTCTTCACAATGGCTGTGTTTTGAATTTGTTCTGAACACAGGGTTGATAATATAGAGATGTTTTTGTTATTGCTGAGCAGGGCTTACACAGAGCCGAGGTCTTCTCTGCTTTCTGTACTGCCACACTGGGGAGGAGATTGGAAGTGCATGGGAGGGTAGGAGGTGAAACATCAGGGAAGCAGAAGGATATTCCAGACCATATAAAATCTTGCTCAGTATATAAAGTAGAGGGAAAGAAGAGGTGGTGTTTGGATTTACGGCATTTGTCTTCCCAAGTCATCATTACATGTGATGGGGCCCTGCTCTCCTGAAGATTGTTGAACACCTGCTGCCCATGGGAAACAGTGAATTAATTCCTTGTTTTGCTTTGCTTGTGTCCACAGCTTTCCCTGCTAAACTTCCTTTATCTCAACCTATAAATTTTCTAACTTTTTCCCTCCCAATTTTCTCCCAGTCCTACTGCTGGGGGAGTGAGTCAGTGGCTGTGTGAATCTTGGCTTCTGGCTGGGGTTAAACAATCAAGAGAGATGTAGAAGAATTTTGAATTGAAAAATCCCACAGGAGCTCAGCCGAAAATATTGACAGCCTTGTAGTCTGTGCAATTCTATAAGTAACAGAATAGCTCAACTGTAAATAGTGCAAGCTTATTGAAGAAAGTAGTAAGTAAGCTGGAAAAAAAGACCAATAGTGACTGGAAGAAAGCTTCAGCATATCACACAAATATTTGTTCCAAGAATAAATGCCCAGAGGATTCCCTACATTATACTTACATTTTCTTAGGTGAAGAAAGATATGAACCAGAATTTGATATGTTGAGAAATATTGCCTGAAAGTGTTAAAAATGTGCATGGATACGACATTTGGGGATCTATTTTAGTGATGAGCATGGAAGTGCTGAGTTAAATTCTTGGACTCAGTTCTGTTAGAGATCTTTTCCACCTTTACAGTTCTATGATTCTATGAAAGTTTTTCAGCCTGTTAAAAGATGCTTTTAATAAAGCTCGTAAAGGTAAAAAATATATAGAAAAAATAAATTTAGACCTTGATTTCTTTCCTTGGAGAGTCAGCCGTAATGTGGGAACACAGATATGATGTAAATTTTCAAAATGGTTAGCACAGTGGGAATTGTACTGCTGTGTACATGCTTCTATTGTTCCAACAAAAAACCTAATTCTGACACTTATCTCAAACTGTACGTACAGGTCATCAAATGTTATTAAACAAGGCAAATATTTACTTACAGTAGCAAGGAGTAACATCATTCAGAGAACAGCCACTTTTGTATGAAACTCCACAATCAGCAAACTCAGAGAACCTGACTCCTTTAAAACCTGCTGAATCCTTTTGACAGGAAAGTGTTCTAAAAAGTTGCTATCAATAAAAACTACAAAAATATTTCCATTTCAAATTTTGAAACAAATTTATACAATTAACAAAGTATACAATTATTATTCCTGAGTATTTACTTTGTAAAGCTGGAGAAAATTGTTTTTCATCCACCTAGAAATACTAAGCTTAGATTTTAAAAAATATTTTATATTCAGGATAGAAACAATCACCTTATGCTGTTTAAATATTTGTTTATATTTCTGTTTTCTAATGGTTTCACCTATCCCTGTTGCACAAATTTTGAATCAAAATCTTGTTCCATGTTACTAAAAGTATTTAAAACTCTGAAGTTCAAAAGTTTAAGTATTATTAAAAGGTTTGTTTTCTTTAGAATAAATCAGTAGAGAAAAACATGGTAGGAGGATGACAAAGTAAAGTAGCAATCTCTAAGGAAACTTAGAACACGTGCATGGAGCAAGAACAGACAAGGGGGAAAAAACCCCATGCTGTTGAATGTTTAATGCATAAAAACATTATTACAAACTTGAGTATCTAGCTTCTATGCAATAAATATTTCTTCCCATCACAATGAAAAAAAAAAAAGCAAGGAAAAAAGAAAAATAATTAAATTAACAAAAGGCTTTCTGCACCTGAAATAACC
This sequence comes from Petroica traversi, assembly GCA_025920805.1. NCBI lineage: Eukaryota > Metazoa > Chordata > Aves > Passeriformes > Petroicidae > Petroica > Petroica traversi. The sequence continues at coordinate 4,584,337 of JAHLSL010013749.1, forward strand.
TTGAAAGGAGATTTTAAAATTATACTTTTATTTTACAGAACTTCAGTAAATTTAAAGGTCATAAAGACTGTTTGCAAACCTGTGAATGAGTCGCAGACTCTGGGATGAGAAGTATGACATTAGCAATTGTATCCTTAAACAGCTATGGAATTGATTTTAGCCTGAGAACAGAAGGTGCTGAACCTGAAAAAATTACGAAAGCCATGGGATCTTTAGCCTAAAGGAGTTCCCACCTCAACCACCCTCAATATAGAGGTATAATTGCAATTTTAATGTAGGCAGCCATGCAGCTTTTTGTGGCTACAGTAGTTAAGCAGCTTGCTTGCAGTTCAATGTCCTCAAATAATAATAAAATAATAACAATAATAATTGTTTTAAGTCAATGATTTCTGTATTAGGGGACATCAAAGATGCCTTTTGAAATGCTGCTGCTAATTGCAGGGCACGTGTGGCAGCCCCTGTCACTGCACTGCAGCCACCCTGAGGGATGTTTTGTTACCGTGCAGGTGGGACCCAGGTGTGAGCCAGACTGTATACCTTAAAATACACGAAACAGCAGGCTCAAGGCTATATTCAACCATTCAAGCAAAGAATGAAATAGAGGTAATTAAAGAAATGCCCTTGAAAATGAAAACTGGCTGACACCAATGGCAGGCACATCCTCTGCCTTTCCCAGCTCCCAGACACTTTGGAGAGGAGCCACAGCTCTGCTGCTACAGGAATTCTCCCATCCCACCTCTCCTTCCCCTTGCCTTCCCTGCTGCCTGGGTGGTTTTACTCCTGGAGGCACCAAAGGCGCTGTGCCGGGCGCTGTGAGGATGCTGTGGTGTTGGGGTGGCCGTGCTGAGGCCTAGCACTCCATGTTTGTAGGCCCGAGCATGGTGCCTGGCAGGGCCCTGAGGAGCGTCCCTCTGAGCTCCCACATCAAACACACCGCTGTAGGATTTAACTCTGTGGGATTTGGTTATGAGGGTAAAATAGAAACGAGAGATCTCTAAAGATGGGTTTAGAGCACGGGAGTTTATTGTGAAAGAGCGTGGGTATGAGAGGCCTGCTGGGCTGCAAGACACAGCTCAAAGCAGGCCACAGAAAGAGAGAGAAAGAGGCAAAAAGAGAGAGCAAAAAGGTCTGATTTGCCGTTTACAATACAATAAATCATCTTCTCTGTTGAATATTCTAATTCTCTTTAACCAATCTGAGACAAGCTACAAACCCTACAACATTTACATGCAACCTATAAGAATCATTACATTACCATACGGGGTTATATTTTAAACCTTAAAAAACTGCTTTTTAGAATCTCTACCAGGCAGGCAGGGTTTGCTCTGACCTTTGGACCTGCCTAGGCAGAGGGCATTGTTCTATCAAGAAGGACGATTACCTTCAGTCAGCTCTACCATTGTTTTTGAGTTACTCTTCAACTCAAACCTTGTCTTCATCTCAATTTCGATTATACTTTCCATATCTTCAGCATCTTTTGCAAGGTAATCATATCTATAAGGCTTTCCTATTTCATCTTCCCCAACACACTGCTTTAGCCACTGTTCTGTTTCATTGGTGTTCATCCTGGGGAGATGTCCCTGAGGGCTTCAGTGCAGATGAAGCTGACAGCTTTAAGCCTTTCTAGCCACTTCTAGAAAGTTCCAAACAGATGCCATAGAATTCCTGCTGCTCTGGAGCTGGCTCAGGGTGGAAACTAAGCCCACAGCAGTGCCAGAAAGAAAACCAGATACTTGGAACTACCTGATACAATACCTTAAACTAGGGAGAAGCAGCCTCAGGGCTGAGGACAGGCTTTCAGTCAGCTTCCAGATTCTCACTGCTCCACTGCTGTGTTATTTTCGTCAGTGTTTTTATCCATCCAGTCATAAAATAACAGAGTCATCGAGGTAGGAAGGGAGCTTGGAGATTGCATCAGCTATGCCTCTGCTCAAAGAAGGGTCACCAGGAGCAGCCTACTCAGGGCTGAGTCCACATTGTTGCAAAAATCCTCAAGAGTCAAAACTCCCAGCGTAGGAGCAGCTTCTGTGCTATATCCAGCACAGATCCTGTGAGTGGAGTGGGCTGGCAGTACATTGTGCTTACATCCTTTGCAACACGCTCTGCCTTCAGCTCCGATGCCCATGGGTCAAGACTAGGCAGTAAGAATGATGTACTTCACCACACAACCAGCCAGGCTTCAAACAGAAAGTTGTCAGGAAGACTGAACAAAACTGTAGATTGGGAATTAAGTTTAAAAAGGCTTCTCTCAGAGTTGGATTACAAAACTTTTTTAATGCAGAGCTGATTTTAAAAAATGAAAACCCCAAATACTGATCCACCTTCAGTGTCATGTATCTGTTTTGCAATTGCCTTTGCCTGTTAACCATGTAGAAATCTGTGTCTGGCTGCTCTAATAGTCTACACTGATGTCTGTTGGATTGTGTTGTGAATATTTATAATAAATAAGAACAGTTTGTTAAAACAATGCCCTGTAGGAGTTTTTAATCTGTGCTGCTGATGTCTGGAAATATTGTGAAATAACTTTTACTCTAATTTGCTTTTCTTAGTATAATGCTCTATTTTTAAATAGAGCAATTTAAATGTTATAGTGTTTACTGTTTTGTGTTTCTCTCCTGTTTGCTTTTAGGATGTCACATCCTGTACAATGTTGCTGTGCTTTAACTGAAAACACTGCAGATGGTTTTCTATATTCATATACTGTTTTTACCAGGAAAACAGGTGATCAGGAAAACAATTCAGTTTGTTTTGAAAAACAGGACTAATGAAAAAGAGCTACTAAGCAAAAAGACTTACATATAATCTCTGTTTCTATTTTTTCGTAACTGTAAAAACACTTTCTCCAGCTACATGCAGAAGTATATGTTGTGCACAACTGGGCAAATTATTTTGCTGAACTGTTTGAACATAAAGCAGAATATACAAATAATACTTGTCGTTTCAGGCCAAGCATGATCTTGTTGATTTTTGAACAAGAGATAACAGAATCTTAGTGTGATTTTAGAAAAAGCTATAGGAAAGCAAATGGAAAGACAGAATCTAGTAGGCACAAATCATAAGGAGCTGCTTCCTTTAGAAACTGTGTATAGCTTTGTTAGAGATGAAATAAAAATTTTAACTGGGGATGATGTCCTTAGGTAACTTCTGCCTTCCTGTGTCTAGCTTGGTTAACATTGCTTAGTCATGACAGGGTGAGTCCCAGGATGAGCAGCCTGGAAAGGTTTGCTTTTGGAGTTGGGATTTCTCCAACCTTTGAGTTACAATAGATGAAAATATTTTCCATAGTGTATTGGTTCTGATGAGCTGGAGTTATTTTTCCCACAGCAGCTCTCACAGTGCTTTGCATTGGTGTCTGGAAAGGTGTTGATAACACAGCAGTGTTTTGGCTGCTGCTGAGCAGGCTGGGGATGGGCAAGGGCCTGAGAGGGGACACAACTGGGCCAGCTGAGCCAAACTGACCAAAGGGATCTCTGCAGCATGGGATGTCACTCAGATAGAAAACTAAGGGAAGGAGGAGGAAGGGTGACACTTTTTATTTACAATGTTTGCCTTCAGGAGAAACCTCTGTATGTGCTGGAGCCCGGGAGTTGGCCAGACATCATTCACTGATGGAATGAAGGGAATATTTTTTTCCCCCTTTTTCTTATAATCACACAAACTTTCACTTTTGGTTTAGCAAAATGCCTTATCTCAACCTACAAGTTCCTTTCCCTCTGATTTTCCCACCCCTGTCCAACTGAGAAGGGGAAGTGGTAGGTCAGCTTGGTGAGCACCTGGCGTCCAGCCAAGGTCAACACACCACACATAACTATTGGAGGAAAGATTTTGGCTAGCTTAAGGCTTAGATTTGATGGAGAAATCAGGCTGAAATCCTGTGTCCATATTAGCTGTGATGTAAAATGAGAATTGGTTTGTTTTGAGAATGAACCTCTCTATTACAATGCTTGAAACCAAGTTTAAATTTTAAATAACTGTAATGCTATAACTTTAAAGAGACAGACTAAGTTTGACTACTCTCTGGGTTCATCCACTGGTTATTTTTGCACTCTATTCAGCTTCTTTAAAAAGTTTTGTTTGTTGTAATGCAAACTGGTCAGAGAAAACCTTAGCCAGAGCAAGAATATTAGTATTTATTATTAATATTCATTAGTACTTAGAAAGTTGTAAAGCTTCTGACTCAGAGAGAACAAGAAGAAAGGAAGATGAGGGCAGTCTTAATAAGGGTCAGCTAAGATTAAAATGTAGGGGCTTAGGGTGGTTTTGTATTTGTTTTCTGAATAGCCCCAGATTTTTTTTCTGGCAATCCATAATCTTACTGGCAGACTCCAAACTGTTTACCTACTATCTTTTCTGATACAAAGTGCTGTATTTTAGCCTTTTTTGAGCAGAACTAATTAATACTGCTAGTTAAAAAAAAAAAAAAAAAAAAGAAATCTGTTGGAGAATAACAGAAAGTCTGCAGTCTGTAGTTCAAACATCTACATGAAGATTGGGTGGTATGCAGAACTGGAGGCAGAGCAACCATGCTTTGATCCCACTCAGCCTCTTAGAAGACTGTTCCCATGTAGTCACCCCTCTTTCTCTAGGTAAGATCCTGTTTGGCTCATATCCCAGAGCTGTGCAGGACTGGTGCCTATTCTCCTGACCTTTTTTGACCTGAATAACCTTTTCAAAGTCAGTAATATTTTGGCTCAATGGAAGTTTTCTATGAGGTGTACCTGACTCTGAGGGCAGGGTTTCAGTCAGCTTCCAGATTCTCACTGCTCCACTGCTGTGTTATTTTCGACAGTGTTTTTATCCATCCAGTCATAAAATAACAGAGTCATTGAGGTAGGAAGGGAGCTTGGAGACTGCATCAGCCATGCCTCTGCTCAAAGAAGGGTCACCAGGAGCAGCCTACTCAGGGCTGAGTCCAGTTGGGTTTTGAACATCCTCAAAAGATAAAGACTACTTCCCTGGACAGAATGGTTGTATATTAAGTCACTTTCACATTAAGTAAAAAGATTTTTTACTTATGTTTAAATATAATCTGTTATATTCCATTCTATGTCCATTGTCTCCTGTCCTTTCATTGGACAACATTAGAGAATTTTAGAATTCTCCTTTGTACTCCTTATTAGATATTTATGCACACTGGTTGTATTCATTTGTAAGCAAAAGTAAACAGAACAATGGGAACAGTAAATTAGTCTCCCTGTGTTCAGCAGCAAAAAATGGTAATATAAGATCCAACTAATGAAGGATAATCTCAGCAAATATTTTGGAAAAACAATTTGCAGTTTATGTATTTAAGTAGTGCATATCACTGAATCATAAAGAGTGGAAGACTGCCTGTGTTCAGTGGTATTAAAAAATTATGTATGTTATCTTGCCAAAATTAATAAAAACAATGTATAAAGTTTAAATTTTAATCATGAACGATAATTTTGGAATAAGCAAGATTGTCACAAAGTGGAGGAGGGTAGTTGTGCTATAACATGCAGATTGCTCTGGCCTACCTACTCTCTGCATGCTTGTTCCAATCTTCTTGTATAACATTTTCAATTATACATTATAGTAGCTCTATCATCATATGCATTTTCATTGAATTATTTAATAATGTGGCATTTAGATTCTCTAATTCCTGTAGGAGTTTTTTGGGGTTTTTTAAGAATTTGAAGAATATTTTAAAAAGCAAAAGTACTGATTAGTGTTGATGACCTCATTAGATTATTTTGTGGGTTTTTCAGCTTTTTGACTAGGTTTTTTTGCATTGTATATGAAATTTTTCTGTATTGCAACTGTCAGCATTAGAGGAGAAGTAGAGTTTTTGGGTTTACAGTTTTTTGCTCACTTTGGTTTTCTCTCACTAAATCCAGTTGTAGTCCACGCAGAAAGGAGTGAGAGAATCTTTCCAGTTCTGTCCTGAGTCTCAGCACAAACTGTTTCCACACCCCCACCATATTTTCTGCCTGTCACAGAAGTGGTGAGACTTGGTGTGTGACTTCTCTTCTGTGGGAAAAGCACATTATTTGGGGAAAATTCACTCCCAGTTAATAATGAGTAATGTAACACTGGCTAGCATAAGACCCTTACACAGAAGCTGGTAAGTGATGGAAGAGCAGCCAGCGAGGTGCACTGGGCACTGACTGGCCAGGTGCAGAGAGTGTTGATCATCAGCACAAAGTATAGTGGGAGGCCAGGTAACTAGGGGTGTATCACAGGGGGGCAATACTGGTTTCAGTCCTGTTTAATATTTTCTTTATGCATAGGTTCCTGGAATGATGGAGCTGAGTGCTGCTGCTGATGATGATAGAGGAGTGGCTGACAAGCCCAAGGTTGTGCTGCTATCGAGACCTCCAGGACCTTGCAGGTTGACAGAAACCTCATGCAATGAATGCAAACCTAATGCAAAGCAAAGGAAAGGGCAAACTCTTGGGCAGGAATAGCCCAATGCACCAGTTACTGTGGGCTGAGTTGCTGGAGAACAGCTTTGGGAAGGTTCTGGTGAGCAGCAAGTTGAACATGAGCCACCCATGTGCCATTGAGGCAGCAAAGGCTGGTTGCATGCTGGTTGTAAGGAGTGCAGACAGTAGCTGGAAGGAGGTGGCCTTGCCCCTTTTCCAGGGTCCTGGAGTTGTGTGTCCAGTCTTCCAACTGCAAGTGAGTATTAATCAGAAAATTTTGGGGGGAAGTTGTTGCTGAAAAGGTTTTCTTTTGTTTTCTATTTAAAGCCCATTCAGGTGTTTCTATGAGTTTTATAGGATACATGTGCATACCTGCACACATACACATGTGTCTGCATTGCTTGTGATCTATCTTTTCTAATTTTTAAATAAAATTATTAAAGAAATACTTTAGCATTGATATTTTCAACAGTAGCAGACTCTTGGGGGAATGAGGACAGTAGCTTTTGCTTCTTAAGCATGTGAACTGTTTTACAAACCCTCATACCACATGAGTGAAACCTTAGAGGATTTGACTAGAGGTAATAACTTTTTTGTTCCAATGCTGATTTTGCTCTGATACTTTACTTCAAGATGTTTGGAATTACTTAGAATGATAGAATTAAGACTAACTTTGTCCTGTATTTCTATAGCATGAAAGACAGGAATGAGACCTGAAAGTTTAACTTTGTGTAATTGTTCCTTACTAAAAAATTATGTATTTAATATTTTTTTGTTTTCTAAGACTCGTATTTAGAGGCTTATTTGAATATATATTGTCATTTCCCCCTTTACACTTAGTAGCAAAAAAACCATTGAAGTAGCAAGTTATGTAGCTGTCAAATAAGTCATGCCAGAAGCAGATATTCAAATATATGCATAGCAATAGCCCATATGGACTTATAATTTTTCAGAGGTTTTTTTTTTTTCTTCTCTACAGAATTTTGATGGTTATTATTAAATATGTTTGGAGCCTCTCCCTCTGTTAATTTAACTTTGGAAATGGAAAAACTCTTACTTTGAATCATATTCCCTGTCATCAGCAGGGAAAAATTCTCAGAATGTGCTTTTAAAATGTGGGATTTTAGAATGCATGAGAGCTGTTTCCCTGGTAACCAAGGTGGAAGATGGTTCTGAATACTACAGAATATGAATGGTGAATCTGAAATAGCTGCTGGGTTTTGGGGGGATGTTTGTTTTCAGTTTTTGTTCCCTACTCCATCTCCTTGGCCAAATTTGTTTCTTTATACATCCATGGAAAGATAACTTTTTTGTTGTTGTTTAGTAAAAAGTGACAGATAACACTTCAAAACATTGCCTGGCACAGATATCAGGAATGCTTATTGGTAAATGAACAAGAGAATTGAAAACACATTTTATTTTTGGATTACATCCCTACTGGAAAACAATGACTTCTTATGAGTAGTAGAGATCAAATCTGCTTTGGCTTTTCTCCAGGTCTTGTCACTGCCTTGTAGTAGTGGAAATGGTAATGGATTTGTTTTTGTGTAACTATGTAAAGCTAATTTCAACATTTATTGTAGTAAAGTGCTTAACAGAAAGGGCACAGTGGTCCTCCAAAAGTGCTGAATTACCAAGATCTTCCTTTCTGATAATCCTTAAAAATTTCCTTTCTGCTCTTTCAGGTCTCCTCTTTGAAATAAACTTTCTGAAATTTTTTCTGCCTCTATTTTCATTAAAATAACAGAGGTTTTGTTACAACCTTATGTATTTTCAGTAATTCAGGTGTATTTATTTGAAAGCCATTTTTGTTATGTATACATTTGCACACTAGCTCCATTAGTTTTGCATATCAAACAGTTATTCCTACCATTATAGAAAGATGTTTCCTTCTTTCCATGGAAAAAGCCTGACAGCTGCAATACAAACTATTGCAGATCCAGTGTTAAGATGGTTTAATTTTTCATGCAACAGCGAATCTCCTGATTTAATCACTAATGTTGCTATCTTTATTCACCTAAATATTTCTGTCCCTTTTTCTGTAGAGAGTCAGAAATGTGGCCTGTCAGAGAGGTTTAAGAGCAGAGGCTTGAGGGGTACTGAGTTTTGTAGAGCTGATAAATCACCTAAAGCTATAAACCTGATTCTCTTCAGGACCCTTTTCCAGTGGCCGTGCCTAACTGGAGAAGAGTATATATTCACCTATGTGGCAGTCAGTATTTGGAGGGAGACGGAAAAATATGAATGCTTGAAGTGACTGGGTAGAGGATAATTGTGTGACATTCTCTGAAGTATTTGCATGTCACCTTTTGGTTTTGAACTGGTCAATAGAATACGTATACCATATTGTGGCAGTAATGATTCAACAGATAATTTCCTGAAAATAAATCCACTAAATTTATTCTGAGAAAATGCCAATTATCAGAAATGTCACTGAGGAGTAAAATACAATTTGCCTATTTTTTGGGCTAAGTTTTGAATTTTTTCAAGCACAAATGATATTTTTAAACTTGCTAGTAATAACAGGATCCCAAGAACTTGCTGGTATATAGACATGTTTCAAAGACTGCCATTCTCTAATACTGCTAGAATGGACAGCTTTAAGATGTGCATATTTATTTCTGGGTATATAATGCATCACTATTTATCAGTTCTATTATCTATACTTTCTGTGCTACCAACTTTTTATTAACTTTTTAGCATTTTGTTATTCCTATCGTAACAACCACAGTTTGTTTTCTGAAGATGCACCAGCTGAGGCCTTAAAAGGTATGTTCCAATTTGTGTGTCCATTTATTTTTCAGCTATTTTAATTAGAAAGATACCCAGTCCAAGTCTGACTGTGTATGCTGTTCCATTCTGAATTTCAATTATCTTTAGTTTAATATCCCAGAATTATGCATATTGGTTGGAATACTGCATATCCAAGCTCTTTTTGGAAGCCCAGCCGCTTCTTAGCGTGCTTTAAAATGATGCTCTGTCAAGATGGGCTTCAATAGCCTTGTTTCATTTTAGCTAATGAACCCTGAAGACTTTCATGGGAATAGAGTAAGAAACACTGTGTATTGTGGGATTGCAGAAAGACCCAGTATGCAGGGTTTATGTCAAGAGGCACAGCAAGGCACATAAGGAATTGCTGGAAAGGAAAATACAAGAGGAAGACTGTGTGCTCTATTAACATCAGGTGGGAAGCAGAAAACTTGAAAATCATCTTGTATTTGGGGTTATGAAAGGCCATGGGGTAAAGCAGGGTGGCTCTGGTTTTTATCTACGTATTCCATAACATTTTGTAAATCACTTCAATAGCCCATTTTCTTTTCCTATAGTTGATATAGAGTAGATAACTTTGATATTAATAAAATATTAACCTATTTTTTTAATTGAATTGGCTGCATGCAGTGAAGAACTCTAGTTTGCATTAGAGACGATTATCTCTCCAAACTTAGTTCCATCTGCCTTTGGTGTCTGTGTGGCTTGGGGGGAAAACAGACTTCCTTTAAAAACTAAAACTAGGGGAGATGGGAGTTGTGTATTTCACAGCATTGTTACATGTTCCTGAAAGTCACATAACATTTTTTCTTTAATTCGAGTTAGAGGGCACTGCTGTAATATGAAAAGGCTGTTTATTTTGAGTTTTATAAAATTTAGGCCAGAAATTAAATGTAGATTAAGCAGTCTTCCTCTGAAATATAAAGGTTCCATGGCAGTGAAGAAAGTTAGTGGTGGAATTTTTTGGGATGGATGTTTAAAACTGGATCATATTTTAGTTGTACTTTTGTTGACTTCTGAAAGCTGACATGTCAGGGCTGCCTTCCTGAGGGCATCAGCAGCATGTAACATCAGCAGTTTACTAAAACAAATTCCTCCCAAACTTTGTTTGGCATATGTTCCGTCATATTTCTATCATAATTCATATTTCTTTCAAGTAAACCAACAACACCGAAATCAATGAAATCATGAAGACTTGTTGAAAGAACAGCTATATAATCTGTTCTGCATACAAAAATAAGAAATATTTCTTATTCCTTGTTTAAAAATCTGCTTCAGTCTTCTGATGGTCACGTTACTTGGAGAACAGAGCTATGCCAGCGACATCCTAGAGAGGGGCTGTTGGACAGCACAGACTTGAATAAGGAACAGATGGCAGCTCTGAAAGGATGGCCCCAATGGATTATGCAAAATACAAAAACAAAACAAAACAAAACAAAACAAAAACAAACAAATAAAAAAAGTCATAGAGCAAGAATTGATGACAGCGAAAAATATTTTTGAAACAGTAAGATCCCTGCAGTGGGGTGATTGTTCATTAAAGTGATGATATGATCTGCTGCGGTACTGAGATACAGTGTGATGGGGTGGCCGGTCGCAGTATTTTCCTGCTTTGTTACACCTGGAGCTATGACGCCTTTCCTCTTTGTGTTGAAATATTTTCGACACCTAGTGGTACAAAGTATAAATTCCTGAAGGTTTATGGATGGGAATACTATTTTACCAGCAGAACTTCTTAGTAGAGAAATGAAGCAAATAGTATCGCTCAGATAGATGGAGTTAATTGTTAAACTTAAAATTGTTACATTTTAACAAGTATTATTTTACTCCTGTACCTTTCTCCAGTTGGAGAAGAACAAGAAAAGGCTGTCCATGCCCTGTGGGACAGGAATGGATTCATTCAACCACGTCACACTGATGCTGGAAATATAGAGAAACACAGGTAATACAGAGAAACTGGAAGGTATTGTGGAAAAGACATTGAGCAAACACAAGAAATTTTTCTGCTGGGTATTATGAAATTGGTAAGGATGACTGGAATTTTCAGAAGGATATTGTGAGAGTAGGCAGCAAAATAGCAGGTAAAGCTACTTGTAGATCAGTATAAAGTAATGCAGATGGAAAATAACTGTATATCACATGCTCTCCTTCTCTTTTAATTGCTTACAGTGCAGGTAAGACAATGATGCCACTTCATAAATCCTTCAGATTTGACATTTTGGTATTTCAAGTATATATCAGAGGAAAACAGAACTTTTAGAACTTCAATATGAGCCTCATGGATGTTCAAGTTTTAGAGTGTTTTCCACCAGAGAACTGAAATGACAGGGTTAGAACTCTTCAGCATAGGAAAATACAGCAGAAGGTACATTTGTGTTGTCCTTTGTTGACTTTCTTGCGCCCATCATGCTTCTCCCTCAATTCCCATTCTATCATGATTTAAGACCAGGCAGAAACCAAGCCTCACCCAGCTGCTGACTCACTCCCTGCAGCAGGACAGGGAAGCGAACCAGAAGCTGGAAAACTCATTAATTTAGGGCAGTTTAATAGGTAAAGCAAAAACTGTGCCCACCAGCAAAGCAAAACAAGAAATTAATTTACCACTTCTCATGGATGGGCAGATGTTCAGACATGCCCAGGAAAGCAGGGCCCAGACAAGCATTACAGTGACTTTGAAAGACAAGTATCATCATTTCTCCTTCCCTCATCTCTCTATGCTGACCATGATACCCTATGATCTGGGATTTCGCTTTGGTCAGTTGGGATAACCTGTTCTGACTGTGTCTCTTCCCAACTCCTTGTGCATTCCCAGCCTTCTTGCTTGTGGGGTGGAGTGAGGAGTGGAAAAACTTCGCCCTGAGTAAACCTCTAAGTGATAAATACTGTTCCCAGAACAAATCCAAGGCTTAGACCCACAGTAGCTACTGTGAAGAAAATGAACTGCTTCCCAGACAAAATCAGTATATCTTCTTAGCAGGGCAGAGAAGAAAACATGGTGAAAAAATTCATGGGTCAAGATAAAGACACTTACCCACTGCCATTATGGGCAAAAAGGGGTTGGCTTTGGGAAAATAATTTTATTTATTGCCAAATAACGAGAACAAATTGGGAAATAAGAACAAATAAAAAAAAAAGGAAAATATCTTTATACACCTGACTCCCACCTCACACCAGCTCCCATTTTCCCAGGCTTAGCTTCACTCCAAACTGCTCTACCTCCTTACCCTGAGAGGGACAGAGGCAGGAAGAATGGGGGCTTTGGTCAGTCATAGCATTTCATCTCTGTTGTTCCTCCTTCCTTGCACTCTTCCCTTGATGCAGACTGAGGTCTGACTCACAGAATAGTCTTTCACAAACTTCTTCCAAACTGGACCTTCCCATGGGCTGCGGTTCTTCACAAACTGCTGCAGCCTATGTCCTTTCCACAGCATCATGAGTCCTGCCAGAAAATATGTGTGTCCTCTCCATGGGCCAAAAGGCCAAAACTTTGCTCGAGGCATGTGAACCCATGCGTGGGGTCCCCCTGCTCACTGGGCTTGCTCATGGGCTGCTGGTTAATCTCTGTTGCAAAGTAGAGAGCAGGGGTTTATGTCTCCCTCCCTCTCCTTCACTGACCTTAACACCTGCAGAGTTGTTTCTCTCACATTTTTCACTTTTCTCACAGAGCTGTTGCTCAGCTTTGCTTTCCTGTTATTGGCTTTGCTACCAGAGGGTCACTCCCAGCGGTGCCAATGGGCTCCTCCCTGGGCAGTGACAGGGCACCTCTTGGAGCTGGTGAGACTGGCTGTGTCTGACAAGGAGAAAGTTCTAGCATCTCACCACAGAAGCTCCCCCTGCAGCTACCAAAACTTTGCCATGCAAGAGGACACTCTGTAGGAAGCATCAAGACAGAAATAATATGTAGAATATATGGATTTATTAACTGAAGCACTGTATTAACAGAATACAATGGAAAGCTTATTTTTCATTCAAAAACTATGATTGCATATGACCAATACAAATACAAAAAAAACCAGTTATCAGACTTTTCATAATTATTTCAATTATTTCAGAATTTTCAATTATTTAAATTGTTTTTTGTTATTTTTTTGCCCTTAGGATTATAGAGAAGAAGGATAAAAGACTGGGAAAATAATTTTTTTAAAATTTTTGTCACAAAAGCACAGAGGGTGTCAACAAAAACAAATTTTGGACTCCAGAGACTAGAGAAACTAGGATTATTCTTTCATGCATAAGAAAACTATTTTGATGCTTAATAAGTCATTTGTAAAACAGCTTTGGGTCCTCAGGAAGGCAACAGGTACAGAAGCAGGCTGTGTATATATATATATATTTTCTATTGTGTATATATATATATATTTTCTATATATTCTATTTTTTTCTATATATATATAGAAAAAAATAGAAAGACTTAATAATTAACAGCAAAGTTTTTCTTATTCTGAGCACTGAGAACTGAGCTGGATACACACCCATAACACACTAATCTGCCAAAATTGTGTTCTTGATGATAGCTTTGCTGGCAATGTCTTCAGATTCTGAAGATTATAATGCTAATTTACACTTGTTGGAGAGAAACAGATTTTAGTGTTGTGCTTTTTTATCAGAGGTAAAAAGCACTAAGTGATAAGAAGAGCTTGGTAAAGCCAGCTTCAGTGACATACAGAAAGCAAAATCACTTTTGCTTACACACAGAGAGACCCATGAGACACAACATGAAAATAACCAGGCATCACTCCAGCCACTTTGCAGAAGACTACTGCATTTTCATCTTTCATTAGGTGCTGAATATAATGCAAAGTACTATAAGTCTTGTAAATGTCATTCATTAATGGATCCTAGGCCTGTAATGAAAAACAGTTGTCAACAACAGTAATGAACAAAGAGATTATGATTCTGCTGTCATAATTGTACTGCAAAGGTGTGTCCACTGCCAATGAATAAATCACTATACTTGGTCCTCCACTTAACAGTGTGCCTGCTTTTTCCGTGGCATGATTTGTTTTCTCTGAAATATTTGTTTCCCTATGGTACTTTTAGTAGTTTTGTTTATCTGTTTGCTTTTTTATTTTTCTTGTATTCAGGTTTGTGCTTTGACCGGGTCAGGGCCCCTGAGTTTTCTGGCTGCTGAATATCTGTCTTTAGAGCTTTTGTAGCAGAGAACAGATTGTTCTGTGCTGAATGTCTCTTCTTTGTTAGTGTGACATGTCTGAAAATCTGTAACTCCCGTATGAGTAGAATGTCAAAAGGGCTTGTTAACCCTCTGAAATAAAAGCATTTTATAGAAGGTATTGAAAGAGGTTTCCTATTGCTGTTTTCAGCTGTAGTTATTTATTTTCCTCAATAGATGCTGAAATGAGAGGGTAAGAGGGTTTTGTTTTGTTTTATATTGGTATGACATTTCTTGGATGAAGTAGTTATGTACAATAGTCATGCTTGACTAACTTTGACCGAGAAAGCAATTTTTATCTTAATTTCAGGTCTTTGGGATATTTTGTCTAGACCTCAACTTGAAATTGGAAGGTGTCATAGCATGTTTTGGGTACATTTTAAATATAAATCCTGCAGATGCTTAGGAATCTTAGAGTTCAATAAAGACTATAAGGGATAGTTATAGTATGCTCTAAATTCTACAGTTCTGGGAGGGACTGTTTAGTTGGAGTTTTTTCCTCCTTTTCTTGCTTGAGTTTGATTGTTTTCATGTTACAACCACTCTTTAAAATTTCCTGGTAGAGGTGAACTCACTGAGGGGTTGGGGTGGAGGAAATATTATTAATATTCTATATGTCACTTTTTTCAGTATCATAGAGTGGGAATTGGCAAATTGAGTGTTGGTTGAATAGCCAGTAACAGTACAACATAATTATGAGTGTAAGGATAGTGGTTTTGTGCAAGAGTTTGTATTAACTACTTTTACAGACTCTTCTTTGTGATAATACAGACTTGTAAAAGCAATCTGAAAGTTAATGGCAGTCTGGCTCTTGGCTTCTTTAAGAAACTGTGCTGGAGTTACAGTGTCTATTAATATAAGTGAAAGATGAACTGTACATGTGAGGCAGAGGGAAATGAAAAATCATTTCATAGCATATGATAGCAAGTCATTGAGAAGTGAAGTACTGAAAGCCCTTTTTCACTTCCCAGGAGTTTTTAAGTCAACTTAGAGTCAAATTGTAGAAAAATAAATTTTAGCCATGAGTAGACCAAAAATCAGTTGACGATGGAGAAAGGAAAAATACACTGTTCCGCTTGTATACATCAATCTTAAAAGGAGAATTTTAAAATATATTTTTAGTTGGTTGTTTCTGCCAGCCAATCACATCTTACTTAATTCTGTTAGATTTTTCTGTTGCTACACATATACAGAAGAAACAAGCCCATAACTGGAGATGCAACAGAGATTTTAAAATACTAGTTCAATAAAACTTTCCCCTCATCTTCCAAAATAAAATATACCCTATATTGCAGAAAAATCACTCTTTCCCCTCTCCACTTCAGGTGACATTAGAATTTTCAATTTATTTACATTGAAGAGAACAAAATAAAAGTCAGAATATGTACATCTAGCCAGCTAGGAAGACCTTTTTATATAGCTGTCTAGGATGGGGATCATACAAAAGGAATTCAGTCCTGTTGGTTTGGTTTGGTTTGGTTTTATAAATGTACAAGTGAGATGACAGGGCATATGTTTGCAATTTACAACATATTTTTTTATCAGCGTGAACGACTCTTTTTTTTCCTAGGAAGAAAAACTGAATACTGTGAAAAATACACTTCACATTCAACAAGTCTCCAAAAGAAATTGTGTCTCCAGAACATTTCTTGCTTTCAGTAAATAGTGATCTAGTGTCCTTCAGTTTTGCAAAGTTGCTCCGGCATGAGTGTGTCAACAGAACTAATTTTTTTGAAGAAAGTACTACAATGCAAAATTAATGACAAAATAGCTTATGTCAGAAAAGGGGAATGCAACAAGAAAAGAATAGTAAAATCAAATTTGGGAAAGACACAAATAGTGTAGACAAAAGGAATACACAGCAAAGAGGCTTTGGTGGATTTCCTTACATGTTTGCATTTGAAGTTTTGGAAAATGATATAACTGTTATTTCTTCTCTTCATTATTTTAAACATTACCAGAGAAACCATTTCTTAAAGCAATTGCTTAATTTTAAAAGTAATCTGATGGTAGTAATTTTATTGTATGCTTTTTAAGCATTTTTGCAGATTGCAATTAATTGCAATTAAATTTAGCAAAAAGATGTTATGCTTTTTTAACTGATTTTCAATGGGCTGGCATTAGTTCAGGTGATAAAGGGATAGAATTTAGGGACAGCCTAGGTGTATTTTAGAAGTTTGTTTTATAGAGACTTTAATTCAAAGCATTCTAAAATATATCCTGCTTCATAATAAACATCTTTGACTACAGGCCAATGAACAAAGTCTGGGTGTAGGCACTCCTAAAAAGAAGTTTCAGCTTAATTTTCCAAGGAAATGAGCCTTACATGAACAGACTAATTTTGTCTGGCTTTGGCTTTTTTGTGTGATTTAAGCTGAATTCCACAAAGAGGCTGAAGTTAGAAACCTGAAATTCTTCACTTCAGAGATTTTAGTGCTGCTGGATGGTTATAAACAGAGAAAGAAAACTTCTCCAAGTAATAAAGTGAAGAGTAAGCAGGCAAGAGGCTCTTTGCAAAGCACCAGAAGGAATTGTGTTCATTCAGTCACAAAATGTGACAGAGCATGTAGCACCATATTGAGCACACTGCACCTGATCTTGTGCTTCCTCCCAGGAAGGGCATAGTTTTTCACTTTTTGTTTTATAAGCTATTTTTTGAGTGAGAATATTGGCCTCCTTCTAGAGCAAAGAGATTCAGTATCCACTTTGGGGGCTTAAATTTGTGTGCTGCTTTACATGACCAAGTATTAAACTCATTGCAAGGTCTCTACAAGGAAGTCAGGAAGGAAATTTTCCACTTCTCAAATGGCAGCCTTTCCTGCCACATAAGCAATGTGCATGCGCTCAGTTGGGGCATGTTTGTTGATACTAGAATATGTGGGACTTGCTGAGGATGTGTTGGGAGTCTTTTTTTGCTGATTTTATGTTGATTTGGGTTTTTTGGTGGTTTTTGGTTTTTGGTTTGATTTTTTTTTATGGCCCTATTCATCAGAATGCCTTATTGTATTTAAAAATTACCAGACTCTTAATGGCACTGTTTCCAGTGGTGCCATTGCTTCAAATGGTGAAGTTCATTTTCTGGCATGACATAGTAAAATTGTATGATTATAAAAAGTAATACTGGTCACTAATTATTTTTAAGAGGCCTGTAGGAGTTTGTACAGGTTTGCAAATACATGGACCATTTCCCTTTACTTTGAAGACTTTAACTTTCTCTACTATGCCATGCTGTTGACAAAACTGAGTACTGAGATCTATTTAATCTTCTTATTGCTGCCAATACTAGAGAGATTGTTCGTGCCATTGTTTGCATTACTCCACTGAATTTAGATAAATGTGACTGGCTGTGTTTAGAGCTGGTTTTTAGATATTTTTTCTGCTTTTCCTTTGGTAAATTCAGAAGTATGGGCTGCTGGCAGTCCTCCTTCCTAAATAGTTTCTAGACACCCCCAGATGCAAAAGCAATATTGACAATATTTTTCTTGTTTTCTTAGCATGTAAGTTCCAGCTATCCACTTCCTTATTTTCTAGTGGAATTGCTGAATTAATTTGTTCTTCCAAATAGGTGAGTGCTGATTAGAAATCTGTGGGTATTTCTTTGTCTTATAAAATCTCAGAGCTACCAAAAATCTAAAAGAGTTTCCTCTTAACTTACAAATTCATTCCAAGTTTTGTGTCATCTTCATGTTATTTTGTTCAAAGGGTAGGGCTGTGTTGCTTTGTTTTGAGGGGGGTTTTGGTTCTTTTGGGCTTTCTATTGTTATTTCAGTAAAATCTTATGTTATATATATTTTCATTTTGCTTTGATTCTTTTGCTCTAGGGGAGATGGTTTAGCTTACTAGAAACAGAGCTAACCTTTCCAGTTATTTTAATTAATTATAACTGACTTTTGGATGCTTCTGGGGAAAAAAAGAACATAAAAAACTATAACTGAAACAGTATCACAAGTGGAAGAGCATAAAGGTGGAAAAAGTATGTCTTAAAAGGTGTTTTCTTTTACGGTTTCTTGCACAGAAGTGAAAGATGGGAGAAAGATTGTGTGTATATATTGGATTTCAAGGTATGTTTAAGCTGAACTGGCTTACTTGAGTCTCGAAACTGAGTTGTATTTGTGATAGTGGTGATTTTTAATTTCTTTTATTTCCTCATCTTTGATGTAGGTTCCTCATTCCTTTTTTAGAAGGAGCATGTTTTTTCATAAAATGATAGGTAGGCACCTGAACTTTAAACTGGGCTGTTTTTAAGGGATGTTAATACTGGTGAATATGAGTCAATGGTGAAAAATTGTTGGTTTGGTTTTGGGTTTTGTTTTTTGTTTTTTTCTGGGCAGTAATAAGGCCTATGTATTCATAAATACAAACATTTCTCCAGAGGTACCTACTAAAATCAGTTCTGAGGTAGTCCTCAGAGCTGACACTTTGTCAGACTTGTACCAGAACATGCCATATCTGTTTCTCCTGGATTCATTGAGGCTTTTTCTCTTTTATGGCTTTTTATCTAAAACGTTCTGACTTTATAGTTGCTATTTCTATGTATCATTTGAGATGACACACAAAGTTACACAAGCACATAGCACATAGTTAACAAGGCTTAGGTTTAGTGCATTAGGAATGACTGGGAGACAGCCCTTCAGCCAGCAGTGGATTCATTACAAATTGTTCTCCTTTTACTTTACAATGTTATAAATATTAGCAATGTAAACAGCACATATATGTAAGATGTGATCTGATAATAAAAAAGGACAGTAGAGATGGGAAAAATCATTAATGATGCAGAGTTTGTAAGTGAAGGCTCTGGGATTACTGCTGTACTTGGAAGTGAAGGATTGCATATAAGGGTTCATCCTGGAAGGAAATGTATGAGTGGTGAATATTTTCTGGCTTTTCCATACAGTCTTCATTGTACTGCATACCAAATATCCTTTCTCTACCCCATGCTCTTTCCTTTGTAGTAAGTGAATAATTGCATTGCTGCATTTGTGGCTGCAAAAGCATCATTTATTGGCAAAGGGAAGTTCTGCCAAGTTTCCTAAGGGTGCAGAAGATGGAACAGAGTCCAATTATTCTCTGAGCTGTGTCTTGAGAAGAGTCAAAACTTTGCTATAGAGACTGAAATAAAGTCACTGAACAGAGACAGCTGTGGCTGAACACATTTTTCCACTCAACTTCTCTATCAGAACTTGATGCTTCTTCATCAGAATCCGAATGGAAGCATATGCCTCTGGCTCTGTTTCCTAAATTCAACCTGGCAAGTTCTCATCTGTAATGATCACAACAAAATCAACCACAGCACATGTCTCAGAGATCTTGGGCTGAAGAATAAAGAAAAAAATAAATTTCAATCAGAAGGCAAGAAAAATTTGTCATTTTGAAACTATTGATTCCTCAAAGGCTCTAAGAAAATAAAGCTCAAAGCAACACAAAAGTCTGTGTTTTTAGATTTGGCATGAGGAGCCAGAGGTTGAATCAGTCCTGAGAGGAAGATACTTGAAAATGTGTGTTGCAACTGGCAACTTTTGCTATCTACAAACAATTGGCTGTATGAAACACATGCTCTCTGCATAAACTTTTTCCAGTTCGTTAAGTTTTCTTGTGCAGTCTTGCTTGCATACTTTGATTTTAAGATAGAAATGAGTAAACGTATGCAGTTGAAAAATCTTTATTCTTAGAAGAAGAACATACTATTTTACAGAGATTTAATATAATATGTGAAAAACTTCTTGCAATGGAAGATCTGAGGATTTTATTTTAATGGAAAGTTTAATGGGCATTTTTCTAAAGGAAAATTGGCAAATTTCTATGTTGCTGCAATTAAATCCCTTAGTGAACAAGCCACAAAGAAATTAATTGCAGATGAAAAGACCAATTAGTAGCAACCCAGCCAAAATCATTTATATCAGGTTCTGCTGTCATGTTGAAAATGAAAAGGCCACTTCAGAAAGAGAACCAGCTGGAAAACTCCTCTAGGCCTCCTCTTTCCTTAGTGCTAGAGCCTGTGACACATTTTTTGGATTTATTACCTGCCAAAAAAATTAATTTTTGAAATGAATTTTCCACAATGAAGAAGTGTTTTTAGTGTTAGTCTATTTCCTATCAACCACCACTGTTCCATTTTTTCATTGTTTTTCACATCTGTATGTATGTTGAAATATGATGCATAGTGTTCTTTTCATGAATTTGACATAGATATTCTTGCAGTGTATGAAGTGACTCTCAAGACCATTATATTGATGCTGGTCAGCAAATGTGAGCATCTTTCTTGGAAAGATGCAGAGCATTTTGTGGGGCAGAAAGTTCAACTCTCATACTGGATTTCTCTTTGCATTTTATTGGTGGTTTTTGTTTTGTTTTGTTTTGTTTACTTTTGTTGGGTTTGTTTACTTTTGTTGGGTTTGTTTCATATTTAATTTTAAAAATTAATTCAGTTTTTAAAAATTCTGTTAATTCAGAGGTGTGGAGACGTGCCTGCTTGCTGCCTAGAGGCCACACTGCCCATGCAGCAAGGAAGTCCCTCTGCTCTAGCAGTGATTATAGTGTTATCAATTTGCAAGGGCTGGTTTACTCCAGGTAGGTGTTGTCCTAGGTAGGTGCCAAGTGAAGACTACAAAGGCCCAGTTTCCTTGCAAAACGTATGGTTTCAATGGCTTTGACATTTACAGCAATATTCATCTAGTCATCTATAGATCAACAAGAATAGATTAAATTACAAAAAGATGGAATTTGGTGTGCAAACTTTATTCACTGTCGTTCATCAAATTGTGATGGTAGCACTCACGGGTGAATATTGGCTTTGAGGAGAAGGTGTGGTAGACCTGTGGAAAAAAACCTGCAGAGCTCAGAGCAGTAGCTCATCACAGGAAAAAGAAGCTTCAAAGAAGCTTTTGTATCCTTTAAACAAAAGAGCTTTCTTTCTGTCTCTTGATTCTTAGAACCTTTACTGAAAACTTGCACTGCTATAGAATACATTCTATCTGCATGCAAAATACAGCGGAGAACTCCTGGATTATTTTTTCACCTCTTGCTCTGCAGTGAAAAATCATGTTTCTTAGGAGAAAAAAAAAATAGTATGTTGTACACACATATTGACTCACAAAATTAGTGTGATACTAAAGAATGTATCTCACAGTTTTCAAGTATTTATATAATGTTATTTAAAAACTGAGGGGGAAAGTGGACTAATTTGCCTCTGGGCTAGAGTGTGCAACAAATTTCATTGAAGCAAGAGAATAAATTAATGATAGGCAATTCACTTCAAAGAGGAAAAAGATCATGTCATAAAAGCATAAAATCACATAATGCCTTGGGTTGGAAGCTGCCTTAAAGTTTAGCATCCAGTTCCAACCCCCTTGTCATGGAGTGACCTCCCTGCCACCCACTGTAGCAGATTGCCCAGGGCTCCATCCAACGTGGCCTTGAATGAGGATGTAAAAAGCTGTAATAACATGGGCTTTCAGGAACTGGCTTCAGGCCAGATTTTGTCTATGCAATATATTCGTTTGAGCAGCTTTGGTTAAACAAAGCCTTATACTACAAATTTGGAAGAAAATCTATTCTTATTTGGGAATTAAAGTAGTTTTGGTGGGGTTTTTTCCCCTTGGTTGTTTTGTTTCTTAAATAGAGAGGTATGTCCCTCTGAATCCCTCTCTCGATTTTGTTGTCTGTCCTAGAACATAAGTATATCTGAATGGAAGATACATTGTTCTGAAGGCAGTCAGTATTGATTTACACAGAAGTCTCTGAAGCTGAGACTTAATGATAGGCAGTACAGCAACAAACAGGGTAATAATATGCTTTATGGCTGGTATGTTTCTCTCCTGCTGTGTTTTTGTATAAGTTTGTGCTGCTGCTTCTTTTATCCATCTATCTCTTAGATATTGAAAAGAAATTAATTAAGCAAGCCTGAAATTTTTAATACCTTAGAGAAGTTTTGTAATTTGCAAGTTTCTGAATATGCTACTTAAGATACCTTGTGCAAAAATTCTTGAAAATTGACAAGCACTCTTTTAAAACAAAAATCTAAGTGTAAGTGTCCAAAGAAAGAAGAATTGTGTGCATTGTCAAAACTCTCCTGGGAGAGGAGCTCCAATAATATTAACCATTTTGGCATTATCAGTGGAAGAGTACAGATACAAACTCACACTCACAGTACTTATTCATCCACATTGATGCAGTGGAAACTCTGACCATCTTGCAAATCTTCTGTCACATGTCCTAGACGGCAGCTACCCTGTCAGAATTCCACACAAACACTTGTACTAGCCCATCAGTGTCTGAGTTATTCCAGCACTTCAGTTATGTGTTCAAACCATGAGTTCAAGCTATGCCCTGGAAAAAAAAAAAAAAAAGAATTATGGGATAAGTAGTTGGTGGCTTAGAGATGAAATAGAGGTGAGTTTCTTGATTCTGGGTGACCTCCACCCAGACCAGGGGGAGGGCACAGTCCTTGGAGCAGTGTGGGAAGTAGATAGTGGGAAAAAAAGATCCATAGAAGATCTACAGCTTTAGTGAGTTTTGGAGCAGATATCTGAGAGGTCTTTTTCATACTTGGAGGCCTGACCTTCTTGATACCTGTGAGCCTCAAGATCATGTGTCCTGTGTTTGTTAAGTGCACAGCAAAGCTAGAAATATCTAGCATTGAGTTTATTAGTTTGGAAGAGACTTGACAAGAGATTTACAAAAACACTAGGCTTTTCCCTTGCTTTCCTTTTTCTTCTACTTAAAGTGACAGTTTTTGTCTGATGAACAGTAGCATGGTAGGTATACAGGGCTATAGATGCTGTGGTGTTACAAAAAGAAAGCTGTGAAAGTTAAAACCTCTTTCTGCTTTACCAGTAGAAAAAGAAAATTGATTATTAGGAAAGACTAGGGTCACAAGATTCTTTATTTTCTTTTTTCCCTTCAAGTCACAGTGGAAGGGCTAAGGGATTTTTCAAGGATAACCCCTTTGACCACAGGGTATGTTACAATATTCTTGTACAAAAACCCCATTTGGTAAAAGGGATCAGAAAGCAATTGGGCAAGCTAAATACAAAGCTGTAAGAAGCTCAAATAGAACAGGGACAAATAATGAGCTAGAAAGTGGAGTAGGAATTCGAAAAGTAAGTAAAACTTAGCATTGTATGAATTATTATTTTATTCCTAGCTGTCCTCTGTTAAATTCTTGTTTGTTTCCTTTTCCTTTTCACATATTCCTGAAATATTATGAGTTGGAAGGAACTCACCAGGATCACTGAGTACAATTCTTAAGTGAATGGCCTGTACAGGCATCGAACCCACAACCTTGGCAGTGTTACCACCATGCTTCGATGATGACTGGTAATTTCCCTGCTTAGCTGGCTTCTGCTCTGTGTTCCTGTTAGCAACAAATCAAATTAAATAAATGGAACATAACACACATTACTCTGAATTTCAAGAGATAGCATTTCTTAGAAGTCTCTCAAAAGCTGACAGCTATTCTTTTGTTATGCCATGTCAATAAGCCCCAAGAGTGCCTGGCACAAAAGTGCATTATAGAATGGCATAATGAACTAGAGATATGTTGCAGAAAATTTCTTTACTAATTTCCTGTACAACACTGACCATAGGACTTCCTTTCATTTCAGCTAGTCTGTTTTTCTAAAAGCTATGCTCCAATTAAAAATAAAATGAGAATCACTGTAATATTAAATTAATTTCAGTTCCCGACAAAGTATTCCAGCGGTAGGTTATTCTCATAGGAATGGGTGGAAAGTTTGCTTTGTTCTGTTCCATGCCAAGGTTCCACTTTGGATGTGTGGAAATTGTTACATATTTGCTGGTTATCTTGCAAAGGCATCTGTTACTTTCTGTTCTACACTTTGCCTGATTGAGTTACTCACGCTTATTCTCTTTGATCCCTGAATAGTTTCAGTTCTCATGGAGACATACATTAGGCATGGCTCTAGTCCTTTAAACAGGATCAGTTCCAAGTTTCTTCATGGTGAAGGATAAAAATCAAGAGGCAGAGTAGATAAGCTAGTTTTCCCCAACTTTCATTGGCAGCACCAAGCCAAGCCTGGCTTCGTCCTCTTGATACCCTGCCTTCAGACACTCACAGACATTGATGAGATCCCCTCTCAGACATCTCTGCTCAAGGCTGAACAGGCACAGCTCCCTCAGCCTTTCCTCCCAAGAGAAATGCTCCAGTTCCTTAACCATCTCTGTCACTCTCCCCAGGACCCCCTCCAGCAGCTCTGTGTCTCTCTTGTCCTGAGAAGCCCAGAACTGGACACAGCACTCCCCGCACAGACTCACCAGGGATGAGCAGAGGGACAGCATCACTCCCCTTGATCTGCTGTCAGAGCTCTTCCTGAAGCACTCCAGGACACCATTGGCCTTTTGGCCCCAAGGACACACTGCTGGCTCATGGACAATTTGTTGTCCACCAGGAGCCCCTGGTCCTTCTCCTCAGAGCTGCTTTCCAGCAAGAGCAGCCCAAGCCTTTGCTGGTACCTGGGGCTATTCCTCCCCAGGTTTAGGACCCTGCATTTCCCTTTCGCAGTGAGTTTGAGACAGTTCCTCTCTGCCCATTTTTCAAGCTGTTGAGGCCCTTCTGAAGGGCTGCACGGCCCTCTGGGGAGTCAACCACTGCTCCCACCTTTCTGTCCAAAAATCAAATCTTATCTCAGGCAGTTGTGTAAGCCCTATTTATTAGAAGGCTGTGAATTTTTCTATTTTACCACAGCTCTCAGTTGAAAAGTGTTATGACGGTGTCTTCTCATTCTTAAAGCAAAATTGAATTACTGGTAAGTAATAAATGAGCCATGAAACACAGCCATTTGTCCAGCAGAATTCTTTAGAAGATATTTGTAAGGCATTTGCATTTTTAACAGGTTTTAATATCTAAGGCAGTAGAGGCAAAGAGGATAAAAAGAAGGTCTGGACAGTAGACATCAAATCTCATAGGTGCAGTATTCATAGATTGAAAATAAAATTATATATGCTGAAAATATTGATCAACATGGTATTCTGCTATTCAAATATGGTACTGTTCTTATAAATGGAAAAAACTTTTTGGCTTAAAATTCCATGTAATTAGTTTTGATGACATATGTAGCAAGTTATTTTAAAAGAAAAAGAGTATCATACAGCATTGTGTTTGTAAATACAGTTTTTTAAGCAATAAATTGTAAATAATGGCAAGCAATATTTTATTCATATTAATGTGCAAAACTAAAGGGGTAAAGTTTACTATGCAAACTCAGAGAACAGCATAGAAAACATAAAAAGTTATCATGTATGTCCCTTGTGAAATGTTTTTTAAACAATTTTCTGGAAAGGTTTGCAGCACCAGAACACAGGCCCATTTCTTCCAGAGAGCTGAGTCATAACAAAATTACAACCCATACCTAGGATTTTCAAGGCTTTTGACAAGGCTGATTTGTTTGACAAATAAATATTCATTCACTCTCCATCTCCTTTCCTGGTGTATACAGAGTGTTTGGAACAAATTGCCAACAGAAATACATCACTACTTACGAGCTAAAATTATGGGGGTTTGGTTCTTCCATTTATTTTTTATCACTTTAAAAGTAACAGTTATCTACCTAGAGGCTTTTATTCCATTTCTTGTTGACATAATTCAGTAGTGAACTGGGCAGGCATTTAAGAAGCATCTTCTGTCTTGACATTCTGGTCGTGTCAGGGCAATCCTGAGAGCGAATATAGGCTGGAAGGTGAATTAATTGAGAGCAGCCCTGCCAAGAAGGACCTGGGAGTGCTGGTGGGTGAGAGGCTGGACATGACCCAGCAGCGAGCACTCACAGCCCAGAGAGCCAAACGTGCCCTGGGCTGCATCCAAAGCACTGTGGGCAGCAGGGGAGGGAGGAGATTCTGCCTCTCTGCTCTGCTCTGCTGAGACCCCACCTGCAGTGCTGCATCAGCTCTGGGGTCTCCTACATGAGAAAAACTTTAACCTATTACCAAGAGGAGGGACAGGAAGACAACCTAAGGGCTGGAGCAGCTCTCCTATGAAGACAGGCTGCAGCTGTCAGCTTTAGAGCAGTACCTAAAGGAGACCTACAGGAAAGCTGGAGAAAGGCTTCTGGCAATGTCAGTGACAAGGGGTAATGGCTTCAAACTGATAAAGGGTAGGTTTATATTTTATATTTAGATTTTAGCAATAAATTCTTTACTGTGAGCGTGGTGAGGCACTGGCACAGGCTGTCCAGGGGAATGGTGGATGCTCCATCCCTGACAGTGTTCAAAGCCAGGTTGGATGGGTCTCTGAGCAACCTGGTCTGGTGGAAGTTGTCCATGCCCATGACATGACAGGGAAGCTGGAACTGGGTCATCTTTAAGTTACCTTCCAATGCAGGCTATTGCATGATTCTATGTTTCTCTGATTTCACTATTTCCTTAGAGGCTGTCACTACTTAACAAGACAGTGACAGTGTATTTAATAGTAGTTAACAGTAGTTAAAACCAAAATGCAGAGTGGTCTGCTTCCTCATATTTCAACAATGAGAGGAAAGGTTTTTGAGACTGTGGACTTTTAAAAGCTCAGAGTAATGAAGAGGAAATAAGAAAATTACTATCTTGAAAATGTGAATTAACTTCTTAAGTAAAATTATTTGCATCTATTCAGTACTTAAACTGATAAATTGGTGAATTAAACAGAAGTTGATAATGCAAAATCTTCAGAGCTTGAGGAGAGGTGTTTTAACAGAAGTCTAGTGAAGGATTCTCCATATCCCTGTTTGAGAATAGAGATATTTCTGAATATAGAAAAATAATAGTGACATTTGTGTTTTGAATTCATCTTCACTTTCTTCTCTTCTGGGTACTGAAACAAATAGCACATGTGATGCCCTACATAAGTTGAAGGGGAAAGAAGAAAATATTTCTGACTTACATATGTCTGAAACCATATTTACTTGGGCTGTGCTGTGTCTGAGGTGTCTGAAGTGTCTTTAGAATGTAGTCTCATCATGTTATATTTGTCAGAATCCACTTGCTGTACAACATGCAGTACCCTTACAATTCTACACAAGATAACATCCAAAGAATTCACTTAGCAAGGAAATTAGACATTTGAGTAGCTTGGCTCAGTGGGAAAACATCCACTTTCAAGGACAGTGTCTTTGAAACCAGTCCTTATTAATGGGTGAACATCAAAAAGCTTGGAGTTCATTTTAGTTTAGATAGTAATGGCAACTAAACTAATTATATCTACAGATATGAACTGGAAGTATGGCAAAGCAGATTGTTATATATTGTTAGATATCTGGTACTTTCTGTGCTCAAGCCATTTTAGCAATCCAAGTCATTAATTACTTCACAGTGATGGAAGATTCATTATTTTAGAAAAGAAGATGGGAAAAGTTTGGAAGAAACAGTGTCGCATGTAGTGCGGTATAATTTTGAACATTCAAGTGTGGAATGTAAAAGATCATCTCATAAAATAAGATACATTTTGGGGAATCATCTATTCAGATTATTTTCACTTGAGGCCTAAATGCTCTTAAAGATGTATTTTCACGTATCTTTGTGTACTGGATTAGCAGGAGTGTTTAATGCCTGGTGTCTGGGCATTCTACTGAATGTAACACAGACACTTGCAAGAGAAGTTGCTGAGAAGGCTGAGATACTGAATGCCTTCTTTGCATCAGTCTTCACTGGTCAGCCCACAGGTATCCCTGACTGAGGAAAGCAGGGAAAAATTCTGGATGAATGGAAAAATCCCCCTCAGTGGAAGATAATTGGGTTATAGACCATTTAGTCAAACTTCATACCCACAAGACCATGGCCCTGACAAGATGCATTTACAGTTTCCCAGGGAACTTGAGGATGTCATTGCTTGGTCACTCCCAATCATTTTTGAAAGGTCATGACAGTCAGGAGAGGCACCTGAGCACTGGAAGAAAGCAAATGTCATCCCAGTCTTCAAGAAAGCCAAAAATGGATGTCCAGGGAATCACAGGACAGTCAGCCTCACCTCAGTCCCTGGAAAAGGGATGGAAAGCTCATTCTGACCTGCTTCAAAGGCCATCTTTTCAGCACATGGACAAGATGAGGCAGTGACAAGGAATAATCAGCATGGATTCACCCAAGGAAAACCATGCTTGCCCAAACTGATTGCCTTCACTGAAGCAGACAGGCTCTTCTCAGTGGTGCCAAGCAAGAGGATGAGAAGCAACAGGCAGAAACTTATGCACAGAAAGTTCCACCTGAACACAAGGAAGAATTTCTTTATTGTGTGAGTGACTGTGTGCTGGAACAGATTGCAGGTAATTATACCCATCTCTACTTGATGAAGTTGTTGTACACCTTAATGCCCACACTCAAAAACAATGTCCACAATCCAAAACCTCCTCTACAATTAGTTTGTGTACTGTAAGTACACCAGTAAGGCTGCAAGAGAGTGAATCTTCAGTGGTGATGTGACCTGTGAAATACCTTTGAAATGTCCATCATTATTCTAAAAAGGACACAAAAAACATTGCAGATTGTCTTAGGTAAATGTTATGTTGTTTTAAAGTACTGGGTGATAATGAAGATGCAGCATTTTGTTCTGAAAGGAATCAGTGGAAATGTATTATGTTTGCCTCTTTTTCCTGTGGTATGTTGCAAAAACTTAAGCTGGCCAGAAATTTAATTTTCTCCAGATGCTCTTACATGGAATCTTCAAGGACACAGTGTATTTCTTGTTACTTTCAATTTTGATGTTCATATGCGTCTTAAAAATGGGACAGTATGTGATTTCATGCCATGTGCCTGCTGGTGGCAAGAGTTGTTGTGTATTTTCGTTATTCAGGTCAGGATTTCTTGTGTCAGAAGTAATGACAACAAGATCGCCAGGGATGGGAAACTCTATGTAAAGACCAACTGAGACAATCTGATTCCAGGCAAGAAATTAGTTTCAAAGAAGGCCTTCTTTTATTGGCACTCTTAGTCCTTCAGAGGTACAGAGACAAAACTGCTGCTCTGTTTAGAGCTGTATAAGAAGAGATAACCAATAGTTCTTGATTTTCACTGTATATTATTTTTTTAAAAATTTAATCCTGGGAAAGAGTGACATTTAACTTTCGAGTTGCTCCTGGTTCCATGATAAAATCTAAATTATTTGAATGCTGTATCCAACTGCTTGCAATGCAGAACCTCTAAATGGTAATTTAAGAAGCTGGAGATAAGTTGTAGGAATAAATTCCAGAAATATTGATGTAAGTATCTGAAATAGTAATTCACAATTATTGACTGCATGAGTTCCTTTTCACAATGCATTCTGATTCTCTACAGTTGAGTGAGATATTTTCTAGTAGGGCTACAGAAATAATTGAGAGGAAATTAATGCTGCAGAATCAGTGTTTACTCCTGCAGAAATTTGATATATTAATAGGTTGAAGCCTGTGATTTTGACAGAAAAGAGGAAATCTAGTGAATTTGCACCAAGCTGTAGAAGTTAAACATACACATTCTTGTCCTTTTCTAATTCTTTCCTCTTTTTTTTTTTTGTTTATTTTGTATGTGCATGTACGTGTGTATGCATGGCTCACACTGGTTAGAGAACCTCTTTGTGAGTTTAGCAGCTCTTACTTATATAATAATCACATATTTTAAAGCCTTTTAATGCCACTTTTGTCCTACATCAGCTAGTTTCCACTGTGAAAATTATAGTGTTTTAAATATGTGCACCCCAGAAGTAAGAAATTTTATGCAAGTTCTGTCCAAAAATCTGTTTGTTCTGACTAATAGCTGAATTGGTTGTCTTGCCAGAAGTTCTTTTTCTTAATGCTTGCATTTTGATTTATTTTCCCTTCCTAAATCTGAATTCACTAAATTAATCTCTTTCTTAGCCTAGGAAATTTCCAAGTAGTGTGTATTAGCCAGAGTCCTACATTTTCTCCCACTTGAAAAGTTTGCTCTGCACACAGGGCAGGCTTTAGGAACTGTGAACCTTGTTGCTTTCAAGGAAGGAAATCAAGGCATGGACAAATTTCCTACTCTTTGTCAGCTGCATTTTTGTGTTTTGTTTAACTTGATATGAATGTTATCTAATCACATTTTTTTTCTCCCTGAATTTGTTTCCTTCCTTTCAGGAATCCACACATATTGTACCTTCAGAGACCTATTCATGTTTTTCCTGATTCACTATGAATCTGAAAGAATTCCATTGCAGCCAGTGGTGGGATACATGTACAAACCAACTTAGTCAGAAAACACCCTAGTAAATTTCTCCCTGATCTGAACACATATTTAGTGAATACTGTTACTTGGAAACATGTTTTCTGTTCTTCATAGAATTTTTCTTCAATTTGCTGTGACTAATTGAAATAAGGCTTTTCTATTGTTACATAAGGCTGGAATAAATTTAATAAGTATTAAGTATGGTTTCTTAAGCAAGAAATATTCTGTGATCACACTGTGCATGATTACCTTTCTTCACTCTTTGTAGGTTTTAAACCCATTGACATGTGTCAGCCAAAGTTACAGAGGAAAGAGATGTCAAAGGTAATTAAGTTCTGGCAGGTTTTGTGATAAAATTATTGCAAGTGTTTTGGTGAAGGAATAGGAAGTGACAAGAAATTATTAAACAGAAGAGGCATATTTTGCTAGTTTTTGTATGCCTAGACCTGTTCCTCTGAATTAATTGTAGACATTAATTCTCATTTTCACTAAACTTGGTTGCATTTTCTCAAAATATACTACAAGAAAACCAGAAGCTATGTACAGTATTAGCTGGATTGAATTCTGTAACTTAAATTAGGCTACATTCCAGGGTTAGAGAATTAGAATAATTTATTCAGGAAAAGAGACAATTTCTGTTATGGATATATATTTAAATATTTAAGGGGATAAAAAATCCAGTTTAATGAATTATTTAAAACACTATTAGAAAACAAAGATAGAAAAGTAATCCCTTTAATTTTTCATGTCAATTGACTTAACAACGGTATGTTACTGCACTGCTTACTGTATATGGTTATTCATACACTGTTATTTTTTGCCAGGTTTTGAAACAGCATGGTTTGAAATCTGTATTACTGCTGAAATTTGCAAGGGTCAGTCTTACTAGAATGAAAGTAGAAATAAGGAACATCAGAATGTGTTCACTTTTTAACGTCTTCCTTCTTCTGATTATCTGGAAGCCGTCCTTAAACAGCAAATCCTAAAGGAATACAAGATAAAGTTATCTCTAAAAAGCTACAGTACAAACAGGACATAGACATATGAAATGGATTCTTTTTATCATTGTCTAATATATCTGATCAAATTCAATTACAGATTTTGGCAGCACAGACACAAATATTCCTGAACAGAACCTTCTCAAACAGTTGACATCTTTTTGACATATCTCTGTTTAAAATTGCTGGAATGGGCTAAGTTGGAATCAGAGAACAGACTATCTAGGGAAGTCAGAGAAGTTAGTGATAGTAAATACTAGGGAGCAAGTTTCTCAAATATTTATGCCCAGTATGAGTTGATAATATTAATGCATTACCCCCAAGTGAAAGGACTTGTGTGGTATGCTGTGACCTTTCAATAAAACATACACTTTTTCTCTCCTTGCAAAAGCTGCACGCTCTTGGTAAAGGATGTGGCATTACTAGATGAATGACACTTCTCAAATTCTGCACCTGGGATGAGGCAATCCTGGATGGACAGACTCAGGAATGAGATGATGGAAAGCTGTGCCATGGAAAGCGACTTGGGTATTACGGCAAGTTCATTATGAGTCAGCAGTGCCCGGGCAGCCTGGGGGCAGCAGGCACAGCATCTCCAGCCAGGAAAGGGAGGGGATTGTCCTGCTCTGCTCTGAGCTGGGGCAGCCTCACCTCGTGTGCTGGGGGCTGGTTGGGGTGCCACATTATGAGAAAGTCTTTAAACTGTTAGAGAGTCTCCAAAGAAGGGCTGCATAGATGGTGAAGGGCCTTAAGGGGAAGCCATATGAGGAGTGGCTGAGGTCACTTGGTCTGTTCAGCCTGGAGAAGAAGAGACTGAGGACAAACCTCATTGCAGTTACAACTTCCCCATGAGGGGCAGAGGAGGGACAGGCACTGATCTCTTCTCTGTGGTGACAGTAACAAGACCTGAGAGAATGGCCTGAAGTTGTGTCAGGGGAGGTTGAGGTTGAATATTTGAAAGAGGTTCTTCCTCCAGAGGGAAGTTGGGCACTGGAAAATCTCCCTAGGACTGGGGTCACAGCACCAGCCTGACAGAATTCAGAAAGTGCTTGGTCAGTGTCATCAGGCTCATGGTGTGACTCCTCAGGCTGTCCTTTGCAGGAACAGGAGCTGGACTTCAGTGATCTTTGTGGGTCCCTTCTGACTCATGTTTCTAACTTCTGTCCATTTCTCTGATAACTTGCTAACTTCCTTTCTTCTGAGCAGACCTGTACTAAAGAAAGATTTATTTTTTTTTAAATACAATTAATTTAGCAGTGTTGAAATAGAATTAACTGATGTGTAGTCAAGGTCACACTTGATTTCTCCACATTTCCACTATTGCAAAAAACCACAGTGGCACCAGAGTGAAAACTAACCTAATTCAAGCAGACTGTCCTGTAAGAATGCCAGTGTTTGGTGTTGGTCAATGTTACAAAACATCCTTTTTGTGCTCTTTCTATTGCATGTAGTGCTGTCTAGGCAAGTATGGTGGGCTGACCTTGGCTGGGCATCACCTTGAGTGATCACCAAGCCTCTCTGCCATTCCACAGCTGAACAGGGAAGGCAAAATCAGATGGAAAACAACTCATAAGCTGAGATAAGACAGTTTATTAAAGCAAAAGTGAGGTTTGCATGAACCTAAGCAAAGCAAAAAAAAAAAAGAATTATCCATTTGTCATCAGCAAATTATGTTCAATTCAGTTTCTTCCCAGGACACAGGGCTCCAGCATAAGTAGAGGTTTTCTCCAGAAGGCAAACATTGTAAATAACAAATGGTCCCTTTCTTCCTCCTTCCCTTAGTTTTCTATCTGAGTGGCATCCCATGCTGTGGAGTTCCCTTTGGTCAGTTTGGCTCAGCTGGCTGAGTTGTGTCCCCTCCAAGGCCTTGCCCATCCCCAGCCTGCTGATGGGGCTGATGGGGTACCACATGGCTGATGCTGGTACCTTGTTACACCCTACAGTCAAGTAGTTGTAAAGAGTAATGAGGTCTCTCCTGAACCTTTTTCTCCAGGCTAAACAACCCCAGCTCCTTCAAGTATTCCTCACAGGACTGTGTGCCAGACCCTTTCCCAGCTCTGCTGCCCTTCTCTGGACACTCTCCAGCCCCTCAATGTCTGTCCTGCAGTGAGAGACCCAGAACTGAGCACAGGATTTGAGGTGTGGCCGTGTCAGTGGCAAGTACAGGAGGAGAAACCCTTATCTATCTGTCGGCCACACTACTGTTGATACAGGCCAGGATGCCACTGGGCTTCTTGACCACCTGGGCACACATAGCTCGTATCCAGCAACTCCCAGGTCCTTTTCCTCTGGACAACTTTCCAGTCGCTCTGCCACTCTTAGTTCCGCTTGTGCTTGTGGTGACCCATGGGCAGAACCCAGGCCTTCGCCTTGCCAACCCTCATAGAGCTGACCTCAGCCAATTGATCCAGCCTGCACTGTGAAGTTTCCAAGCATGACTTTTATTGGGGTTTATTGGAGTTTGTTTTCCACAGCCAAACAAGAAAAAAACTGAGAAATGAAAGGGAAGTGCAAAGCCAGTAAAATACAAATGCTTAGAAAAATAGGATTTCATTAGGTCTCACAGTACTT
Organism: Petroica traversi; assembly: GCA_025920805.1. Lineage (NCBI taxonomy): Eukaryota > Metazoa > Chordata > Aves > Passeriformes > Petroicidae > Petroica > Petroica traversi. The sequence goes on from JAHLSL010013749.1 coordinate 4,618,374, forward strand.
TTAAAATTAGTGATTCCTGTCTACAACACTGATCATTTAGGAAATGTTTCCAGCAGGTATTGCTGCAAAACAGATTGTTCTTCTCAGAATGCTTTTTAAATAAAGAAATAGACTGCTCTGAAAAGCAAGTGACAAAAGAAATATGTCTATAAACTTGCGCCTTATAAATACAAAAACTTTCATAAGGTGGCACATAGAGCTGTTTTGAGTTCTGTTTAATGCTTAGTTTCCTAGGAAATAGGACAGAGGTGCAAGGTATTAAACCAGATAGAATTTGTTCCTGAGCATGGAGATGCAGACCCTCCAAAGGAGAAGCTTTATTGAAATAATAGCATTACATGTAATAGCTGGAGATAAAATTTATTCATACATCTTCAAAAAAATAATTTTTCACTTGCGGTCTTATCCATTTGTTGCCTGGGTAAGATTTGGTTTTACTACGAGTTGCATTTAATATTATACTCATTCACCTGACATTCTTTCTTGTCACTTTCACACAATAGGGAAAAGCTGCTTTAACCCAGTGTATTACTGATTGAAGTGAAAAAGAAATATTCAAGACCCCTCCTGATTATTTTGTTTCTTTTTTATATAACTTTTTGATGAAAACGGATTAACAACTTAACCTTGCACTGTTGCCTATTTTTCATCATCAGTTGCCCTTTTATTGCAGAATTAATTTTGATTCTCATTGGAGAGTAATGTAACACATTTTAAACAGACTAATTGATTTTTAATATTCAATTGTAGAGTTAAACAGTGGTTTTAAGTTTATTTGTCAAATTATTTTTCAGTGTTTTTATTATATATGATCAATTTTCTTTCCAAGACCATAGGTTTGGGGGTTTTTGGTTTGGTTTGGTCAGGTTTCTAATGTGTTTCTTATTTTTAAGGGGACAACTATATTCTTCTACTTCTGTGCATTCAAAACTCTTTACTCTTATTTTGATGCCTGTATTCTTTTCTCTGCCTGCACCATGTCATGGAAAAGTAGAGATAAAAAAAAAAAAAAGAAAAAAAAAGGAAAAAAATCAGCCTGGAATAAGGCAACTTTGGCATAGATATTTCAAATATAAAAATTTTATAGCATGTTAAATGCAAACCTTGCTGTTCCTGCTTCTACTGTGTTTACAGAGAACATGTTAGATTATATGTATTTCTATTAAGAGTGAATTCTGGAATTCATTTGTGGCTTGTATTTCATTAGCAGAAATCTCTGCCAAGAAGTGACATTAACATGTGCTTGTGCTGTTTCTTATTTTCCCTCTTTGTTCCTTGGTGTGCTCGCTAATGATTATAGATTTGCTTTGAGCCCTTTCTGTTCTCTCTGTAGAGCAGCTACTGCTCATGTGTTTACAATATTTCATGCTTCCATAATGACTCTTGGACTAACTTCTTAGTGGTGAGACTTTTATAAAATTCCAATTTTGATGTAAATTTTCAGGATATTTTAACTCCTTTCATGACACACAGTTGGAAATGCCAAAAGTTACTTGTTAAAATGTAAACTTACATTATTACCAAGTGTTGACATGATTTAATAACTCTTTTCTAGACGTCTTGGTTTTGAGACTTTAAAATAGCAAAAATCCTGAGAACCTTGTGGGACATCTTATCTCATTCACTTATTCTTTAGCGTATTTAACAAGAGTGGGGAAATGGACATTTAAGCATTTTATTAAACCAGCTGAAAGAGCTATAGTTATAGATAGAGCAATAGCTATAGCCATACATTCAAAGTCCACTTACTTGCAATAATCCTCAAAACCCTTCAATGAGAGAGATACAACAATGTAAAAAAAAGAAAGTTGTGATTAGGAGAACTGGTTCTTACATACTGCAGGAACTGTGAATACACCTTGGGCATTTACTTATTTTTCCAATGGTTTAGAAATGTTCAGTTGCAATTATTATTTGTCTTGACCATGAATGTAATACAGAAAAACTGCAACTTAGCTATAGCTTATATCAAAGCCTGATAATCAATTTTATTTAAAACTAGATCTAAAACAAACAATCAATTTCCAATTATAATCCTATTTTACACTGATATTTTTTAGCATGCCAATACAGTTTTCCAGAAAAAGGCTTTCTTTCAATCATTACAGCACCCAGGCTGAAAATGCTGGCATTGCACTGGTCTTGCTTACAAAGAATGTTTTCTGTTAGTAGTAAATCATCACACACACCCACAAACACACGCACACAAGCACAAGCACTCAAACAAAACTCTGTGACACCTGCCTCTTGGTTAAAATGCTGATACTCCCCAGTATAACAAAGTAAGGACTCTCCTGCTGCCCAGTTCGAAGGACTTTCTGCTGCTTCTAAGGAAATTTTAGGGTGTGTTTGAAGTTAATCCCCTCTTCTATCAGATCTTGGTTGGGCTATTGTAGGCTGTGTCCTAGTGTTATGCATGACTCATTTATCCTGAGGATTAAGGAACATGCATTTCAAGGAACATGGAAATTCCTGGACCTTGCTTTCATGTCACATTATTCACTATACTCCATGCCAAAGACATTTTTTATTAGTAAGATACCTGTTTACTGAGAATGAGGAAGACATACCCCCAGTTTTATACTATTATCATTTGGTGCTTTAAGTAATTTTTCACTTCATTTTAGGACTTCTCTTTTCTTTGAATTGTAGCAGGAGGCTAGCTGTCCTTTTATTATCAAACTCCTTTTATTATAGTCTGTGAAACTGATGATTAATCCTGATGGTACATGGCACCTGGCCACATAAGGTGACTGAGGTTTGCAGAGGTAGATGCTTATTAAATAATTCTTTTCACAAGACCCTGATTACAAAGCTGGTTTTGCAGCTTCAATTACTTGAAAGACCATTAGATGTGCAAAGTTTTAGTAGGGAATGAAGCCAGAGACAACCCCAGAAAAAATGCTGTGATGTGCATGACAATGCCCTTTAGACTCTCTACAAAAGGATGTCTGTTGTGTGACTTCAGTAAATTGAAGGTAATTTATAATCAAAATTATTCTGCACATCTTTTCCCTGGTAAGACTGAAATTATGGACAAAGACTACTGCCAGGATACAGGGCCTCTAATCTTTCTAATCAGTACTGATATTAGAGATGTTTTTGTTACTGCTGAGCAGGTTCTAACCAGAGCCAGGGCCCTTTCTGCTTTCCATACTGCCATGCTGCCAAGGGAGTTGGGAGGCTGGGAGGAGACACAGCCAGGACAGATGGCCCAGCTGACCAAATAGAGTTCCAAACCAGTCAGCATCATGCTCAGGATATAAACTTGGGGAAAAGGAGGAAGGGGCAGTTGTTTGGTGTGGTGGCATTTGTCTTCCCAGGTCACTGTAACATAGGACCCTGCTCTCCTTGGGATGACTGAACCCCTGTCTGCTCATGGGAAGCAGAGAATTGATTCTTCGCTTTGCTTTGCTTGTGTGCATGGCTTTTGCTTTTCCTATTAATATTGGGTTTTCTACCTTTTACCCTCCCAGTTCTCTCCCCAGTCCCACTGGTGAGAGGCTGTGTGGTGCTCACCTCTCATGTAAACCAGATATTTCACCCCATTTTGTTCACACATGCACAGCCAACCATTTGGGGCCCTCCTCCAGGAGGTAAGTTGGCGGCAGGGGGGATGGACTGAGCAGGAGTCTCAAGGCAGAAAAATAAGTCAGGTCAGCACAGCACTGCCCCAGCTCTGTAGGGCACTCTCTTCCAATCACAATTTTCCTGTCACAGTAGTCACAAGGTTTGAGAAACAACATGGTTATGCCTAGTCCTCCACAGACCCAGGAATTCACTGCTCCAGATCCAAACCACTACCATTTCTGTACTCAATAAGAGGCTGGGAAGAAAGCTTGTTTCATTTTTACATTGGACCTAAGTTAAAAAGCACTGATGATATCTGCCAGTGCACTGGGAAAAGTGTAAGCCAACTAATTTTACTGTAATCAATTTATATGCCACCCACTAAATAATTTGTTACAATATTGATGAATCTTAGAACAACTTTTTTGCAGACCACTGGAGGTATTGGCAAACATTAATATATATACCAGTTCAACAGTTACAGAAGACAATGCTTGCAATCATAGAGAGGTTTGGTTTGGAAGAGACCTTTTAAGGTCCTCTAGTCCAACATCCTACTATAGGGGCACTTTCCACTAGACCAGGTTACTCAGAGCCTCATCCAGCATGACCTTAAACACTTCCAGCAACAGGGCATACACAGATTCTGTGGGCAACCTCTTCCAGTATCTCACCATCCTTAACATTAAAAATTTCCCCCTCATGTCCAAACTAAATATACCCACTTTCAGTGTAAAACCATTACCCCTTGTCCTTTCTCTACAGGCCCCTGTAAAAAGTCTTAGTCCTCTGGACTCACACCAACAGTGAGATTCCAACTGGAGATTCCTGAGCAGTGTGGAGTATACTGGGGTGGGATCTCACGAGATTTCTCCAGACCTGTTAGCCACACTGGCAGTTGGATGTAGTTGACTTTCTGGACTGTAAGCACACATTCCTGGCTCATATTTAGTTTGCTTTCCACCAGGATCCCCAGCAGTCTTGTCCTCATTGCTGCTTTCACCATGTTTTGTCCCCCAGTCTACATCAATGTTGGGGCTTGCCCCAAAACAGAAGCAGGACTTAACACTTGGCATTGTTGAACTCTGAGAGCTTCAAACATTCAATAGCAGTCATTTACTTAAAAATTAAATGCATACAAAATTAAGACTGCTTAATTTCTCCTAGGTTCCTTTGTGATGCCTAGCCTCATGGACGGGAAGGGTATAACAAGAAAGGAGGGAAAGTGCTGCATTGTGTACCAACAGCAATCCTTTCTTAGAGTACTGCAATAAGCTGATGAAAGAAGTGGAAGTGAATAAAGTGACATTGCTGAAAAGACAAGTTGAGGCAATCAGGGAACTCTGGGAAGATTCAGGAACTCAGGATGGGGAGAAACAGCTTTGAATGGAAAGAAAGTAGTTTAGACTAGATCTAAAAAATAAATTGCTGAGTAGTTTGTACAACTCCTACCCCTGAATCTTCAAGGCCCAGCTGGAGGACCTCTGAGAAACCTGGTCTAGAGGAAAGTGTTCCTGCCCATGGTAGGGGTGTTGAAACCAACACATCATTAAAATTCCAATTTTTTATGATGCTATGAATTCAAGAATTCTACAACAGACAGAGGGAAGAGTAGTAATTGCTGTGCCTAATTATAGCAACAAACAAGACTTAAAGAAGTTAATCACAGAATTGCTTCATATTGAAAAAACCCCTAAGATCATCAAGTCCAACCATTAACCTAACAGTACCAAGTCACCATCACCACATCTCAAGGTGCCACTTCTGCACAGCATTTGAACACCTGCAGAATGGTGACTCAACCACCTCCCTGGGCAGCCTGTGCTCGGAAAACACTCTCAGTTAAATTTGTTTCTTTATATCCTGTATAATCTCCCCTGCTGCAAATTAAGGCCATTTTGTCTCATCCTATCACTTTTTACTTGGGAGAAGAGGCCAACACCCACCCCACTCCACCCTTTCAGAGGGATGTAGAGTGCAACAAGGAAGGTGTTCCCTGAGCACCCCCAGCCTCCTCAGCTGCTCCTCTCAGGACTCATGGCCCAGACCCTTCCCCAGCTCATTTCCCATTCTCTGGACACACTCGGTGTCCTTCCCAAAACTGAACACAGGATTCAGGGTGCAGCCTCCACAGTGTTGAGTACAGGGGACAATCCCTTTCCTGGCCCTGTCATCCCCACTATTTCTGATACAGACCAGAATGCCATTGGCCTTGGCTACCTGAGCACCTGCTGGTTCGTAAAGAAGAGATGGTTTCACTCTGATTTTGTTAGTTCTACCTGCCTCTATGCAGAGGAATACAGCAAATTTTAAGCTGGAGAGATGGAACCAACTAATTTTAGGTTTTCAAAACCGTCGTTCCTCTTGAGATCAACACAGCTGGTACATGACTGAATTTTCCTTGAGGAAAATAATGAAAAAGAGCTGCACAAAATATATTGACAGCAAGCAGGCAGGTCAGACAGTACAGTTCCATGAAATACTTTGCACGTAAATAAGAAAGTATGCATACAAATAAGAATTAACGTAAGTTTCTCCCCCAGTTTTCAAATAATTTAATCAGTGGAGTGGAGAGAGAGCTTTATTCTGATAACAGAAAAATTGCATTTCTATGTCTGCCAAGACTGAGAAGTAATAAGTTAAATTTCAGTAAGGAATATTAAGGTTATGCATTTATGGTAAAATTTAACTCAGAACAGTTACACATAGACAATCTGCTCCTCTTTGTCAAGCATTCTTGTCACATATTTGTCTGCATTTTCCTTTAAAAATCCTTCATTGAAGAAGGATGTAATTTAACAGTCCACTGTAGCTTCATTTTCTAAGAAATCAGTCACAATCAATAACTAGTTTTATTTTGAATTGTATTAAATCTTCCTTTTACTATTACTTACAGATGAAATCTCAACAATATTTCACTACATTACTGAAGAGAAGAAATTTACTTATTCTTAAAATAAAACTTCTCTGATCAAGTGGTTACACTGTAGGTATTTATTATTTTGAAGCCCAAATGCTTCAGCAAGGGAAAAATACATCGAAATCCTCACTTTTCCATAAAAGGAAAATGGAGAGAGAAATTGGTCAGATGAAGCAAGGTTTGTGCTACAGCCATGGTGTAGGATTTGGAATACCTTCGGGTTTTTATTCTAATCCTCCTAGGACTTCTACCCCTGTTAGGGTTTTGGATGATCTGACATTGACGTCTAGTGGTGGGAAGGCAGATTGCAGAGAGGAGTCTTGCCCTGCTCACACACACATAACTTTATCGAGGCAGAGGAATGCTGTCCTAAAATTTAAACCCAGTCATTAAAAACCTAAGCCTTGTGGAGCTAAGGAGAGTGAAGTTAATATGAACTGCATAGTCAGGCGAGAAAATAAATGCATCATCTCTTATATTGAAAATATTTAAGTCTGAAGTATTCTTGTTTGCAGCCTTTCACTCTACTGTGCAATGTAAACAGCATGGATGAAGAGACTGGGGATAGAGTACTGTTGGTAAACACTATAACCAGACTGATATTTATATTTGTCTTCAGATCTTAATCCCTATATTTATTTTGGGGTAATATCAAAGATTATTCAAACAAAAGTTAAAGGGTTTTATTGTTTTATGTCAGCAACAACTGGGCTAAGGCCACGCACAACTGAATTTCTATTTAGCTGCTTCTGTGGGAACACTTTAGTGATTGTTGGTTAGTACTTTGTGTTTGAGACCGTGTGATTCATTTATGATAATGCCTTCATTTTGTTTCTGTTGCATGTATTAACTTTTCAGTTATTTCACTGACCTTGGTCATATTGTTATGTCCTCATTTGTATCAACTTGTAAAGATATTCTTGGAGTACCAGTGTCAACCACAGGAATTATTTACTGTCCTTTTTATTTAGAAAATATTCTATTTATAAAAGATTACCTGCCAAATTATTCAGAATACAATTGTAAAAGTAATTGTTGCAGCTTTCTTCTATGGTCCTTTAAGTTTTGCATTCAGTAAGTGTTGGATGTATGTGTTTCCATTCCTTTTACTCTCCAAAGTTAACATGGTAACTTTGCTTTTTGCTTTAGAAATTTACATTATGTGAAAAAAGCTTTCCAATTCAAGCAGCCCAATTACTGTGCATGCTGAACTATTATTTAAGTAAGTTTTGGGGGGGGAAGAGAGGGGACGGTGCAGAGGCAAGGTATTTGTAGTAACCTGAGTGCTCCTATAGGAATGTAGTTTAATTCCATTTAGAGCTAACCGTTTCTGCCTCCTGGCTGTAGCTGTTTGGAAGAGAGGGCCTTGGTAGACATGCTAAAGACCTTGAACTTCCAGTTAGATAAAGTTATGGAAGCAAGCTGGAGACACTGAGAGAAGGAGGGAGAACAAAAAAACTAAAGGGTCACAGCAGTAGATGCTTCCATTCTTCCTGCATATAATAGAAACAACTAAAAGAAAAACGGTCAGTGGACTTGAGAGAAAAAGTCAAAGTTCCAAAAGCAGCCTGAATAACTTTCCTTAACAAATGTCACTGATGCTTTACATCACCAAAACTATTAGCTACCCTATTTCCTAACACAGGGTTATATTCTGTAAGACATATATCAAGCCTCAGCCAACACCAGGAAATGGCTGCCCAAGGATGTGGCGGGCAGAGTCACCATCCCTGGAGGTGTTCCAAGAAACATCTGGATGTGGCATGCTGCAGTTGACAAGGAGATGATCAATCAAAGGTTGGATTCAATGATCTTGGAGGTCTTTTCTATCATAAAGGATTCTATGGTTCTATATTGAATCCTACTATCAATAATTAAAATTTCTATATTAATTTATTAGCAATAGAGAAAACACATGCTCCCTTCTTGGCCAAAGACAATCTTTTTTACTCTGTGTGTTTTAGAAAACTTAATTTCTCTCATGATCTTTGACAAAATAAGACAGCCTAGCAAACTATTAATATATGCTGGATAATTTCAGTAGGCCTTTGAAAACAATTACTTAGACCTGTAAGGTTTAGCTTTGAAAAAAGCATACTCCACACATTTGAGAAAGCAGCGTTGAAAACATTTTTTCTACTAACATGTGAATGAAAGAAAACTAGCAGGAGACTATGTCTTTATGGTGATTTGATATTTAAATACAAAATTAGACTGTTTTGATACAGTCCAGATTTTCTTCCTTAACTCATAACTTTTAACTCTTCAAGACCACAAATTGTGCTTCGCACTATGATTTAAACAAGAAGTCAAAGTTGACAGAGACTTAATTTTGGAGCTGTATCAGGATAGGAATACAGACAAGAAGACAATCTTTCCCACTTGTGCCTCAGAAAGAAAATACTACTTTTGTTTTTCTTGTTGTCAAGGCCATTAAACCTGAGGGAGTTTGACCTATTTTAAAGAAAAAATGGGGTTGCAGCCACAAAGCGTGGCTTGCTCATAATACAACCTGTGTTGATTTAAAAAAGGGTATCTTTTTAAATACCACTTACAGAAATGGAAAAGGGATTTATATTTACTGAAGAAATAAGGATTAAAAGAATTTTAAAGAATTAAAGTTTACTTTTTAAGTTGCACGTTTAAAATATTGTGTTTGTGTTTCCCATCTCAGTTTGACATGTGAGTTATTTTTTGACAGCCATCAGAATCAGGTGTACCTAGAAGAATGTACATAGCTACATCACTCTCCTATTGATATTCTCTTAAGTTTTTTGGTTTTTTTATTTAGGATTTACAATTATAGCTTACAAAATTTGAAATAGTAATGCCTTAAAAATAACAAGTTAGGTTTTTTAAGGGTGCCAGACATTTTTATGTTCTTGTTCTGAGCAATGTCATTGAAAGACTAAGGTGAGCCTATCATACTTTACAGAAGTAGCTCCCTGTAGCCTTGACAGACAAGTCCTTGGATGTTCTAATAATTTGCAAAATATTGTTTATTGATGACTCTTGCGTATCACTACCTTTTTGTTCAAATGCTTTACAGGAACACTTTCTGAAAGAGCAAGGCACTTAAACAAATGCCATGGGAGCTGAAAGATTATCCACAGGTACCTGTGATACACTAGGTCCTAAATTCCTCCAAGTCACTTAACACAACTTGCTTTTTGCACATTGCATTTCCCCTGCCATTAAGCTTCAGGGATAGTTTTCCATGTCTTACACAGCAGTAAAAGCCATTCTTTAGAAGATTTCCAGCCATTTCCCTACCTCCCACACTTTCTGCCCAACTACAAATCCCTCCATGGAAGATGTCAACAGCACTAACAGCACAGTCAGTTCTCCTTCACTGGGTCAACAATTCTCACACAAAATAATGAAGACACGAGGGCAATTTTGAAAGCTGTTCTTTGTTCTTACCAAGAAAAACTCGTGGAGGTCACTGGCACTTGATCAGCTCGCCCAGCAACACTGGCAAGAACAGCGTGTTAGTAGAACAGCCTTGTAATAGTGGTAATTAGCCTCAAAAGATGTGCTGAGGTTCTCCTATACTTAAAACACATGAAAATGCCATTTTTCTAAGAGAAAATAACACAGCAATAGTTTTTACTATCAGCATAAAACAGCAATTTCTGTGCTGCACAAAAAAAAATATAGAAGTTCTACTGACTTTTCAGTTTGTGTAGTGCTTTCGTGTATTCTGCCAGGTGATAGCTGTCACAGCTCAGTCCTGGGAAAAGCACACCCTGACCCTTCCCTGCTCATAAAAGATGTTTGCAGTTTCACATATTAAACAATACAGGTCCCTTTTTCCAGCAGTACAGAAAAAGAAGTGTTTCCAGAAGAAAACACTCTGTAACGTTTGACTCATCTGCTTTTTCTTCAGCGTTGGAAAAGCAAGAGAAGCCCCTTCTTCACAATGCTTTGATGTTTTCAAGGAAGTGAAGGACACTGACCTATAACACTGTGTCCATTTTAGTGAACGGCCGCTCTCTACACAGAGAGAACAGTGGAGAACACCCTGGGATGAGGGTGTCACAGAGCCACTTGCTGAATGAGAGGCAGCCAAGGAGGGCTGGCAGAAGGCACAGAATACAACAGCCCATCTGTGTGAGTACCATCCATGTTCCCAACCGGGCATCTGTGCCCTCCTTTAGAAGCACTGATGTTGTGCTAAGTCCTCAAACCTACTGTCCTAACTTAATCATTGTTGCTCAGAGAATAACTCAAAAGCACTTCTTAAGATCTGTAGATACGGGAGTTTTACTTTAAAAATTCCAGTCGCAGGAAAAGACATCAAAATAATCCCTTTTCTAGGGCAGCAGATTTATTAGAAGAAAGCATATGAAATGCACAAATGCTTGGACTGTTTGATCCAGTTTTGAGTCCCCAGGAAATCCCAAAAAATGTTTAGACTCTTAGAGGTTTCCTCTAAGAGTCCAGATTTGCTGTTTATGTGAGTAGGGTGTTTTCACCATGAATATGGGAGCCTGGCTTGGCTGAAGTTTTGCAGATGGTGAGACTGTTACCTTTGAAGGACCCATCAGCACAAGATTGCTTTATTGTCACTATTCCCAACCAACAATCAAAAGCATACATAAAGGCACTTACCAAGACAAATTTCTGCACACAGTTCTCCAACTGCTGGATGCAATAAGGAGTGAACGTGCACAAAGATAAAAAAACACTTGGAGACATCCAGCAAAAAGGGAATTCCATTTTTTTCCCTTTTTGCCAACTAGTGTCCTACCTCATCATGCTTTTTTCTGGCAGTCACATTTGTTTCAGCCTTTCATTACCATGAGAAGTCAAAAAAAAATTACGTAAGACATTCCTTTACTTCTTGTTGGAGGAGACTTAAAACAAATTTACTGCTCCCTTGAGGTATTACAAGAATATTTAGAATTCTTTGTCCAGATTTGCCATGAAGACAATCAAATCCTCATCATGAAATCTTGTGTGTGTGGTAAGTGAACTTTAGATTCCTGGAAGTGACAAAAGCAAAAATTGTGACCAAGATGAAGTTGCACAGATTAGATAAAGGTTCAGCTCCTAGGCGATGCTTAGATATACTTGCATACATTGGACAGAAAATTCCCAAGCCCACAGGTAAGAATAATTTTGTGCAATGATTGAGAACACCCCTGAATATGACTTGGATGAGAAGCTAGAGATGACCCAGCTTGAGCACTTGCAGTCCAGAAATCCAAATTTATCTTGGGTTGCATCCAAAGCAGAATGGCCAGCAGGGAAGAGAGGGAACTCTGCCCCTCTATTCCAGTTTCACGAGACCACACCTGGAGTGCTGTGCCAGCTCTGTAGTTCTCAATAGAAGACATAGTCCTGATGGAGATGGTCCAGAGGAAAGCCAGGAAGATGGTCTGAGGGTGGGAACAGCTCTTTTATGAAGACAGAGTTCAGGAGATTAAGTCTGGGAAGAAAAACTTCTGGAGGTGATGTAGCAGCTTTGTGTACCTGAAGGGGGACTACAAGAAATCTGGAGAGGAACTTTTGGCAAGAGCATGGAACGACAGGGCAAGGGGGAACAGCTTCAGACTATGAGTGCTGGTTTAGATTAAGGTATCAGGAAGAAATACTTTCCTGTGAGGATGGTGAATCCCTGCAATAGGCAGCCCAGGGAAGTTGTGCATGCCCCATCCTTGGAGCTGTTCAAGGCCAGCTGGGATGGGGCTCTGAGCAACCTGGTCTGAAAAGTGTCCCTCTCCACAGCAGGGGGATTGGAACTGGATCATCTGTAAGGCTCCTCTCAACCCAAACCATGCCAAGATTCTACCACCTGGCAACATCATTATGTCTTTTTCAATACAGCAACAGGAGAAAAAAACCCAAAAAAACAACAGCCAAAAAAACCCCATACTCCCATAAGAAACAATTTAAAAGGGAACTTATACATGTTAATCCAGTTACTAAAAACTTGTCTTTACAATAAACCAAAGGTAAAATCTAAAGTCTGGAATTCTGTTTTTCTGAGATGGCTGCAACAGAAGTTTGACCATGTGTTCTCAGAGATAGGATTTGACTTGACTAACAAAATTTGGAGTAATGGTATTATCTGTTAATTAAAGCAGTATATAAAGAAAACAAGTAATAATCACATTTCAGTCAAATAAAATTCAGTTTCACTTTATTCAAGATTAAGAAGGTGAGGGGTACAGTGGGATGGAAACCAAGAGAGCCATGCCATGAAAGCCATGCAGCTGAACAAAAAGGAAGTGCAACAATTAGACTTATGAGCAATTTCTCAGAGGTAATCGTAACCCTTAGCAAACTGAGAACCCAAATGACATTTCTCAAATGTATTAGGTTTACATAACAGTCATATAGAAGAGAAACCGTCCTTCAGCATTTCAGTAAAGGCCAAGATACACTTTCAAACACCACAGTGGGCAGACTAAATGCCTACATTTTAATCAAGATCCCCTTTTCTAGTTGCATATACACTTTCAATAAAAATTAACATACCTGTTTAGCATTCTTGTTGAAAAAAATACGCATATTGCAATAAGGAATGAGGCACAGCAGAGTAGACAGCTCATACAACCTGCAATAATCCAGAAAATTACACAATGGCACAAGTCTAAATCATTTTTCTTCACCCTGGGGTGATACATAGTTAAAGGAGATAACTGGTGCTTGCCAAGAAATGGCAAAATTCTTTCATAACTGTATGGAGAAAGCTTTATTAAAAAACAAAGCCAAAAGACTCAAATTACAGAGTAGAAAAAGGACCTATAGAAAATCATATTTTCCTTACAAGAGGAAACCAAGGGATGTGGAAGAGAGGTCCCACACTGACTTCTAAACATTTCAGATTCTGTCTTAAGGCTTTTAGTTAGCACAGAAGATCAAAATGTTTTATCCTCTACTACAAAAATGCCATTCTGGGGGTATTGTTATGTCTTCCAAAACATGAGCTGCGTAACCACAAATATGCACATTTAAAATAAGTCCATCAATATTAAGAGTCAATCTGCTTAAATATTACTGAAGAGCCAGCTGAGATTTGAGAATCAGAGTTTGTTGGCAAAATAAATCTAAGAAATAATTAAAATAGAGGCTATGTGGAGAGCAAATATTTAGAATCCAGTAAAAGGAAAAGCTACACACAAACGGGAATGTACAAAGTGCACACAAGAGGTATTGTAAGTGAAATTTGCAGCAGGTACTCTGTAAATGTTGGGATGGAGAGGAGACCACACACTTACAAAGAACATTATGAGGCTATTAAATTAACTGTCATGCCTAAGATGGCAATGACAGATGAGAAAAAAAGTGAGAGAGAAAGAAGGGTACTCAGTGCACCTAAACCCACTACTTATCTAAGGCAAAGTATGGAAGTTTGGCATGATATAACCTGAGTTAATACTCTTGGTAAGTACTTGGAGTACAAAACAAGTGGAGTTACACCATCTTTATAATATTTTTGAATCCCCTTATAATAGTTTGACTCCATTTACAATTTGTGGGGAAAATTGCACGATTACATGCATTTTGTAACCTGCTAAATGGTTACTCAACATCAATGGCAAGACTTGTAATAAATTAAATATCTGCAACTATAGGTTACATGCTAGTTGTTTTAGATTTTACAATAATGGAACAATTTGGATATTTCAAGCATCACCAGCAATGTCAGAATCCTGTAGCTATAAATATTCCAAACTATTGCTTGGAAAACATATTTTGGCAGTAGGTAGTCTCTATATGTACAGGGTATTTTGAAGATTTTGATATAGGAATTTATGGAAAGCTTCATGTAACACTGTATTGTTTCATGTACTTTTTGTATCAACTGCAGTAAACAGCCACTCAACAACACTATGACTACTACATCTAAGAAATAAACAGAATTGCAGACATTCAAGGTAGTAAAATGCTGCTGTCTGGTTAAGTAACAAAGAAGTTTCACTGGGTAAGAAAAGTTAACAAAAGCAACTGTAAATATACTATATTTATTATTTAACGTAAATTTGACTTCACTAGTCACTTACTTAGCACACAATATTGTGTAATTCAAGGCATTTATTTTTGGTATGCAACAGTGCACTAATAACCCCATAAACTCCATCTTGAGTTGCAAGACTGTAACTAACTTCTATTTAAAATAATACGCTTTTATTAATATTTTTAGTGCAGTGTTAATTCTCCCCAATAGGTATTTTTGTAAACTGTTAAATTTTCTGTAATAATTGATAGAGGTGCTGCAACATTTCCTTGAGTAGGATATAAAAAAAAGTTTACACTAAAAGAGATACTGTAAATTAATTGTGACCTGGTCCGTTCATTTACAAAAAAACCCTAGTATTGTCAACTAAGCAGCCACTCGTGATCTAAATTAAAATTCTCTTATCAGTAGCCTCCTTTTTATATTTTGAGTGGTAACACTAGTGATTAAGTTAACACTTCCTTTGACAAAGAAATTTGTATTTCAACACAGACTCAAGTCACATTAATACCAAGACATAAAGTACTGATTTTCACAATCAAATCAAACCCGCAAGATTTGCTCCGCATAGTATCATAAGAATTATTCCAGAGTTCAATTTCAGTATCAAAGGTTAAGACAAACTCACTTTATGCTGCTTATATAAAAAATGAAATCTGAAATTCTTACATTAAAAATCAAGCAAACCAAGACAAAACTTGGCAGAATTTTTTATCATTACATATTTTTTTTAAGCTAACATCATCTACTTTTCTGATATAGAGTGTCGTGTCTATAATAAACAATTGGATAAATCTTCCCTCTCTCCTGTTTTTGCTTTTGTTGATAAGATTCAAACAGTTCTGCTTGTGAAAGAGGAATTAAAGGGTAGCTGTTCAATGTTCTTCATATCTTGGTGTTTCTCCATTCACTACAATTTTGGCTGATTCTCTCTTACTTCTTCGAGTTTAGAAAGGATCCACTGTGTGAAGAAAAAAGCAAAAATTAAAATCTTTCTGTGGTACAAAACAGCAGCTGAAAACTAGACTGGATTTTTTCACTGCCTTTACAATCTGCTCTCTTCCTAACCAAGCTTTAACACAGTGTTAAAAATTCTCTGTAGATTATAAACCCCTGGCTTTGCAACATGACAATGGAGCCATTTAAGCACTAATACTTGACATTTGATACCATGCCTAATTAAACTTGTTTCCTGGTCTGTACTTCAAGGAATAAGATTTGAAAAAAAAT
Organism: Petroica traversi; assembly: GCA_025920805.1. NCBI lineage: Eukaryota > Metazoa > Chordata > Aves > Passeriformes > Petroicidae > Petroica > Petroica traversi. The sequence continues at coordinate 4,634,063 of JAHLSL010013749.1, forward strand.
TAAGACAAATTTACCCCTCATCCTGGCTCTGCTTTAGTCTACAATTCTAGACAAATCACAGATGACAAAAGAGAAGCAAGGATCACAACAGACAGAAGATAACAACAGGTTGCAGCAGCATGATAGGTTACTTGGGAAAAAAGCTCTCTTTAACTATATCTTGCTTCTTTTAGAGAATTTCATATTGGAATGTTTACTGAACATAGAAGGGAATTTAGTTTCCCAAGAGTATTAAAAAAAAGAAAAAAGGAGTATTGTGTGAAAGGGAATTGAGATGGAAATATAGATTAGGACATGAAGTTAAATCAAGGGTCTGCCATAAAAGATGTGCATAACGCACTGAAGAAAGGTAAGTGGATTATTACAAATCAACCTGTTACTGGATCAAGTTCTATCCCCTCATGTCAACATTTGTGTTGGTTTTGGAGGAAAATACACATACCAATATTTCTGTGAAAGATGTAGTCAATTTTTTCATCTTTCTTTTCCTTACTTAAGACTTGTGGTACATGCAATATGATGTACTAATTCCACTATCGGAATTGTTCCTGATTTAGCCAGGGCATAGATGGGATTCCTTTCCCATAGAGACTACTGGACCTCAGCACTGTCCACCTCTGTTCCACCACAGGCAAAGAGAAATAACAGAAAGCCCCAGCACCTCCAAAGACTATAGGTAATTCACATTCAGCACATTCACACCTTATCCTTCTGAGGTAAGAGGTAACAGCTATCACTTACCTCTCACTAAAGCACAAAGGCAAAAGCAATGTAAACTAAAGAGAGAATGCAACTTTTGCAAGCTGTCTCAAACCATGATCCCAGGGAACCACACTCCATTGAAATATACACAAGGCACATTCATTTCTTGTGACAATTACTAGCTACACAAGTTAAAAACAAGGCAGAACTTTGATAAACAGCTGCCTTATAGTTCTGGTAGCAGACCTGAACTATTCCTATGACCTATTTTAGTCAAAACTACTGATGTTAAAATGAAGAGCTTATATAGAAGATGTGTATAAAAATAGCAGCAATATCATATACCAAATTTTAAAAAATCCTGTATCAAATAAACTACTGGTATTTTTACTGAGGATATTCTTAATTCTTCAAACAAAACTGTATTTTAAGAAAAAAAGCAGTAACACTCCACCTCTGCCCACCACCTGGAACAAAACTAGGAGTAATTTAAAAATATTTTTATTCTATTAAAATGTACTGTTTTAATTCATATTCTAGATTGTTTAGTTTTTGGTAGCATTACTGTTTAATTATTCTTTTGTCAGACTGCTGTAATTCTGTAAATTTATGTCAGGAAAAGTCTGGTATTGGAATTGAGTATTTTTGAAATTCTGTACTGAGATTATTACAATTTACATCTCTGTAATAGATATGTGGAAATACTGAATTTTATACATACATAGTTTCAGGTTAAGAATATTTCTTAACATTTTTTAAGTCGAATTTACCACTGTATAATTTTAATAGTATTTTGACTTTACCTTAGCATCCTCTGGACTTCTAAAATTAATAATTTTTCCAAATTCTTTGGCATGGAAGACAGACTTAACTCGTTCCTGAAAAAAAACCCCAAACCAAACAGTTATTAAAAATTGAAGTTAGTTACTTCAGACTTTAAGACTACGATGCTATTTACGATCAAGGCAGCTATAATGGTTCAAACAGCCACGTGTACCAAGAACAGTCATCTGAGTATGTTTGCATCACATGCACATACCCTGAGAGAGATCATTTTCTGCATGAAAGCACAGTAGAGTGAACACTCCAGCAATAACAGACTCCCATTTTTACCATGGAGTCCCTGGACAAGAGTCTATAGAAGTGTGTAGGAATGGAAGGCAGATAATGTGCATGTGGTAACAAAATCCATTACTCCCCAAGGTTTTAATTAGTAATTCTCCTTCAAGTCATTACTTGTGTGGACATTCCACCAATACTGACTTGCAAGTAGTGGACTTATGTAGTGAAAACAGCAACTTAGGCTTCAGAAAGAAAAGGTAAGGAGTTATTTGCAAAACATAGTTTTCAACCACAGATTTCAATTTCAAAAGAGCATACTGCAGACATGTTAATGGATTCTGAAATGACTGCTGTGTAGGGGTAAAGATGGATATGTTTTTCAGCATTGTCTGAAATGGCAGAAACGCTAAGAATTGTTTCATCCTGTAAAAGTTCACTTGCAGTCAGAAATCCAGTTTGGAGGATTCTAAACCAATATGGCTCTGCCTTTCATGCTCTCTGCAATAGAAACAAATAATCTGAGTGAAAAACTGAATGACGCTGTGCACTGTCAAGATTGTCCTGACAACCAATATGTGTAATTACACATGTGAAGCTTATCAAAAACAGAAAAAAAACACTGGCAAATGAATTGAATGAAACTAAGTTCAGATAACATTTCAATAAGAATTTAAGATTTTTTTTAAGAAACTGCCTCTCTAAACAGTCATCGGTGGTCATCTTTCTCCTTAAGTCCTTTGCCAGCTTTCCAGGGAAAGGAATTCAAAGGATTTTTTTTTTCCTAAGAAAAAATTGCAACTAAAAGCCAAATTCTTCAATTTGTATTGAGAGGGAAAAATGTATATCATTATGGTAATTTTTAAAGACAATAAAGCCTTATTATATGCCCCAGAGAGCATAATAAAAATAATCTGCAATCTTCTGAGCCTTTTGTTCTATTGGCATTCTTCAGACTATGAATACACCACGAACTGGTACATACATACATAAAAGATTCCTACAGCTCAAGGAATAATTTCATCTGCAAAGACCAAGTCACCATGCTGCTTAGAACAGTCAGAGACTAGTTATGTCAGGAGCTCACCCATGCCAAATTTCAACCCCCTTCTCTAAGTGTATCTCAAATACAAAGAATTCAGAGGAGAGTGAGCAGAAATTCCAGTTCAGTTTTATAAACAGTAACACAAAAAGACAACAAAGCATGGTAAGAGTCATGTACCTTGGCTTCAATGCGCAGCCTTCGACCATCAACGATGAACGGTTCTTTGGTAAATTCATCGTACGTGTACTGCCATTCACACGTCAGCTGTCCAAACGCCCCTTTTGTCACAAACAACACACCACTAGGCACCAGAAAATAAAAGTAGTTTTAAAAACTTATGTAAAAATACTTAGAAGTTACCATGTTACCCTTACTCCAGGTGAATTAATTTGTCATTGCTAAACAGGTTTTATATCATGCCCTCTAACTACAGAGCACACTTTCCAAAAGACTGAATTCTGAAACTCTCTCTAACATTTAAAACACTGTGTTTCATAGCAAAACTACTTAAAGTTGTATTTGAAAAGGATGTCTCACACTCTCCACTGCTAGACATTGATGGTTCCTGTTTAATCCTTTCTTTCCTTTAATACACCATTGTAAGTGAATCTCACAGTCCAGTTGATTTTAGCTTAACCCATTTATAAAAAATCCTTCTCTGCTAAAGAAATTTTAAAATCAATATTTCTTTTCCGTTGCTTAATAGGAGAGAAATAACACTGAACACTCTTCTGCTGAACAATGACACCATTGAAAATTATTACCAGCACATCAGGCACACCTTCCCCATTTTTTGTCTACATATATGGTGACAGTGCAGTTACTGATCAGCAATCATCACGGCATGCACATTATGATGATTGTTTTAAGTACACATTATTCAGAGTCAAAACTGTTTACCTTTTCGTTACCATTAACAGATCTGTACTGTTGACCATAGCATGTGCAATATATCTGAGTTTTGCAAATCTTCCATTTTCAATTTTCTAAAAGAGATAAAAGTGTTACAGCTTTGAATACGCTAGTAAATAAATGTATTAATTTTGTGCTTAAAAGGTATTAGTGCTCCAAAATTATAAATTGTAACAAAGCACAAAGCACATACTTTTAAATAAAAGGCTATTTTCATAAAGTCACAATATAAATAACATCTGTAATAGCTAATGTTCATAACTAGTTGGTTGCTGTTAATACACCTATGTAAATAAAAATCAATCCTAACTAAAACTGACAAGGAACAATATAATTTCTAAAAAAATTTCAGGACTCAAGTTTTCAACATACTTTGGGTACACACTGAACTTCTACTAACTAATACAGTTCTGAGTCAACAAACAAAAAAGACTCCTTTCCTACTTTATGTCATTGCCTCCAAAACACTGACCAATTAGCTCTGAGAATAATCTCTACCTAACTGTATATAAGCACCATTATTGTGTAGACAGTGGGACTTAAAATAATGCAGTTGAGGTAACACTTAGCATTCCTCTATATTCTTTCGTTTCCCCATGAACTTTAACATTCCCTACAATTAATGTGAATATGTAGCAGAATACCTTTAATGAGCAACATACTTTAAATATTGATGACAGCAGGTAAGTAACTTGTTAAAAACAGAAGCTCTGTACCTCTCACATGACTAGTCAACCATTGGATTTCTGACTTTTGGAGCAGTGAGTGATTAAACTAGTGGTCAAATTAATATTGCTTGCATCTTACATGCTCCCCCAGCTGTTACAGCATAGAAGCAACACCAGCTTAGAACAAACCAATATGATTCAATGAAGTTTTAGCTACAAACACACAGCATCACATATGTATGCCGAATTGTAAAATATCTAGATTAGTTCTTAAAACAGTTAAGAAAGCTGTTTAGTGGTTTAACATCATTTAATGTGTGTTCCCCAAACCAGAAAAATGATTAAGACATTTAATTACTGTACCCTACAACTGCTTGAATAATTCCACTTGCCCAAACAGACTCCTTTAAAATACAAGATACTGATTCTTTTGTGACTAAAATGCATGAATATTTGAGCAGCTGGTTACCCTAAAGAGAACTTTCCAGAAAGCTTTTAGAAAGTTCAAATTATTTCTCTTACCCCAACTCTGTTAGGCTACAAAATCACAGCTATTGATCATTTGCCTACTTACGTAAGGCACTGCCTGCATTTATTTCTGCAAGAGCTAGTCTCAGGAGCAGGACAAATTCAGCAAGAAGAATGGCATGAGAAATGAGGAACTGAGGGCTTGGAAAATAAGCTATTATTTTTTGTAATTTTTGGAAATTTATTATTCAAGCTTTATCGAGGCATTGCTCTGCCTGTGAAATGTGTCTCTCTGCCTCTTGTAACAGCAGCTTAGACCAAAATAAGTAAAAAACTTAAAAAAAAAAAACCTATTTAAAAGGCCTCTACAACATACACTGGATGGTTAGAAGTGAAGGAGGCTGTATGGACAGACTGAGAACAGCATGGACAGGATACCTGTCCCACAGGTCACGCTACTGATCTAGGTCTATGCTCTGATGGACTTGTCTTAGTGGCTTAAAAAGAGAGACAGGGAAATGGAAGACAAGAACTTATAGAAATAACACGTGTGGAAAGAGCAAGATTCAGAAGAGGTAAAAAATATACTTAACAAGTGTAAGTGCAGACACTGTGACCATGACACAAATTTATCTTACTGACCAAATATATAAATATCACACAGAGTGACCAGTATCATTGTTTTATTCAAAGTAGAGGGTAAATGCATTTAGCAATTTAGCCTTATTAGGGAGGAGAGGATTTCCCATATTGGAGAAGGTAACTTTCTCATACTTTGCACAGCATTGAAGTAAGGCTCTCAATCCAAATATTAATCCCCCTTAAGTGGGAGTTAAGAAAGAGGTGTTACCTCCTTTTGTATTCTCATTAGCTTGCTAGTAAATTTTCAACAAGCAATGTCCCCCTGCTGTAACTTACTCAGCTTACTGATAACAAATTGGGAATTGTGAAAATTATTATGGAAGTACAGTACTTAACTACTGCACAAGACAATCCTAAACAAAAGCCATTTAAATGTATACCAAATTCCACAAAATGGGTTTCATTCTACTACGATTCCTAAGCATGTGATTTTAAGAGCACAAAAACATTGTTGGCATGCTGCATATGCTGAGAAAACTAGTCCTCATTGTTAGCTACAAGTCAAAAATAATAAATTCATGTTATCTTTGTTTATAGTTTTTGTAGACAACAGCAGTTAATTTGCAAATAAAACACTTTGAAATGCTGCACAAGCATACAAAGGGAGTATTTGCCAAAACTAAGCAGTAATTACTTTTACATTTTCTGCTTTTGGATTTTTTCTACTCTTCATTTATAATCCTTATTCATTTTAGCATTAAACTTATACCTATTCATTAGGAAATACATAATAGAGGGAGATTGCTAGCAATTCTTGCAACAAGCTCACTACTGCACTCTGCTACCCAAGTGCCTTTTACAACTCAAACATAAAATGACATATAATTGAACACTCAATACAGATGCATAAATAGTTCTTTAAACTTTTACAGTATGCAGCTATTGTTTGGAGAAAGACAGAAACTTGGACCACTGTTTGGTGATGAAAAACTATGAAAGGTAACATTGATCAGTCATTCTTTGCTCAATGTTAGTTTCAACATTGTAAGAAAACACAAATTTTTAAAAACACAATGTACTTCAAATGAAAAAATTTTAATAACCTAAGTATATGCAAATGTATTTTAAAAAGACACTCCAGAAGCTATAAAGCATGAAGTAACACAAGAAGAGTTCCCCTCCTTTGCAAATTCTTACCTGTGGTACAATTACTTAGATGTCACTGCTATAATCTAACAGTAACATGAACAGTTTTGCATATATATACAAATATGCTCAATGTCTTAAAAGTGGTATGTCTGCACTTAAGAGAGATTCCTAATCACACCATACCCTCTTAATGCAATGAGAAGCAGAAAGGCATTTGACAAAGTTAGAAATGATACACAGCAAAGTTAAGCAGTAGAGGCAAAAATTAAAATCCATGATCCTTCTTGTAATAGTTCTAGTAGTACATGTGATATTTAAGTCAGAATGTCTGATATCCTTCTTGAAACCATCTCAGATGAAACAGTACGTAAAAAGACACTGAAAAGTCTGTTACTGCTTATAAAGTGGTTATAAATCTGCCATTCTCTCCTGATGTCCAGATTAATTTTCATCTGGAATACCAGCATATTTCCCTATGAACTGGTTACTGTCCAAACATGTGAATTCTGAAGGCAATCCACTATTGCTGCTAGGAACACCAATCCTGAATGCATCTTTCCACTCATAAGGTAACTTTTTCAGAAGCTGTAGAATTGCTAATTTCAGCAGGCTAACCTGGTAGAATTACTTATCCGTCTTCCCCACAGAAACATATAATAACTCTAAGTAGTTTCCAGGTAACTTGTTTCACATAGCTTGAATGAGTGTGAAAAAAGTGTTAAAGAAAAAATAACAAGTAAAACATTCCTTCTTTGCCATGCAAAATTCTCCCACCATTATAATAATAACCACCAATAACCCTTTATTACCTACTCCCTCATTTCAGTTATCCTAATTTGCAATGTCATTATACAAAATGCAATGTGCAATGTCCATGATGTCTTAGTGTCTGTATTCAAGATCTCATTTAGCTATTCTGAACAGTAACTCTGAAATCAACCTGGTTTTATTAAAATCAACAGGAATTTGTGGTCATGGTTAACAATTAAATCTAAGGCCACAGTATACAAGACAATAAAATTTAGGACATCGGCTTTCTTTCAGAACACAAGACTTGTATTTCACAGCAGAACTATAATTTGCCTATGCTGACTGGCAGAATTATCTTAATCAATTTTTCTTCTGAATACACAAGAGAATTCATTGGAGCAGCTGAAATGGAGAAACCATACTGATATACATCACATCTAGATGCTCTGTTTCCTGCCTATACAGTGAAAACTCTTGGATTTGTAGCATTTGAATCATGATTACTGCATCAGCAGGGAAATGGAAGAACATTGTCTTTAAGTTATATTCACAATCAAGTTAAAATGAAACTGAGTAACACAAGCGTCCATGTTTCCTTGGAACAACTGGCATTAGCTGATTTCAGGAAGCTTCCCATCTTCTATTTGGGATGTCTTTTATTTGGACAACGGCTATGTAATAGTAACCAAATATTGCACATTTAAGTCATAAGGATTCTGCTTTTTCCTTTAACCTAGACAGGCAAGGTTCTCCAAAACAGGACAGATCAATGACATCTGTGACTCAGTAAAGGGAGCAGCAAACTAGATGGCATACATGGAATACCTAGTAAGAGTCTATGGACAATCTCAAAGAAAAATGAAGTTGTTTTGAACTTCATAAAGAATATAACTTTACAAAGTGAAACTCTAGTTTAGTTCAGGATAGGGATGTCTATGTTTTGATTTGAACCCAAGCTCAAGAGCAGTGAGGGAAAGGATTAGCATGACATACTTTTCCAACTCCTCAAATGTTCTTCCTGGCAGATCAAAGGGTGAATACTAAGGAGCAAGGGCCTGCTTAAATCACTTCAACATCCTACCTGATCTGAAGCTCATGACCAAAAAGAATCACTAAACCAAAAGCTGAACACCTCCAATACAACAGGGCATGGTATTAAAGCACAGCTTTGAAGGACTATCTTCTCTAAAGCTACATACTTGTGCAGCAACCTTATACAATGCAGTGTAAGCATCCTCACAAACTCACACATAATAAAAGCAAATTTTTTAAAAAAATAATAGTAATGAAACATATTTTGCATATATTTTGAGGTTCGGTAGACATTGACACAGAGAACCACTGACTGCACAGTGCAACTCCTAATGACTTAGCTTCAAAAGCACAAAACCAGTCTGTCAGCTTTATTCCCCTTCAGGGCCAAGACCTCGCATGTCTATTGTTTCTGGAAATTACTAATAACAACTCATGTATAAACAGACTATTAAATGATCTCGGAAACTGTCTGAAGTATCCCCTGGCACTGATCTATGTCTACAGAGCATCTCGAGAAAACCAGACCACCAGAGGAGCCTGAACAAAAGGGAGGTACTGGATAACATCAAAGAGGACAGCCAGTTATTCAACTCAGCAAGAAGGAAGTTATACATAAGTCACTAAAAGAGTAAAACTGAACTCTTTGGAAAAGCTGAATTATCAATTTGTCAACTGCACAAAATTTAGCAATCTGAGACAAAAGGAGGGCACCTAGACCTGGAGTTTTGAGGGAGAGTACTGGACTTCAAATTCAATTCAGCAGGTAAAAAGGGATGGGATGGGGGAATGCACCCAAAAGCTAAACTGTTAAAATACTTCAAATTGAAAGGAAAAAGAATTGAAAATATGGTCTCTATTTTTGCATTGTTACTTTGAATCACTAAAGAAAATAATCTCTAAATGTTTTGGAGTGTTTGTTTTAGTTTGTTGGGGGTTTTTTAATCCTGAAAGAACATCAGTTTCTGCTATTAGTTTTCACAGCTTTTTGGTCCAGGACCTAAAGAGAAATTAAGTACTAATATCCCAGATGCTAAAATTTTTTTGTAATCCCAAATCTCCACATCCACAGATCCAATTTATTTCTTTCCCCATGTATATTCAAAGAAGCCTACACTCAAGAGAGAAACAAGTAAAATACTTTTACAAAATAACTATATTTTTTCTTAACAGAAAAGCTTAAGAGAAAAAGAACTATACTCCACCAAAGACAAAATTGGGCATATAATCATATTTGCCAATGTCAAATGGCAAATTTTGTTAGTTTTGTTGGGCTTTTAAATTTTTTTAACTAACATTCTACAACATTTTAATATGGTAAGTAAAGAACAAACTCTTTTCAGTTATGCTGCAATGTAACTTAAATTAGTATATCTGACCCAGAAATACTTACATTCCTGCTTAACTTTACCTCCATGTTCTGCATAAACTTGTAGAATTTAAAGTGAAAAAGACTCAAAAGCTAGGTCAATTTTTGGTCAAAAAATTGGTCTAAAGCTGCTCTAGAATGAGGAAGAAATATGTTTTTCTCATAAAATTCACATCCATTTTCTAGTAAGACTGGTCATTACAAAAGAAAAACTATTTCACAGGATAAAAATAGAAATTGCACTAAAACAGCACAAAGGAAAAAGATAATGTTAAATAACATTATTCCAGATTTTCAAAACATTTAAGTTAATTAAACATCACAGTAACCTTTCCATAATTTTATACCTAACAATTTCCTCAACTTTTTGACATGATGTGTCTTTTCTCAGAACTGAAGAGCAAAATTATTTCCCAGGTTCTTTTAAGAAATATAGGAGATCCATTTGTACCTGAAACATTCAAAATCCTTCCCACAATGTTTCAGAGAGTAACACACTAAAATACAGACTTTCATCTGTTTCTGCAAGGTATCCTTTTGAGGTGACGGCATTACAAAACAAATAGCAACACATGACCTGTAGCAATCATAAACAACAGCAATTTCAGCTAAAACCATCTCCCAAACGTAGTTTGTCCCCCTTTTTCTCTGTGACATTAAAGGCAAAGGGTAACTGCCCAAGAGATCACCCCGTACAGCAATTTTTTAATGCACAGTGCCAGAATAAGCAATCTTCATGTATTTTAATGGCTCTTCCCCCAGAATTTTGATTAATCCAACAGACAATGAAAGACATTACCTTGTTAAATATGTAAATATTTCAGAAGTTCTTACTGTTTCAGAGCAATGTTAAGTGTTCAGATGGTGGCAGAAGAATTAATTCTCATTATAATACTTACTGGTACAGAATTACCTCTCACAAGATATCTTTGAAGTGCAACACAAAAATCTGAATTTAGTAACACATCACAGAAATAGAAGAAGAAAATTGTGCAAGTTTTTCAGTGAATACAGAATAAATATTTTTTAAAGTAACTTGTAAAGGTATTGGTAGAATTTATAATACCAAATTGTAGTGAACCAGTGTTGACACTTCCCCCTCGCCCCCCACATCTAGGTAAATAAAAAACTAAATACTTTTGCATATTACATATATTTTATTACTACCGTTTTGAAGAACTACCAGTATTTTTTTACATCTGTCTGTGGTTTTAGCATGGTGTTTAGTTCTGGGGTGGATTTTTTACTTTTTTGTTGCTATCAAAATAAAAATATTGACTTACAAAAGAAGTAATTTATAGTCAAAATAGAAAATAAACTATTCTTTCACATGTTCAAGGATAACAAAAGATACACAAAATAAGTATTAAAAATATGGTAAAAATTAAAAATGAAAAATTGAAAGTATATGATAAAGTTTCTTGCAATATATATGTATTTTATCTTTCAAATACCTTTATAAGCCATTTAGTGTTCTTAGATTATCTAGTTCCAGGAAACATGAGAAACAATGTGGGAACAGAACAGATGAATCCATTTAGATATACTTTACAGATGTTTATTGTTAAGAAGAAAAGCAGACAAAATACGTTTGAAATAGTAAGTCAATAAAACAGTCAAATAGCATTTTAACACCAATAAGGACTGTACAAATCAGTAAAGTTGTACTAAACACATTTAAAGCAGTTGTAAATAAACCCTACTAAACACTTATATAAATGCAAAAACATTAAACACAGCTAATAAAAATACATCTGGAAATAAACACTACGTCTCAGTATTACTTATTTCTTCATATTATTCAATACTACTTTACCTAATGTCTGGTTTTATCTGCAAGACTATCTTTATTACATTATTTGCTTGTTTGCCTAGCACTCATCGTTATACAGTTTATTATCCCCACATTTTTTTTTCACAGTTTAAAAAATAAGAATTTAGTATCACAAAACTCCGAATTCTCAGCACGAATTATAGCAGCAACATTTGAAATTTAAAGGTCAAAAGAATGTGACAAAGGCCATGTATATCTGTTGCAATCCACATTATCCTAACTGTCATCATCATCACTACTACTGTGAGCCATAGTCCACTCTTTGTAGGCCTGCCTTTTCTGAAAGCATGGTAAGGGAAGAGAAAGCAGAAGTATTAGTTTAAAAGTACTAGTTTGCCTGGCAAGTTTGTTAATTAAAGCAAAATAAAACCACAGAAAACAAAGAAATTCTCAAGTAACTCAAGGGTATAGTATGAGCACACAAAATGACCTATATCCTATTTCCTCTGATCAGCATATATAATCACTAAATCACTAAACGAAGTTTTATTCTAACCTAATCTATAATCTGTTGAAAAGGTACAATACAATGACCAGTGACCAGTCACCAGACCTGTATGCAAAGAAGCGTTGCAAAAGGGGAGAAAAATCTTTTTACTCATATGAAAATATTATTCTATTAAAACTCTTTCAAATAGTGGACATGCAATACACTGAGTCTCATGCAAAACAAAGCAACAGCTCTAGAACTACAAACAATAAGAAACAGAAACATTAGTATACTTCAGGGTTAAATTAAGATTAAGACACCAAATATACTATAGCATAACTCAATGTCTGTGGAAAAAAAATATGCAAATGTCTATTTTCTGATTTAACTATCAGCAGGGGGAATTGTTTACTGTTTGGAACTTCGAAATAATTTCTTCAAGAGTAATTATGTCTTAGATTCACCAATAGCAAAAACGAATATGAAGCTAGCAATTCTTCAGTTTTAGCTACTGTCAAATGGTGGCTCCCATCACAAAATATCAAAGGCATTACACAAGGCCACACTTTAGTGTTTTTTAAGTTGGATAATGGAAGGTACTTTGTTCAGCCATACAATATAGAAAAATTAGAATTACACGTTACATGGCAGATTTATTTTGTAAAAGTTTCTCAGAAAAAAACCCCAAATACAAAACCAGAAAATTTAATAAGCCAAAGCAATGTAAAGTCAGCGCTGACTCTGTTTGGCAGCATTTGTTTTAGCAATATAGAAATATTCTAAATATAGAAAAGGGGGTGTTTTAAAATCTATTTTCTTAACAAAAAGAGGATAAAGATTAGTAAACAAATTTACGCTGTTCATCAGTAGTAGCTTCTAACTACCCTCTAGTTAAGGCAATACTGCATTATAACACCAGTTATAAATTGGAGAGCACAGGTTAAAGCCATCTTATTACAAGAAAGGCACAGGTATACTATTTATTATCAAAGCACTTTCACAGTCTGCTGCACTACATGGCCAGTGAATGGAACAATGAACGTAACTAAGGTGCCCCCAACAGATCAATCCCCTTCTACCAGAAAATCAATGACAAACTGATGAAATGTAGCAGAAACAGAAACAAGAGTAGAACTCAACATGGAACAAACAGCTGTGGTAATAACCAACATGAGTCATAAAATGCTCTCCAAAGGCTACTTAATTCTTAATTTCTTCTCCAGAAAGGTTTTTTCAGCATGACATTTTCGTGGCACACTATGAATCCTTCTATGCGTAATTTTAAAATTCTGTTTAAATTTATGCAATCACTAATTACTACTTTATTTGTTATGGTTGAACATTTCTAGAAAGAAATTTTATTTCTAACAGAAGGATAAAACTGAAACTCAGTAAGCTGTGTGAGTCACAACTGAAATTATTTCCCTTTCTGAGGGTAATTTTCTGAGCCAAATTTGCTTAAATGGCAGATGAATCATTAAAAAGTAAGTGCTGTTCAGCATATACTTCCTGAGAACAGTATTCCACTTCAGAACTGTTTATGTTTTTTCAATGGCTTCAGTATGACATAAATACAACTATTTCTAAGTGTCTTTAAAATGCCATTTTACATAAAATTGAGACTTAAAAGTCACTGTTTAACACATGTATTACAAAGTTACTGAAAAAACTATGTGTATTTATCAACACTTTTCACCAAAAAAAAATTTCAAAGCCACAAAACTTTTCATTTGCACATATAAACTTTTTTCTTTTTTCAGAATGCTCTGTGTCTTGCATACACATTATAGATATACTGATTTATGTTATGGTGTCTTCCCAAAAAGTTTTATCACAGCAGTCAAATCCCCAATGTTGTTACATGCCCAAGAAATTAAATGAAACTTCTTGACTACTGAGTTACTAGGAAAGAAGTGAATGTGATTTTAAGTAGTAGGAAATTCTAAAGTATTTATTTCTATGTAAGATGAGTTTATGTCAAAAATTTATCTTTTTTTTTCTTCACCTGTAACATTTGACTTCCAGTTCCATCTCTTAATCTGTAAGGTCTAATAACTCCATCTTCACCAAAGAATCGAGGTGGGCGCAGGCTTACCACATCTTCTGATGAATCTGCAACCCTGACAAAGTAGAAAATTTAAGATACATGTCAATAGCTCTACTATAATATTTAGCTAGGGAACTAAATTATTTTGAATAGAAAAAAAATCAAGTACTCATACAATAACTGTTGTTCACATATGCACTTTTGTATAGGAACAGACATTACATGAAACAGCAATAGACTCAGAAATCTATTTCAGAGAATCACAATTATCAAATTAGATGGCACAGAACAGCACACGCCTGCAAATACTTAATTATCTACCTGCTTAAATGTCTACTAATCTAAACCTAAATACTTAAATGTCTAACTACTGCACTTCAAAACTTCAAAATAAAGACAACAGTATCATATAGAACTTTTACAGTGATATTTTTCTTGCATTTCTCTGCTAAAGAACTTAAACAGGAGAACAAATGAGACTTGCATTCTTATGGTAACAGAAGTGATTGAACTTACTAAGAATAGGGCTACTGAACAATTGTATGTAAAATTATTAAGTGCCTCTTCAAAACTCTATCTCCTCCTTCATTACACATAACAGTGTGAGACAATCTTTAGCAACAAATTTATTGAAGCGAGACTAACACAGTATTTAAATGTAGTCTTAACATACTTCTTGGAACTCATCTCACACAGTAGTAATAACATATAAAGTAACTTTGAACTCATCTGAGAAGTTCTTTTTTTCCTGCTTATTTGGGATAAAAGTTAAAAATCATCAATTGAATGAAGTCTGATTGCTGGGATTTTTAAACTAGTTTTTTCAATAATGCTAGGAATACCTGAGATTTGTATCTGTGTTTTTTAAATTATGTCTAGTGTGTATTTTGTTAAAGAGCCCTCTATTTATTATGTAAATAACACAAGGTACTACCAGTACTACTATGGTCTCTTTTATGCCATCTGGTATTCTATACACATATTTTACTTACTTTTTAATACCCTGAAATGTGCTGCTTGCCATATCTATGATTCCACCAGTGGGCCTAGCTACTGCTCCCACTAAGCCTTTTCCGACACCTTTGAAAAAACCAGCTGCTCCTTCTTCTTGAGCTCCTAAAACCATTAAAAGCAGCAAACCATTACACACCATGGAGTTTTCTTAAAATCTTAACAAGCTTAATTACCATTTAATTACAAATCTTATTCGATATACGACTACATAGTCTCCTCACAAAGTTCACGTAAACAACATTTAAACTATAAGTCAGCAGGAATATAAAATCTGTTAACAAAGAGTTTTATAATTCTGATTTACAATGTCTCATCAAATACCAAGAATTTACCATCGTGTGAACAGTTAATGCATCAAGACCAAACTTACCTCTTATTGGTTTTGTAACTATTCCTGTTATGCCACTGACAAAACCCTACCAAGATAAACAAAACAGACATTACGAAACACTTCCAGATAGTATTTTTCATTTTTAACATTTTTCTTTCTATTTCATTGGTGCATAGCCTCAAAGTACATGTTGGGAGTATTCTAAAATTCACTATAAGCTAAGAGAATTAGAGGCACCTGCTTTAGAGTTTCTACCTTCTTTTCTACCTTCTTGTATTTTTCTATAAAATTATCACTCAATTGTAGCTATATATATGCAAAACCAAAATTAAAACTAAGAAACCAACAAAAAACTAACTAAAAAAATTTGAAAGCTAACGACTCTCTAGTGAATACAAAGGAGCCTGTTACTCTTGACTGCATAAAATTAATTAATTTTTGTTTTCCTCCTTACAGAAACAAGTCCTTTTCCACCACGAGTGATACCCTCTCTCAAACCAGTGGGCTGCTTATTCATGGCTTCTCTCCTTTTGTGCTGGTAATCCTCATCCATAGTTATAGCAGCTACTCCTTTTGCCATAGCACCTGTGATTCTCGAGGCAGCTCCTGCTAACCCACCTATTGGAACATAAACCAAATTAAAATTGCAATGTAATTTACAAATGCTCATGTCTATTGTTTACTATTAGGCAAACTAGCATGACAATGCTGCAACTTACCAACAGCTCCCCCTACCAGCGCTTTAAGCCCTAGGGCCATTCCCTCTATAAATTCCTCAGGACCCTGGATGGCTCCCTGAGAAAAAAAGTATACATTCAGGATGAGCTTTGAATAGCATGCACTACATATTTTTAAATCTTACATTTTTATTGGGATTTATATGTAATAAGAGAACAACAGGATGACACTGAGTAATAAAGCATGAAAGCACCCACAAAAGCTCCTGTGACTGTAACACAATTTTAGCATGCTAATTAATTCCCTGAAGTCTGCTTATTTTAAGGAGAACATAAAGATTTCTTTTAAGGTATGAACTGTAAGAAATGGCCTTTTAGCAGTTCAGTTAAATGGACTTCTCTGTCCTTTTAAATCTCACTTGAATTTTCCATTTACACTTGAAATTTTCAATTCTAGAACTAAATTTATAAACCAAAAAAGGTGTCAATATAGATTTTCAATATAATGCATATCTAGCTATTTGTAAAAGGGCAGCAGAGAATTTTACCTGGTAAGGTTCATAGAAGAAAGCTTCTACTCCTTCAGACAAGCCTCTTATGAATCCAAATGGATTACCCAACACATCAAGGCCAAGAATAAGAACATACATCTGTTTAATAGCCTAAAATAAAAACAGTTATTAGTGCAAATATTTCTTAAATTACACTAAAACAAAGGCAAACAAATTAATCTCAGAGTAAAACAATGAAAGAAACAAGAATTCAATATAAAAACCTCAAAACTGTGCAGAAAAGTAGAACTAATTGTATTAAAAATATGAGAAAATCAGTGAGTAAACCATATTACGTCAGCCAAGAAAGAACAATACTTAAAAGCATTTCAGTAGCCCCTTATTATTAATGATGGATGGGTGGATGGAAGAGGACTAATTCTTTTATGCTAAAGTAATTTCATTGGATTCTCCCGATTGGATGATAGGACTTTCAACAGTACCCAAAAGCCAAGAAGGAACCATGATTCACACAGCAGTAATAGCCAAGAAAATGCATTAGCATTTTAATGGCAATCATGTTCTATCAGAGGTCCATTGTGTTTGCTTCTCCTATCTATTCCAGCAAAATGTTTTGTTACCTATGCCACTTGGCAAGGCAATAAAATTCTATTAATGAGTAAATGGTTTGTATGCATTTATTTAACCTTTGTACATATTTTATTTTGTTTCATAGAATCAAAGTGCACAGTAGCACTTTCAAAATATAAA
Organism: Petroica traversi; assembly: GCA_025920805.1. Classification (NCBI taxonomy): domain Eukaryota; kingdom Metazoa; phylum Chordata; class Aves; order Passeriformes; family Petroicidae; genus Petroica; species Petroica traversi. The sequence goes on from JAHLSL010013749.1 coordinate 4,651,394, forward strand.
TTTATTGGAATTTTGACATTTTCTTATTCTCACCTGTTTTGAGTAATGTCTTACAACTGCTGATTGGAGCTGCTGTGTAGTAGAGAAGTGATACCTGAGCTCAAAGAATGCCAACCTAAAAAAAGAGAAGAGAGAAAAAGTAAATCCGTACTATGCAGAGCAAAATAAAACTTTACATGTGGTTTTAAATAAAACTTAATATTGGTAAAATCTTTGTGAGTGATTTTTACATTCATATTTTTAACCTACTTAAAGACAATATCCTGTACATCTGTAAGGGTGGCCCCTATACTCTTCAGCAGGAGATTCAAGGACTGAAATGGTATCAATTCATTCTTTCTTTCTTCTTTGTTACTATCTTCTCCACCCGTACTGAGTGAAAAGCTCAAGTGCAACTGAAGGATAAAAACGAGATTGGGAAATAATACAGTTAGTTGTTAAATGTACTATATTTCCATCTTTATAATCTTTTAGAAGACTTAAAAATTATGACATTTCTGATCTGACTGGAACCAGTCTGACTTTGTAACAGAAGACATAAATACACAATGTAGGCCAAAAAAAGCGAAGGATTTAAACTACGTTTAAGAAAATAAAAACTTGAAACTGCTTACTTATGTTTTCATAGAAGGTCTATGATTCTTTTAGCTATAATTTAGGTTACTAATCCATTTTTAAAACATTTAGTTTGTGTAAGTTATACTCAAAATCAAAGCAGACATAAAATGACAACGCAGCACAACATCCAAGCAACAGTGTAATATAACAGCCTGAAAACAAATAATTACTAACACAAGTGCAGGTGCCAAATAACTACTGGAAAATGCACACAGGAAAAATCCCACCTGTGCACACCTGAAATCAGCAAAGTATTTCTTTCAAAAAAATCAAAACAGAACAACATTCAGAAAAACTGCTCAAATGGCTCTTCCGTGGCACAAAATGGTACAAATCTCCAGTAGTTTTCAAAATGAGATTAAAGGAAGTTAGGCGTGTTTCTGATTCTCTGAAATCAATATCACACATCATTCATTATGTTATAACAGAGCTTAACTATAGCTCATTTCAGTGACACATAGCTCATCTTGCAGAATCAGTCATTCAATTCATAACCATTAAAGACTAATCTTTTACTAATACCTCAAGCCTATTTATTCCACCCTATTTCCTCCCTGCAATTTTTCTTGTAAAATACGATTTCTAACATCTCACAAGATACTGCAAAGAGGTGAAACCCAAATCATTCTTTGATCTACTACCCATGGATAGATGGGACACTCTCTTAAGAGCTGTTAGAGAGTGTATAAAGTTCTATCACAGTTGTAATAATGTCAGCTATACACTAATCTCCTACCCTGGCTGTGCATGTTTTCTTAGAAACTATGTCATTCTCCAATCCATAATACACTGTGTGCACACAAACCAGAGCATTTTGCAAGGAAATCTTAAATAATAAAATGAAAAAAAATTACTCATAAGGAAAATCACAGGAATGCAATAGTAAGTTAGTGGTAACAATGAAAATACTTCTCTGGTGCTTTTCTTTTTTAATCAATTGTTTTAATCTTTATTTCCAGTGCCTATCTCCTGCATGAGATAAAAAATTTTCAGAGAGAAAACTCAATCTGTATTGTGAAAAAATGATACCTTAATGGGAGAGATATGGAAGTATTCATACAAGCTGATTTGTGATGTATCCATTGATGACACACTCATTAGTTCTTCTTGAAGAGATTCAACATCCTTTTTGAAAAGCTGTAGCTGTAAATGCATTAAAAAAAGGTATTTCTTCAAAATTTGGAGTATATAAAACCACTAGTCATTTGTCACTGGCACAATGCATTGACTAATACTTCTTATTCTCTCCTGTGTACAAACTCCTCTCATTGTCCCAGTATCATAAGGTTTAAAGCCTTCTTTGCATAGCAGACAAGATGAGCACAAAGGAAGGAGTCTACTATCTATCTCAGGAAACAGTAATTAAAAACCTCAAAGCTTTGTATTAATCCCAGATACATAGCAATGAACCACTGATATGGATACAGAAAATAACGTTTAATTTTTTAAAAAAACACAAACTGAATTATTACAAATTTAAAATTTATTTATCTTTAAACAACAGAAGGTTTCTACCTCTTGGTCACTTGGCACATCAGACTGTGTAAAGAATTCACCAACTGCATTCAGGAAGCCAAGATCTAGTCTGAGATCCATCTCTTGAATCAGAACCTTAAAATACCTATACATGAAAAAAAAATTATTAAGGTGTTCTACAAAAATCTGTAACATTTAAGGTTTAGTATAGGGTATTTAGACCACTTACATAACTTCAGGTATCAGTTTTGGTGGAGTTTTTTGTGTGGGTTTTTATTTTGGGGTTTTGGGGTATAGTTTTGTGTTTATGTTTGGTTTTTGTTGCTGGTTTTATTTTTTTGGTTTTTTGGAGGGATTCATCATTGCTGGTGAAAAGAAGGCTTCCCACACAGGTGTAAGACAAAGACATTTTCAAGTAACCAGAACAATTGTAAACACATAGTAGCATTTAACACTGCATATAGCACCACTGTACATAGATTTTTTTCCTAAATAAAGACGAACATTCTGCATTAAGGAGATACCTAAAAACCCCTGCTTTACTCTTCAGTTATGTGGATAATAAAGGACACTGAGCTTTCATCTCTGTTAAAGTGCCCTGAGTCTCCAAGACTGAGTTTGTGTTAAAATTACCTTTCATTAAGTTTGCCTCTTTAATAATTTTAATTTAAAGCTTGATTAAGCATATCCAATGGCAATAGAGATGGAACATGTCAAAATACTTACTTAATATGAGATATCTGTGAGTGTCCTGCAGTTCTCATGACAATACTGACGTCAGTAAAAGGTTTTGGTGCTATGAAGTTGTAAAATAAAAAAGATCAGCACAGATTGCTATATGACATACATAACTTCATTTTTTCTAATGAAAATGTCATATATATTCAGGGTTTTCTCAATCCTGTACAACAGGATTACATAATGGATATGACTGGCAAACAACTAAGGGAAAAGAGCGGGAACAGAAAGTAATAGGAAGACAAGGTTGAAATGGAACATCAAAATGCTATTTAACTGAAAATGCACCATTTTCATTTAAAAGCAAATTAAAATTGGAAAATCTTATTCCTTGACTAAGGAAATTACATAAATCTAATATCAAAGGCTGATACAAAAATGCAAACTAAACAAACAAAAAAGAATTCTGAAGATTCATGCACTGTAGCTTAAAACCAATCATATTTAGAATGCACAACTGACATCTTACTAGCTTCTGAACAAAACTGCAAGCAGTATTCTTTGGCTCGATCCAGAATCCCTTTTGATATTACTTAGGTTTCCTAAGTGATTTTGGTGTGAAAAAAATAATGAAAGACTGCATTTTGTCACATAGTACAGTGATGTTGAACTCCATGCTCCAAGCAATGGAGAAGGCTACACAAAATCCATACAAAATATAATTTGTCATCTGCAGAGCTTATAAATGGTGCCATGCTTAATAACTTTGAGCTTAGGCACATTTCTTTTCACAGAATCAGAGAATCACTAGTTAAGATTACTTCAGATAGGTTAGTAGGTCATGCATTGCATGATACTAGAGCAGTAGGGAAATAGCAGAAGACTAAAGATGAAAAGTGAATCCTCACTGCCCCAAAATTCCAAATGCAAGTAGCACGCAAACAGTGCAACAGATTCACTACCATAAAAATTAACGAGACTTATCTTATGAACAGACAAGATTTCTCATATATTAGTCAGCATTAAATTTCAGTTGTGGTCTGAACTCAAATCCTCATTTTAAGCTTATATAACTTTCATGTTCATGTTATCCAAAATCAGTGAAGTAATGAGCCAAAGAGATGCTCTTAAAAGCTGTGTTAATGACAAACAAAAGACATTTTCTTTTTTTCTGACTGTTAACTGTTGAAACAGTTTCCTGTGTCTCTTCTTTGTACAGGTAACTGCTGCTTTGTACTATCTGTAGTCAGAAAGCTCATGCAGACGTCACCTGATAAAAGTGATAAATCTGATAACATTGATAACTTCAGTACAAGCAAGTTATCTTGTTGTTTTAAAAGGAAGGATTACGTTAAACTAGAACAAACCTGAATCCAAGGTGATGGACTTTGGAGGTTTAATAGGATAGAACACAAAGGGAAATATGGCTCCAGGAATCTGGTTTTGTATCTAGTAGGGGTAAGGACAGGACAAGGTGCAGCACATTAGCTTTTCAATAGTAAAATATTTTTAAATCAGGACAAACTCTAGAGATATGATCATTACCTGTAGTCTTCCACCAATCCAAAAGCAGAAAAAAAGCCACTATTGTTCTTAAAATATATCTATTTTCAAAATTTACTAATCCAATTTTAATAATTAGAAAAGCTTCTTTAAATTGGTAGTAGTAAATGGTTCACAAAAGTTTTGCAAAGGATTTGTTTTTAAAATCTTGAATATAGCAAGTCAAGAAATTTTACAGCTCTTTTGGTTTGTTATACAGAAATGCTCCATGAAAAAGCAAGTAAGGTGAAAGCCAAATTTTTTTTTCTGAACAGTCATAGTCGTCCTCCTTTTTATCCTTTATAAGAAGCTCCTTTATAATATATATGCTCCTTTATAAGAAGCCCTTAAATAGTATTGTCAAAGATTGAGAAGCATTGATGTAAAAGCCAATTACTACATTTGAAAACATGAGAAATCCAAACAATTCTAGAAATGAACCCCAGTTTCCATAACAGTTGTTTTTTCTGAATAAATAACAACTATTTTTTGACATGACTCACTTGTATCCTGTAAATTTGAATTCTGAAAGACTTCTGATGTGCAGAGGAACTGTATTCCACTTTTAAAGCTGGCAGATAATTTCTTCGGATAGGAATCTCATTTGTCTGTTGAATTTTCATGTTCATTCCATTAGGAGTTAAACATACCTATTGTATTATTAAAGAAAATTTAGTATGTAAAGTGTTTTAAAATCCTGCTTTATAGAATATACTTAAAAACTTAACATTGTTCACCAATATTGTAAAGCTCAGCAGTAAAAGTTCTGCAGCTTTTAAGTCAGATGTCATAATTTGCCTTTAATTAAAGCAAACAAATTTTGCCATAAATTTCAATTAAAAAATAGTGCATTATTTGGGCAAAACTATCACTAATTCACACCTATCTAAAGGAAGAGCTGAAAAGTGTAATGGACTATGACTAAGGTAAAAACTGGATAATTTATCTATCCAATGTTTGTTTTCCTACATCACATTTCTAAGGAGTGCCTAGAATTTATCAATAGACAAGAACTGAGCATTTGGAGCATAATTTGCTTCTACATTCCAGAATAATTTCTGAAATTTCTTTTGCAATTGTATGTGGTTGAATGACAACTAAATCATTACAAAACAAGCTGTTTTAAAAATATAGATTTCAGGCTAACATAAACAAACACACCGACCCCAAACTAACACACTGGTAGAAAATATGAACCAAATGCAAAGCTTCCTTACTGTAGTTATATGCATATTTAGTACTATGACCTCCAAAAATTTACAGCCCAATTTCAAAGTCAGGCACTAACAACAAAAAGCGTGTAGCAAGATATCAAAAGTTTGTGGATTTCTTCCAGCACATTTTAATACAGAGATAAAGAAGTGCTTTCAAATGGCGTAGGTAAATCAATCATCTCAAATTTCACCAGAAGTTCTATCAAAGACAGCAAAATTGATTTAATATCTTTTTCTTGTGCATACATATAAGCAATAGAATTAGACAACTATCAGTATTACCAAAACATTTGATTCCAATTCAACAATCTTATTTTCTGAAGGGCTTAGCTCATTGTAATCTTTGAATTCTTGCTCTAATTTATCAATTTGTTTAACACTCATTGGTCTCCATCTTGACTTCTTCTTGGGTTTTGTCTCCCACACCACATCAGAACTTTGAAAACAAAATAAAGAACCAAAAGAGAAGCATTATCATTTTGAAAACAAGTTTTCAAAACCACACCTTACTTTAGCGTGACTTTTCATAAGTTGTAACTAGGGAAAGAGAAACCACAACATAAAGCACTACTCCAGCAAACAGAGATGACCCAAATCATGCACTGCCTTCTTGGTGCTAAGCAGCTCCAAGTCTCTCCAGTATGTTGGGAAACAAAAAAAGTCTGTGTAACTCCCCACTTTAATGATGATGGGTATGTAGTGATACTCAAGGAAGCTCAATTTCAACAATACTGTTCTACAATCTCAATGAGGTTTTCTGCTTATAGGACTGAATTTATTTTTGGCATTTTAAATTTACTACAAATCAAAAAGTTCAAGCCATGACAAAATGCCTCCTGCACTGCGTCTTATTTTTGACAGCTTGTTTACTTAGTCTTTCCATCTAAAAATCAATCAGTGGCGATTTTGTTTTACATACTTCCTCTACTGATTCCATGGTGGGAGTTTCAGGTTTGTCGCTTGTTTGGTTTTTAAAACGTTATCCTTTCTTTAGTCTCTCAGTTTTATTAATGCAAATAATTAGTCAACCTGAAAGGTCATTAGACATTTTTCCACTGCTTCTGTTAGAACCTCTGTGCCTGATTTCACAGTCAAACTCAAGGCACAAAATAGGGCACAAACCAATACCATCAGGCAGGTAAAAGGTAATTCTTTCCACAAATTACTCTACAGACTACAAATACCTAACTTTCCAGCCAGCTAACCTCTTTTAGTTACATCTGTGTCTGTGTTGAGACACATTAATGGCAGGAAAAAAAAGGTGAGCTGAAGTTCAAAACAACAAAAAAACAACTACAAAAAAGAGTACTATCTTGATTGCTGAGAGTTTCCTCCTTTTTTATACCTTTCAATCTTTTTTGGTTTTGTTTTTGGAGTTTTTTTATTGCTCCTAAAAAAAAGAAGCCATTTTCAACAGTACTGCCATCCATTTTCCATGAGTTTGACACCTCACCAGTGCTTGACAACAAACAAAACTTTCTTTAAGCACTGCTAGATTTTTTACTATGGATGACTGCTTTCAAGGAAAAACAATTTAGTGAAATCTCAAAACTGCTGTGAATCTAAGCAATTAGCTGCCACTTTTAATGGAGTGTTTCCACTGTCTAAATATCAGAGCAGAGTTTGTCAGTTAAGGGCAAAGACTGGAATTTTCTTCGTAAATTATGGATGTGATTACAATAAGCCTATGTGAAGCCTATGTGAAGTTTAAGCTTGTTTGCTTTTAAGTACAGTGCAAAAAATAAACCAAGAAACAACAACTCTCACTGTCAACCTCATAACTGTGAATATACAGAAGTGTGTGGATTATGGCAAATTACATCCAAGTGTCCCTCGATGATTCTAGAGAGCCCCTCTTCAAATATATGATAGCACACATTTCTGAAGCATCCTATAATTTCTTTTCTGCTTCCTCTGAAATGTGATGGTACAAGACCCAAGCAGTAGAGCCCTGGATCACCATAATTAATCAACCAAAACTAAAGGCGCCTACTAGCTTTTGTATCAAAATTTCCAACACAGAATTCAGCTGTTTCTGTAGTGAAGATAGCAAAACCTATTGACACAAACTATTCACAGGCCTTACTCCCTAAAAGTCTATTACGATGTTTTAAACTACACGGACAGAAAGCATTTTCTATTCAGTATATTAGGAAATCTGCCACACAGAGTCACAAATACATGTTCCAAAACCACATACATCTAAATACAGTTAGCATATGCATTAGTACAAAACACAGTCAAAACATTTCTCTTGACTGCAGGAAAACACAGTTCTGAGATTCGAATATTATTAACCGAGGTTTATTTTTTCTCTTTCAGCACATGCCAAAATGAAATTCAGAGTGAAAATACCTGAAGTTGAACATTTTAGATTGTTGTACACAAAGTAAGTTACCTTGTAATTCCAATGTAGGAAACCTCTTGTTTTGTAAAATTATTAACCAATGAGATTCCAACATCTTGCAAAGATAGAACAATTTCTTGTTCTGCTAGTTCTGCTTTTACACTTTCATATGTCAATTTAAACACATTCTCATCTTCAGTGATCAGGACAATACGCTGCAAGCCTTCATAAAATGACATCAAATAGATTGCTTTTCTAGAATCCACACTGAGTATTTCCATTTTGTCCTACAAACAAGAGAGGAAAGATTTTTACAACTCTATTAATCATTCTACTACACAAAAAAATGCCAAAGTCCTAGCAACACAACAATGGAAGACATTCTTTTAATGTACAGGAGAAACAGAAATTACTACCTTTTTATGACAGCCTCTCACCACACACACTAATACTTTTCAGCTGAAGACTGCTTACTGGCACAAGCCCTGGCAAACCAAGTACTGCTATTGTTTTGTGTTCGGAACTAATATATGAGACTGCTGATCATACTCATTAAATATGAAGTTTTATGCACACACTGATGAATGGACATACAAATATAAAATCAGACACCATTAAAAGGAGATTTTGATAGAAAACATACCTCTTTTGGGGCAATTTCCTCGGTTCTATTTCCACATCTCCATTTTAATTTTCTAGATCCTGTTGGGTCTGCCCAAGTATACAATACTGCCTTATTTGGCTGAAGGCAGTCTTCTAATTCACTGAGGGAGCTAGAACAAAGTAATTTTAAATTCAAATGTCAATGAATATTTTGTGCCAATGATGTTTGCATTCTTGCATTTCAGCAAGAACGCTAATTACATTTTCAAGTAATAAAAACAAAACAAAAATAACATTATGCAGGAAAAACATTGTCTGAACAGTAATAAGAATGAGGATTTGTTCCTCAAAAATGAAGTATTACAGAAGGTATTAGGTACTCATTTTCTTCCCCCCTCCCTTGCAATCAACATTTTCAGATGTGTTTTAAACTCCATTCCCCCTCACAAACAGTTACAATTTTGCAGAATTGTTCTACAGCTCTCTGAAAGGAGGCTACCCCAGGAGAGGAACTGGAGAGATGCTGATTCTCTGTTTGCTGGGATGCAGTGATTTGAACCATTCCCTTGTATCCATGCTGTGCCAGGGTAGGTTTAGACTGGACATCAGGAATATTTTCTTTCAAAACACTGAACAGGCTTTCTTGAGAGGCAGGAGATGCCCCAAGCCCTTGACCTGGGCAAAACTCTTAATAACATGCATTAGCTTTTAATCAGACCTGAAGTGGTCAGGCAGTTGGACAAAATGATAAGCCTTTCCACTTGAAATACTGTGCAGTGTTCTAATTAAATTGAGACTAGGGATAGCACAATTTATCTAAAAAGATAAAAATTACTAATCTTTACAGAAAAAACCAAACCAAGCAATCATGTTCTTCAGGAAAACAGGAAGTAAACAGGATTTGACTAGCAAATTTTCCACTTTCCAAGTAAAAATCTTTAAACAACATTGCACTGACTTACTGACAGGAAAAAAGAGTAGAGGCTGTTTGGCCTTTAAAAATAAATAGTTCAAGAATGCTGCAGGTATACACTTCTCAGCATTGCACAGTATCTGCACACAGTGCATTACAAAGACATTACAGGTTGAGAACAGAACTTTGTGCAGGTGCAGAACTAAACTCACTGCAAAAAACTAATATTTGTTAAAATCATCTTAGTTTTGTCCTTGCTTGGCAAAATTTATGTATCTACCTCTCATCCCCTCATATCTCACATAGCATTACCCCGTTCTTTCAGCTAAATCTCCCTTGTTACTTATTCTTCACAGTCAGCACCTGCACAGTTCCAGAAAAGTATATCCCACCACAAATGTAGATGTCACAAGGCCACAAAACGGCTCACTTGTACAACTCCTTAGTACTACATAACATTGCTTACAATTCACTGTCTTCAATTTACCAAGCAAGAGATTTTTGGGTGCCCCGAAAAAATGAGACATTTCTTTAAAATAGGCTTCTTTAGAGATTGCATGCTTACAATATACAAAATTACAGTTCACATCTCCATGCAAACATACACACTAAACTTCTTCATACATACCTTTGTCCATACTCAATAATTTCCTCTTTGGTATGGTTTATCAACAGAAATGGAGCTGCACCATCATAGTAATTAGAAAAGGTAATCACCGTAGAATGTTCAGTCATAGTAACATCCACTGCAATTCCTCCAAGCTATCAGTTGTAAAAATTTCAAAGTAAGTAACAGTGGAATGGATTTCCAGCAAACCAAATGTAATTTAAATATTTTGAAAAACTCCTCATCATAAGATAAAACTATCCCATAGAAAAAGTAGCCATTTTACCGTATCTTCAAAATATTTCCTTTACCAAAATTCTAGGTTGCAGGTATTGCACTTAGTAATCAAAACTATGCAGGAGTTCTGTACTGTAAAAAGTTAGGCTGGTAGTAGAGTAACCTTTCTTATCACAAGTATATACATTCTTGTCCTTAAGAACATTATACTACAAAAACCACTCACCTACTTAAAAACTCCTAATAAATGAGACTATCTGCAAGATGCAAATAAATTAACAAAGTCAAAGTTACTTTCCAGAGCAACTCAGTGTTACTTTAGAACTAATATTAATACTTCTCACATAAAAAAACTGCAAAACAATCTGTGTTTTAGCTTCTGTAGAACTGCTTCCCAGAGAAGTACTTAAAACCGAATACTCATACCTGTTTTTACACACACAAAAAGAGAGCATGAGAATGCATAAACATAATCTTTTTCTCAGCTAAGGTTTTGCAATACTTGATTGCAAGGAAAAACAAAGTTTTAAGAATGAAAATGAAAAAGTGATTTATGCTGTTTTACCTAACATGTAAACATGGAAATCAACATGTTACCTTATTGTCCAAATGCAGTAAAAGGCAGTTTTCTTGCTGATCAAAATTTATCTTCTTTGGAGGGAGATCAGAATTTTCAACTCTAACAAGCAGTTTATTGGCATCATTTTCAGGCCAAAAGGGAATGCACTAGAAAAGAAAAATCAGAAATTTTGAAGTGAGAACACAAATAAGACATTAAATGCCATTCACAAAAGCCCAAAATTAATCTACTAAATTCTATCCAAAAGCGTATCAATTTGGATCAGAAACTCTGTTAAAAAACCCAAAAGTTGCTACTTACCTGAATACAATAAATTGAAAGGAAGTCAAGAAATAGTTTAGACTACAGTGAAGAAAGTGAGGAGTTAAGGAGCTAAAGTGGAAACAGTAAGACTTCATATTCACACAAAGAGGCATATTTAAAATGGATAAAGTACATAAAATCCAGTGTATAAAATAGCTTTTTATACATTGAGAATGCCAAGTTTGTTTAAAAAAATCAAAAAACAAAACAAAACTGTTCTTCCATTACCAGACCTTTATCCAAAGAAGTAAAAATTTCAAATCAATCTCAGAGTGATCAGGAATGACGTAACAGGATATTAGCATAAATGCTACCCCAGAGTAACTAGAGTATACAGGACATCAGCTACTAGCAGTCCTTTTACAGATGCTTCATATATATTTAAAAGTATATACACAGACGTTTGTGGGTATAAAACATACACAGCATGGAGTATTAGGCAGCTAAATCAGAGAGCGCATTTTGCTATTCACGTTCACAACTAAAATCATAACCATTAAGGATTTAAAAATCTCACAAGCAACCTCTCTTCAATAGTTTACTTGCTTAATTGAGACAACCAGGGGTAGAGAAGACAAAAGTTTTCATTGTAATTAATGAAAAGTCTCTAACTAATTGAGTCCTGACACAAGAACAAGCTATGACTAACAGCAACTCTCAGCTATCAAGAGCCAAAGTCTTTTTAGACAGATCATCTTTCCTGTATTTCAAACTGTTGACATGCAGAATCCAAAACTATAGAACCATTTTTCTCTAACATAGTTTATGAAATGAGATGTCCATATTGAATTGCATCTGAATCCTGGAATTAATTCTTCAGTGGTGAAAGACTAGTTCACCAACTTACCATGCCACTAAGTTCCCTTTCCCATTGTTTCTCACACCACAGGAAGCAGGAAGACAAAGGAAAAAAATATAGTTAAACAGGAAGACTGAAGGTGTTATTTGTATCAACATGTAACCCACAGACAAAGGAAATTTAAATTGTACTGTAAGCTAGAATAAAATACAGCATGTCAGTCTCAATATGGAATTAATTGAGCCCAGAGGAAATTCAAGGAGAATCAATCAACACTAAATGAAAGTTTAAAATCCAAGCCAAATAAGTAAAAAGGATTGGGTAAGCAAGACATTACAGAATCAACTACAAAGAACTGAAAAATTAAGTTTTGTAGTAGGCTTTAGCCTTTAGATTGTGTCACAAAATGACGTTGTTTTCAAGCCTTCTACCACACACTTGTTAAGTGTTTCACTAGATGTTATAATTACACAACCATTTTGCATCCACAGTGGAATCTTTAATATATATTTAGCAGTGGTCTCATGAATGGTCTTCTTTCTCTAAGGATGTATGTTGATCAGCAGCCTTGCACTACACATAATTCAAAGGACTGTCCTCAGGAAGCCACTGCACCAATCACTATCTAACAAACTCTATTGCAATCTTCAAAGAACAATGGATTTTTCCAGCAATAGCAATTAAGATTTCTGATGTATTTACTACTTTCCAGCCAGGGAAGATGTCTCAGAGAAGATTGGTTCTACATAAGAATTGGTTCTTTTCCTGAAAAGACAAGTTATCTGTCACTAAGAAAGAAGAGTGTTTAAAAAAGAAAAATCAGCAGGAAAGGCTCTGCTTAACTTAAAATGACAAAAATAGAATAGGGGGAGAAAGGAGTAAGACAAAACATGCATTAGCATTTCCGCAAGCTGCTAAGCTTTTTGAAGATCAACCTAATATAAGAGAGTTATGTGAGAAATACTCAAAGAAATCACAGCATAAGTTTAAAAAAATCTAGACTAGCAGCATAATAGAGCTTCCCATCTCAGCAACAGGGTCAGATGGAAACTTGCTCCTAGGAATTGTTCTGGATTAAGAACAGAGACAGATCAAAAACAGACCAATAGAGGCTTGACACTACCTAGATTTAGAAGAGATGAAAAACATTGGATTAAGCAACTGAATTACAAAAAAACAACCATGTGACAGACCAAACTGTCACAACATGAATTTTTAGAGACTGCCTACCAAAAGGAAAAATATTGACACTATGTGAAAACAGGATTTAGAAGGGTTTACAGATTCTTCTCTTGACCTGTACTGCTCTATTTCGTAAACTGCCACATCTATCCTTTTAAAAGCTTTTAGTTGTGATCCTAAGATCCACAAGTCTTCCCTGGATATTTCATTACTGAACAAAGACTAAGAATTATCAATACAATTATGAAACACCTAAGAACACTGACTTTTGTGGGACAAACTAGAAAATCCTGTAAGTACACAAATAAAACAGACAGCATGGGAAACCTAGAGACGATACATGCAGAATGTATTTCAACTTTCAAAACTGTTACTTTGAGTAGTGTTTGCAGAAACTACAGAACTGTCTGTAAATAATTTGGCTTATTCTAATAACAGAGACAACAACCTTAAAAAAAGAAATAATACCATCTGACCAGGGGGAGGGGAAGGACTTTATTCTTCCTAGAGGACACTTCAGATCACTTACAGCTTTAAGAAACATCCAACACTACCCCAAACAAGCACTGCTTTTCCTACATGTCCTGCAGGAAGGCTTGATGGCCCCAAGATTCAACACACATTCAAAATATAACTCTGGGATACTGTAGTGCAAACGGCCAAGATGCACACTCCATCTGCAACCGTCTCTGCAGCATAGACAAAAGCCCTAAACCCATTTTCACACCACTTGGCCTGAGGGCCAGGGATTCCTTTCAAGGATGTATGCATTGAGTACTTAAAAGCAGAAATGAGACTAGATCCAGAAGAATTTGGATCTCTCTCAGCTGATCCACATGAGGGAATTTCTTCCCATACCAAAATGGCCTCATGCATAACAGGTGAGCCAAAATATTCTACCTCATACCACTGCTAAACTGAACAGAAGCTCCAGTGCCACCACAGGGAGATAATACAGACTAATATAATATAGTAGAGGTCTTTTTTTCATACTATTTATGATGCAAGGTGACAGAATAAAGAATTTCAATTACAGTGTAAACCAGCATTACAGAACGCCCTAATGCAGCAATGAGAGATGGTAAAGGACACAGACAATTTATTGAAAAGCATGATATAGTCAGGCACTGTCACAGAACACTACACATGGCTCACGTTTTCTATCAGTGAGTGTCCAAACCAGATTTTTTTTCCTTAGAGACAAAACTTGGAACAGGTTCCATTAGAAGTTTACCTGCTGCAAAACAATGGGAATCCACTTTTCCTTGCCTTCTTCAGCTACTTCCAAAGTGTATTTACTTCTATTTGAAATCATGTAAAATGGAGTGAAGGTTACAATTCTAGTAATATTGAAACTGCTGTTGTTTATGGTGATACCGACCTGTGAACAAAAAGACATTATTTTAAGTACATTATTTTAAGAACAGTTTTAATATCCCATTTACATCTCCTGAAAATAATGAATTTGAAAGACAAATTTACTCACTTGATATTCCTTTTTATGACTCTTGCATTTCACAGAACCATGACTTCCAACAGTGTCCAGTGAAAACTGATCAGACAATTCACTGTCAGTTACCCTAAGTTGCACCTGCGAAGAAGCACTCTGAATTAATTTTCAATTTACAAGTCACTGACAACATTTAAAATTATATATAAAGTATACAGAAACATAAATGGAAATACTGCTGTTTCTATTAAAAAGTCAAGACATAACAACTGCCAGTATGATCTCACAAATGCATTTTCTACCATGCTCAGACTATGTGAAATAAGCTTCCAGAGGAAGCAATCACATAAGGATTCTTTAAAAAAACTTATAATAATTAAAATTTCAAAGGAAAATCAATGCACTCCCGTAATCTCTCTCATATCATTAACATTCAGCAATAAAAACTTAGGAAACTCAAATTTTGAGTTCTTAGCATTCTTTGAACCCGTCATTGCAAGTATTAATTTTTCAAATAGCATTTATTGTTTAAGTACCACAGCTTCACATTTCCTACACAATTTCTATGTCTTATTTGGAATAAGAACTTTTATTGATGCAGTTTAAATGTAAAAGGAGACTTTTATTTAGAAAACACTTCTCAGTGAACTTCTTTCAAATTGAGCACCACTTTCTTAACAAAATCTCTGATAATGAAAATTTCCTCTCAAGCATATTTGACAACACACTTCTTTAGAAAACTGCTTTTAGACAGAGTAATTATAAGGCCCTTTACAGAGCATAGTATAAATAAATTTTAAAGTGTAAAAATACTTTCATACAACAACGCAAGGCAGTGCAGAGCTGTCATGTTTGCAAAATACAATACCTTGTTATTTTGAAGGAAGTTTTTAGGCTGAAAAGAAAAAAGGAGGGGCTTTTTGTAATCTGGAGGATGCTTGCGGTGAATACCATCCGCCTTGTACTGCAACATTCGACCGGTTTTATTCACCATCCAGTAGGGACTGTGGATTGCTATAATTGTCTGCCCAGTTGTGTAGGTCACATGAACAGCAAGATCCAGTTCAGTCTTATCCAACTCTGTGGAAGAGTGAAATGTTGTGAAGCTGATTTCAGGAAGGTTGCTTTTTATATGGTACTCGCTGCTCCAGTTTTGATCAAGATAGTTAAGCAACTGCAAATCTAGTTTTGTTTGGTCCAAGACTGCATTATGAATCTGGGCTGAACATCCTTCTTGTAGAGTGTCATATTTGTTCCCATTTCCCTGGAAGAGACAAGAAGACACCAAACAGGATACATTTACATGAATCACAACTCATATTCATATCATACTTCATATCAACTCTTATTTTTTTATCTAGCTTTAAAAATCAAGATACAAGCTATTTAGGCACGATTTTAAAATACCTTTTGTGCCATTTAACTATGCTACTTTCCTAAACATCTACCTTAAAACAACATTTTGCAAAGAGATGCATGGTCATCAATATTCAACATCAAAAAGCCAATCTGTCACCAAATTCAAACACACAAATATTCTTAAAAGACAAATTTCCTCAACACAGTGTTTCCTTCACTAAATTTAAATTTTAAGAGATACACAGAGCCTGTTACTTCCATACATTTGGTACAAGCTACAATTTCCAATCCTAGTAATTGTTTATCTGTGATGAAGTTTTACTATTAGATTCTCCTATTTCAGTTCAAATACTAAATATTAAAACTATCTGAAAAAAATCTGTCTCCCAACTGTACTTCTATTTTCCTAAGTGACATCAACAAGGAGTGAGACACAATTATACCAGAACCATAGAATGAAATATACAGTGCTGAGGAATCAATGTCTACACTGCATGTTTCAGGTATTTTACTCAAGACTGGCTCTCGTCTGGCACTGAAAGAATGCCTATTAACAGCTGAAGTGCATCTAACTGCTTAGTTTCATCTGGAAAGGATTTGATGTCTGGCAGTAGGCTGCATTTCAAGCCAAAACCTGGCAAAAAGGCAGGCCTGTGAGAATTTGTTAAAAGTATGCTACTGCTGAAAGTCAATGACTGCACATAAAATGCTAACACAGGGTCATCCACTTGAGGCAGTCTTCACAGAAAAAGCTGCACTATTTAATAAGGCTCAAGTTGCCTTTGAGCAACTGACTCTCACAGGGCCCAACTTGAACAGTGTTAAGTTTTACTTTGCCTATATTTCTAAAGTGTGGCTTAAGTAACACTACATTTCAAATTCTGTGATAATACTTCAATTCTGTAAATACAGACTTTACTAGCCGACGTAAGACTTGTCCTTGTAAGATCTGTGAACTTGCTTCACAAATACTCTATCCGAGCCCCTTTGTTCTACCTCCATTTCAACCAGCTTTCACATTGTAAGTGGGAAACATCATTAAAATTCAAGCATTGTGAAATTACCTCTACAGAATAAGTCATTTGGTAAGGAAGAAGATTGCGGAGAAGAACAGAAGGCCACAAATGAACAACGTATGGAAAATCCCATTCATCTTCTCCACATAATGAAGATGTCAATGAATCTTTTACAGGAACAATATTGATGATAAGTGAGTGGTTAGTTGATCTCACAGACTGGCATTTCCTTTGTAATAAACTGTCAACATTTTTCATAATTTCATCAAACGTAATTCCTTCACACATATCATATTCTCCACCCACTCCATTTTCATTGGCTAGTGGTTGCAAACTCAGTATGGATCTGTAAATAAAAATATTTTTAGACACTTAACATGTGACTGAATGTTTCAGTTATAAAAACGTACTATGCAACAGGAACATTCTGATGTTATTTGGATTATAGGACAATTTCTAGCAGTAATTCACTGCCTGCCTTTATCTTGATTAAAGGAGGAATCAAAAGATGGACTGGATCCCAGAATTTCATACTATTGTAACCATTTGGTTTCTTTGTTCTATACTCCACATGCTCCTTACAAAGAAAGGGTTACTGGAGATTCTTACAGAGAGACTACCAAATTTCCTTACAAGTGCTGCTCTATTCATGTTCCAAGCTAAAGATCTGGATCAACAACTTACTCCTAAAACAGACATGCAGAAAGTTCCCTTCTTTTCAGCCACATAAAGCATCAAGTTAGTTCACAGATTATTTACACACATGGCTTTTATAAGGCAATGACTTTAATTTAATACAGATGCTCCTGACTGAAGATTTTTTTAACACATTTCCTGACTGCCCAGTGGAACTCACCTGTGCAACAAATAAGAACATCACTAACTCTTGTTAATGAAATACAGACGGTTAGATATATCAATGAATTAATGAATCTACAGTAAAACAAAAATAATGAAGAAGATACAAAGCTTTCACTGTAAAAAAAAAAAGAGCAGAGTGTTTGGTGGGAAACAGAAGAAAAGTCTCTGCAATCACAAAAAAAATCCATCAAAGCAAATCTACCTACCTAACACTGGTGACAGTTCAGCTAAAATGTACATTCAAACTCACTGTAGCTTTGTTATTAGCTTTAATGTGACAGTAGCATAGCTATGCTATATGCCGAGTTTTTCTAAGGTTGATGAGTCTTTTTTTTTACATCTCTGATAGAGTTTAAGTGTATAGCTTTTAATCTTCTACTTCAGAATAAAAAAATCAAAAGAAGCTTTTTCAGAGAAACAAAAACACTGCACTAATTCACCAAATATCACCCCACTAAGAAGTGTACCATGTGAATTACAATCACTGTGTTCCAGAAGTACCTGAGCTCAGATCTTTACAAAAGCTTAGCTAATTTAACTTGTTCATAAAAATGGATTTCAAAATACTTCTAATTAAACAATGAAACAGTACTCTGTTTAACTCAGACTACATGCCATGAGAAGATCCTACCCAACAAAAACGGCACAGTATTATTTCAGTATTAGGTAAACAATTTTTTTAGCATAATTTTAAGGATACAATAATCAATAACGTATAAACATATTCCACTATAAAAGAAAAATAAAGTACCTGTAAGAGGAAAAGGGTATGTTGAATTCATTTCCTGGTGATGCAGTCCCTAAGCATCTTCCTTCTTCAAAAACATTTAATGGGATTGAAAAGTGATTTCTTATCTATGTAAAATATAAAAATGTAAATATAAATAAAAATAGAATAAAGTTCAAAAATCCATATAGTGAAAGTGTAAGGAAAGTCAGAAGTTTAAGGTTCAATCATTAATGTCCATTCTGGGGTACATAGTTCTCTTTCTTGTGAACATTATTTTTTATTTACTTATTTAATGGTATTAATTCGGTCTTAGAAAAAAATAATTTAGAAAATAACCAAACAGTAAATTTTACTATTAATCAAGACATAAGCCACTATGAGTGAAAAAAAGCAACCAAATCACTATAGAACTGTAATATCTGATTCATCACTGTAGCTGCAAACTACCTAGTATCTATCAAAAATTAATCAAAAGACACATATACAGTCTCACTTTTCAACTGACACTGTACTAAACTTGAAATTAACTTATCAATGGTACAGGATGAAGAAAATGAAATAACCTGATTGAAGAATAACTTGTGAAACCATGGTAAGATTGAAAGAAGCTGGAGCACTTCATACAAAGCAAATAGTTAAAGACCAAAATTAGAGCCAGTATTAGTTAATATTAGCAATGAATTATCTTGATCTAGAATCTGATTGATGTCCACCCTCATCCAACCCAACTGTCACTTTGAAAAAGCTTTTTATTCTTGAAAAATCAAACACAAACCAAAGTTATATGGCCATTCAGGTAACTTTTTAAAATATGTCTTTTCAATGTTTATTTAGAGACTACTGGATCATTTTCATTCATTAAAAAATCAAATGTATGGCTATATAATGACCTGGACAGGGGAACGTATAGTTATCATCTTGCTTCCTTCAACGGTGTCAATTTGACTGACAATGGACCTTTCAACACCTGATTCCTCATGTCTGACTTTGTAAATACATCGACCCACTTTAGTCAACGGAATCTTTTCCACAGCAGAATGATTATGCGGACCTAGAATTTACAAGATGAGACATGAAACACTCAAAAGGAGCATAAAGAAAGAGTTGAAAGACAAAAAAGTACATTCAACAGCATTTTCTGTGCCATTCAATTTAATAATAAAAGAACTGCTGCCGGATAAAAAAGTACAAGCAGCACTTTTAATATGTTGCTCTTGCAGTGTTACTAAGGAAACAGTAAAGATTCTTTTCTTGCCACAAGGAAAAGAGTAAATGAGTCCATCACTCAAATATTTAAGTGGGTTTTGCTACTGCAAATAAAATTAGTGCCTCACAGGAAATGTTTACAAGATGTAACGGCTTATTAACAAGGTGCAGCTCTTATATTGTAAAAACAGTTCAACTTATACATCATATGGTTGAGTTTGAAGAACTGCCAATTCCTACAATAAATCAAATCAAATTGTAAACACATACACCATTAAAAATAGCTACTTTTTAATTTTACCTTTA
This sequence comes from Petroica traversi, assembly GCA_025920805.1. Taxonomy (NCBI): domain Eukaryota; kingdom Metazoa; phylum Chordata; class Aves; order Passeriformes; family Petroicidae; genus Petroica; species Petroica traversi. The sequence continues at coordinate 4,671,421 of JAHLSL010013749.1, forward strand.
CCTATGGTTTATTTAAAATTACTTAAAACAATCTTTTTTTTAAAACACCCCTCTTCTGTAAGTTTCTCTAAACACACATCTATAAAGGACTCAATTCTAAAACAAAACTATTTGCTTATTCTAGAGCAATTGAATTCTGCAATAACACATAAATGCAAACTAATATCTGATCATCTAATAAAGATGATTACATAAGTAATTTATCACAGTAGAAAAAGCCTATGCTGCAAAAATTAAGCAGCATGATATACAGAACTTTTAGCTGTCAAGGCTAAAGCAAGATTTCAAATACTGCCATGCATCTGGAATTCAAAGAAACACTCCTCTCATGTTATGTCATCCTCCAAAATGTATTGACCTTAGAAGACACTGCATTAAGCATGATAAATATTTACAAAAACAGAAGATGTATGATCTTTGGAACTTACAGATCTGAATGTAAAATCTCTTGCTACTCAGTGTTGTCATTGCTGTGAACTGGTCACTCTCATTTCTAGTTCTGACAAATTCCATATTTAAACTCTCTTTGTCTTCTAAATGAAATACTTTTGCTCCAAATTCAACATTAAGGACACTAAAGGAATCACTAGGCGAGACTGTGATGGGAACTCCTAAAGAATTTATTATTACAAATGGTGCTCGGTCTTTTTTGAAGATGTCTGAAGTTCGACTAGCTGCTTCAGCAAAAGCCTAGAAAGCAAAGAACAGATACAAAATAAAAGCACACTGAGTAAGACTTCTCCAAGATGATCTCCGTAAATATTCATCTAGCAATTCTAACACCTTGGAGTTAAGAAATCTTTCTTACCGTGCCCAAGTTACTCAACATTTGCAGTCCTAACTTGGACAGTGTAATGTTGAGCTGGTCTTTCGAGGAAACATGTATTACTGTTTTATATTCTGGAACTTTGTAGTTCTCTTCTTCATCGTCATCTGATTCAAACAGTGCTTTTTTAGCCTTCTTCATCTGAAAGTAGATGTTTAAAGAATTCTTATCTGACCACTCATTCTGTAGAAGAAAGTTCCACCTCAAGACTCTCTATGTTTCCCTTTCCCATTTCTATGTCCTTTTTTTTTTGTCAATGTTAATGTTTTTATTCTCAAATAAAAACAAAAGAGGGAGAGAATAAATAAGAGAGAACATATTCAGGAAGACAATTAAATTCCAGTGACAGTAGCTAAATTTATGGTTATTCATAAGTAAAGAAAACATATACTAACAACTAGCATATTTAGTAAATACTGTGTGATAACATTCATCTTAAACTGTTGAGTAATACTGTGTAAAAAGTTACACATAATTGACTTCCTAGTGTTTAAACAGTCCCCAAAGTTAGTCTCTATGTGTTTCCAAATCAAACACCTATTTTGTTTTCATTTGGTTGAAAGGAAAAAATAAACAAATATGATGGAATACATTTCTCTAGCGAAATTATGTATTTCCAAATGTTTTATTTCATATCTGGGTAAGAAGAAATGAGGTTTCACTCAGTATCTTCTACCTCTTTCCTGTATTAGGTCTTGTACCTTTCCAGAAAATTGTTGGAGGAATTTTTAATAGTAATTTCTTAATTACAGTATCCCAGTCCATAGTCTTTATTCTTCTGAGACTATTACTGTAGTTTTTGAAAATGATAGTCCTAGGAAAAGGGTAGGTCTTCAATTCTGAGCAACCTCTCAGAACAGTTTCAAAAAAAATCGGAAAGCAATAAAATTAAACAGTTAAGACAGAAGGAAGACAAACAAAAAGTACATCACAGCCTTAGAAAACAGTTTATCTAGTTTGAGATCAGAATCTAGACTATTTCCACAAATGATGAAAATGAAGTGGGTAAGAGCACTACTCCCACACTACTCTTCCTGCTACTCAACATCTACCAGTTTTTCAGATACAGTTCTGCTGCACATAGTACTGTGAATGAAAGCAGTGGATTTTATTTCCAAAATCACTGAATGCATTATTAGCATATGGTCTAATTCACAAACTGATACAAAGCCATTATGATTACCTCATGCAAATAAAATAAAAAATTTTGCGACCTGAAATACAATATTTAACAGATCTGGATCTTTCCTCCTATAAGAACTGGTTACATTCACTACTTGGGGAAAAAATCTCTCAGTAACCAACATGAAGTAACAAAGTTGTTAGATTAGTCTCAGAAATAAAAGCTGGAGAGTATTTGTTTTTTAAGGTACTGTAATGTGATATTTGAATTCAGGTTTGGAAACTATACCTTGATTTCAAGAACCCATGGTTTGAATAAATCAGTCTTCTCAACTTCTAGCGGTTCAAGCAAAGGTTCCCACACTCCAAACATCTCGTTAAAATAATGTACCTATCAAAATCGAGAAATCAGTTAGGAATTTACATTAAAAATTTTTTTAAAAATTATTTAAACAAGTATATTAATTATTTTGGTAATTGAAAAGATTCATAATCAAATTGCACTTTCAGCTGCTACCATAAAATGAAACAAATGAGAGAAATAAATGTAGCAGCTAAGTCTCTACTGAAAAGTCCCAATTCCAAACAAGTGGTAAAAATTAAAATATAAAATATTTTTTTATGCCACTTAAAATATAATTTTGGCTTAAATAGCAGGCACTGGAATTCAAAAGCATTATAAATAAGGAAACGTCTAACTATAACAATCACTGGATTTTGTCACTAATTTCCAAATATGAGCCAGTTTGGATGTTCTATGAACAAAACTTGTACCACATTGCATTTTATAGAAACAACACAGTATATATTCTACCGTAATATTAACTGAAGTTTATTAGAGATTTTTAGGCAGTTGCCATTCTAACAGTTAGCATGGATGCAACAGGTCTTTGGGAACTTGCAAAGAGTGTAAATGTGAAGCTGCATAACCCAAATTACTGTGCCATTAATTAACTGTACATCTGCTGCATTAGATTTTTGTTTTAATTTAGCTGTCTTAACCCCTCATTCCTATTATGCTCCCATAACACATATCGGCAGGAGTTTAGTCATCAAATATATGGGTTCTTTTTCTTTTATTGTCTCTATAACACGTATTTAAGATTTAGACAATAAGGTTTAGCATCCTAGGAAAGCTTTTGTCTCTTATGTAAGATCCTCACCTCTAACTCAAGACGAGAATGCAGGTTGATTAGAGTACTCCAGTTCTTGACTTCTCCAACAAATGAGGACTTGGCTAAAAGCATTGGCACTGTTCTGTGCCCAACTCCAGCTTCAAGTGTTAGAAAAATAGATTCTATATTAATTTTCAATGACTCTCCTGTGGGAACCAGCTCAGTAGTTGGATTTTTATCTTCATTTTCATTCGTCTCTTCAAGAAACCACATTTTCAGATCTTTTATATCTTTTTTATTCCACAAGTCAGGAGGAATTTGACTAATCTCTTCCTCTGTTGTTTCTGTAGTTTGATAAAGGGCTGATGTTATAGTAATTACTGTGTTTATGATTATTGGTGAAACCTAAAATTAAGAAATTGGAATAATAGGAAATGAGAATCTAGTACAGAAACAGCTAGTTTCAGACACAAAAGTATCACGAGTATGTAACAGTAACAAAACTACCATTTCCTACAGGACTCTTGTTCGAACATAGGGGAACGTTCCCTTCCACAAGCTACAGTTCAATCTTTTCAGATTTTCAACCCCCGCCTTATTTCTAGATGGAGGCTTTCTAAACTGTATCATTCACTTTTATCCAAACACTTCAAAACTAAAACACTGATGTATCTGAACAGTTCAAAACTTATCTCTGCATACCAGCCATTTTATAAAACACAGTTTTCAAAACTGCAGCATAGTGGCACAGTTGTTCATTTTCAATTTTATTCATTTTGACATGCAAACAGGTAAGTGACCTAACGAAGAACAGGAACAATTCCCCACTTCAGTCATTCCTGAAGCAACTTCATAGCCTGCTGAGTGGGAAGTAAAAACCTAAAAACACAATACAAGTCTACTTACTTCTATTGTTAAAGACTTAATTGTTAGATCAGCTGTCTGTGGATCAGTACCTGACTGTTTCATTTCAAAGAAGAAGTCAGAAGGCTGCAATACCTATACAATAAAGGAGAAACACATGTCATACAGAGAAATTTTTTTTTAACTTACTCTGAAATCCTACACAAAAAAGTACTGAAAGAAAACTTTCCATTATTTGATTCTTCAAAATTAAGAGAAATCTGAACACTAATATGTTGAAATAAAATACAAGTTTTCTGAAGCATCACCTCAGCCATCCTCAATCACTAAAGATTGAAACATCAGCTACAGTAAAACACATTACACTTCAGTAACTCCGTTCTTTAGGAAAAGTCTGCAAAGGCCTTCAATGCCCACCACACCTCTCACTTTTGAGGAGAAAAAGGTTTTCAGTTGCAACACAGCAACAACACAGTTACAGTTTTCCTGAATAACAACACAACTGTTTGAATTACAACAATTGAACTGTTTGTTCTGCAACCAGTCCATGATTGTTCTTACTTGCCAAAGTTCACCAAATCGGAGGTTTGCTATAAACAAAACCAGTGTTATGTTATTAAAAGAGCACTCAGATGTAACTAGACTCTACTGACACTGTACAGACAGGAAAATTTGCTCTCCAATCTCCACCTGAGGTGGTCAGTCTTTCAAAAACAATAATTTCAATCCATAGTGATTTTGCAACCTTTTCTGACACCTCTGTGCATATCTGAATCTGATGCTAGAGGCATAGATATACCTTAAATCAGCTTGAACACACTTCTCCCAAATTAGCTTGGTCTAACAGAAATTTTTGTCCATAATATTATTTTATACTCTATTGCTCCAATTACCTTTTTTTCTTACTCTGTATTACATTCAGGAATAAAAAATAAAAGACTCCTCTTTAGACCAACACACATACAAGAAATATACAAAGCACTCCTCATAATTCATGCTATTTTAAATCTGGAGGTTAGTTTCCCTACTTGGCATCTGGACATGACACTTAGGGATATGGTTTAGGAGTGACTATGGTAGTGCTAGGTTGATAGTAAGACTAAATTATCTTGTAGGTATCTTTCAGTTTTGATGATTTTGTCTTCAAATTCATCCAACCCAATTACTTTCCCAGACAAAAATTAAATTCTTTACAGAACACCTGGGTTATGAGGTTTGCTTACACACGTTTTCAAATGGAGCAGTTTTGCTGCTACCTGCAGGTAATGGTTTTTTTGGTTTTTGTTTTTTGGGGTTTTTTTACTCTTCTCAAGAACTTTCTGAATTTTTCATGGAAGGTACTATTTTAAGCACTAGATATAGTGTCCTCTGAAGTTTTTCCCTATCCATAGCAGGAGTAGCCTGTCAGATTGATGTATTTTTCCCAGTTTCTACAGTCTGAGATACAAGATTCCATCACAAGATATTCCTGTAAGAGGAAAAACTTAGTGTGAAACCTTCTAATAGCTTTCAACAAAGAAAGTAGTATTTATGCCGCATTTTTTGGCTACAAAAACTTTGCTGTCAAACAACTTTGCATTGTATTGTGGCTATCAATGGTAGTGCAACACTTTCTAATTACTGACTAATATTTTAGTGTAATTAAATACTGTGGATACCCTAGGAGTAAACTGAGGTGCTATGATTCCACCTGAAATTGAGATGAAAGAGAACACCCAGTTCTTTCTGTTTATAGCTTTGATCTTTCCTACATCATACTGAAAGTAAGCAGGCATTAACAGAGAGCTGAAAAGATATGCTCTTCAAAATTCATGTTCTAAGGACATGGGTAACTGCTGGATATATAGACAATTTGAATTTTTTCTCTGATGCAACAACATCATCACAGAGTTAACTGAGGTACAGTCTGCTGCAGAGGCAGAAAAGGTGTGAGAAACTCCAGGAGCCAATGTAATTCCACCTGGTCAGTAACTAACAACTCGGATTCTGTTGCCAAAATATAAACGAATAGGCAGCTTTAATATAACAGATCTATGGACGTTAAGATAAAGGAATTTACAAACAGTATACAGTAAGTAAACTATTTCCTAATATATTCTTCCCTTTTTTTTTGTGACACTGTTATTCTCTAGCATAGCTATTTAACACAAAGTTTTAGACCGACAGCACTCCAAATTTACTGTACTGCATCTGACATAGCATGCACTTACAAAATACTATTTATTTGGCTTACATGAGATATGAAAGAATTAGCATTTTACCCCTTGGGGCTCTGCACTGTAGTTTGTCATATAAAGCAAACCCCAATGCCACAAAACAAGATGATGTTTTATGCACATCAGATAAAGTGTTCGCCTCAAAATTTTACTCATCTATCCATAGTATATATTTTAATGGTGAACATTTCAGAAATTACTTGTGTTTTAGTAGTATAAGTTACACAGCACTTTTCAAATACACACTCAATGGCTGCAAACTCACCGTAGTAATGTTTTCTTTCCTTTCTTCTGGAAGAAATGGGCATGCTTTCATCTGTAGCTCTTTTACAGCAGCTGTCATGCTGTACCTCTCAGGGCTATTTTTAATGAAGACCTCACACTGTGTTGTAGCCACCAATGCAGGAGCATCACTTCTTGTTAAATCAGCCACAAACACAATCTCTGGATTTTTAACAACAATGTTCATTTCCATCGTAGAAACAGGCTGCACAGGTGCTTTAGAAATACAAATTACGTTAGTTTAATTGTTCAGAGATTACATTTAATTTATTTCATTTACTGATAATAATTTATTGTTTTAATTTAATTTAATTGTTGGTAAAATAAATTATTATAATTAATAATAAAAATTACAACACTTATTGAGTTCTTGTAACTTACAGGGAAACCTTAACTATTTGGGGTAAGATTTGGCATAAATAGTGTCAGCAAATTTGTAGATCCCTGCAACTGACTTACTTCTAGGTTCTTCATTGCAGGCACAAAACCATTTAATATCTAATTACTCTTGGGTACAATAAAACACTCCACAAAGCTTCCCTGATAAAATGAAAAAGGTAACAGTATCCCCACTGTTACTATCTCTGACATTAAGAAATGTGTCAGCTTCACTCCATCCCTACATCTGGCAACTTTGATAAGAGTCTTAGAAAAATGCCGCACACATTTTCTGCTCTGAGTAGCAAACCCTCATTTTTCAACAGGAAAATAATGCAGCATTACTGACGCCTAATGTCAAACTTGCAATAAAAATATACTTTCATATAAGACTTCCTTATCTGGTCAGACTTTGATCACCAGCAAATAATCTCAAGAGGCAAATAATCTCACTAGCAAATAATCTCAATAATCTCTGAGAAGGACACAACTATGATATTTAGGGCACATGAAAACAACACAGAAAAAAAGGGTACAACTGCTTTGGTGCAACTGATGAGAACTACTTGAGGCCTGGAAGCATAAAAGGAACATTTCCTGCCCTGATGGACCACTTTTTGATGTCAGGTACTCAAAAGTCTGGTTTTTTATGTAGGAAAAAATGCACATGAGTGGACAAGTGATATGACATTTCCAGGCAGCAACATCAGGCAGGGCGATTCCATGTCTAAGCAAAATATAATGCGCTCCAATATTCTTTCCATTTTACCTTAAACATGCGTTTTAGGTATCATCTTTGTCTAGTAAGACAAGACTTCACCTGGAAACAACGACTAAAGGTCATGAATCTGTTTCCATGATGCAAAGAAAGCAACATCAATGGTTACAAGAAGCTGTTCTATACATATAAACACAGGAAATAGGATAAAAGGAGTATTGTATTTTTTACATAGTATTACAATACCCAAGTTAAACTGATATTCAAATACAGATTTTAAACTATTACCAGTGTATACTTGAAATACCTTGGTCCTTTACAGGTAATGACTGTTTGAGATTTCTCTGTGCAGCAGCACTTTCTGCATTAGCCTTCAGGAATATATCTGCTACAGTAAGTAGGAACTCCATGCTAGCACAAAGGTATATCTCCTGAATAATAACGTCAAGAACAGTGCCATCTCTCCCCTGTTTGTAGTTTACATCCACCATAACTTTCTTTTCAAATCCATGTTTCATTTCCACCATTCTGAAAGACAATTAAGGAGGCATTCAATGAAACAATAAAAAGCCAGCCACCAATACTAAAAAACACTCATGATTCTCATTCCAGCTGCAATACATTAAAAAGACTGAATTTAAAAAGCAATTCAAATAATTTTAGAACATGATCAATAAAAACATTAGCCCAAATTTTATATAACTTTAACCGGAATCCCATACACTTGGTAACAATACGTGTTCATAATTTTAACAAGTCAAATCATCATAATTCCTTGTTTGCATATCAGAAGTACTACATTTTACTGAAGTTTGCAGATTCATGAAACATCATCTCAGTCTTACTTAGCACTTCATTAAAGTGGAAAGTGAATAGTTTTCTACATGCATTGATTAAATTCATATTTAAAACTCAGTTTATTTCATTTTTTGTATCCAGTATTTAAACTCGTCTTTCAAAGAGGTATGTGGAATAAAAGGCACGTGAAACACACAAATCCATAGTAACTTGTACCTTAGGAGCCTCTGCACTAAAACAATTGCGGTTTTAACAGAATACAAATAAAACTGAAACATTATGAATTCTTTGTCTAACTCTAATGAACAGTAAATTATGTAAAATTACAGACCTTGGTGTAGCCTTCTGGATTGACTGTCTTTTATCATCCAGTGTACAGTTTGCCAGTTTGACCGAAGCATTCATTGAACCATCTGATAACATTTTTAGAGCAGCTGACATGAGAACTAATTTAAACTCTGCAAGCTTCAAAAGGTCATCTCTCTGATCCAAACTGTTAACCTGTTTACAGCAAACATTTGTAGATTTGGTTACATACAGTAAAAATAATATAGAGATGTGATATACACTTTTATTCTAACTGATGTTATTTTCAATAATAATAAATTAAATAAACCCACTACTAATTCAAAAGACTACCACAATCAACAACATACAAGAGAACACTTTCAAAGAGCAAAGGTTCACCATTCTACCATCTTTCCAAAGCAAGTTCACACTAGTGAGAGACCTAAGTTTACAATAAATTACGAACTTTTAGTCAGAAATCTGGTGACCAGCTTTGTAAGTTTAAACCAAAATGAATATAAATGCATTTCTACTGACAAATTTAAGAATCTTTCTCCACCATTTTGTGTGTGTCCACGTATACATCTCTACATGTAACAAATGAATATGTTTCATTCCTCTGCATTTTTTCTTCCCAAACTATATTTTAAATTAATATAAATTTTCATCAGATTTTTAGTCAGTAGATGCCACGTATTATGTGCTACCACTGATTATTCTATTTCCTGTAGTATCTGCCAAGAGATTTAGCTAAAATAGCTGTTCTATCATTCCCATCACATTTGTTATATTGCTAGAACACACTTTGTCTGTCATAAATTAAGCTATTATTGTTTAGAATTTCCAGAACTCTAGGCAACCTTAAAGCTGCTGATTACTCTTTGTAACCAAAATTATACTTACATGTTTTGAATTTGGACTATACAACACTAAAGTCAGAGAGTCAAATCTGAAGTCCAGTTTTAGTGTTGTTTTTATTTTCATAGGCGTATGCAATTCCACCACAGCTGATGTTACAACAGTTACACCTTTTCAAGAATCAGAAAAATGGTTAATATTAAGAAAATTACCTGACTGCAAATAAGGAAAAAAACAAACCAAAACATCCTCTCTTATGAACATAAAGGCAACTTCCTTTTTCTCCACATGTAAATCCATCTGCACTTGGCATGTGTTTGTCATGCCTTATGTAACTACTTTTGGCAAAATCACACAACATTTGAGAATATAAAACAGCCCCTTACATATTCTACCTGAGATTTTTACCATCTTTAAAACAGAAATGTACAACTTTCCCTTAATATTACACAGTGCTGTGTGCAAGAGTGTTACTAAAAACACAAATTTACTTTCATCCTCATTTGGTCATCAGCCGCATTGTTGTTAGTTTTCATATTTAATAAAGAAATTCAACAAAAGATTATTTTCTTATCTTAACATGCTTTTCTTTTTAGTGTGTGCTGAGCAGATGATGGGCAGTGACATGTATTGAATAGGAACGACTTTCAGGGGTGTCATCATTACAAAAAAAAACAGATCTAAATCAGAACACCATATACAGAAAGAAAGTAAGATGGCAACTTTCCAAAGGTGGGATGGTAACAAATGTAGTCCATAGACTTTAAGTGCTGCCTTGCATTATGTGCAGGAAAACAAGACAGTCCTTACATTACAAGTCATGCTCCAAAACTCACTAGAGTGGCCCAGTTGCTCGTACTCATTAACACTACTGTCAGATATAGCTCAAACCACAATGTCAAGATAATAGATGTGCTGGCAGTCAAACAACTTCATCAGCCAGCGAGGCACAAAGTGACAGCAGCAACAACAGCAGCAGTGGCTACAGCTGCAGGGCAAAACACCTCAAAGAGCCTGGCAAGGGGCTCCCAAAGCCAGGGAAGTCCCCCAAGACATGGGAGAGACCTGGACGGGCCAGGAACTCTCATAAGTGAGGCCGACATAGTGAGGGCCTTGCCAGAGCAACCAAGGGAGATTTAAATGATTCTAGTGAGCATGGGCAACTTGGAGCATAGTGAAAAGGGAGGCAAACAGGACATGGCACATCAGAATGATGTGGCACAGCACTTGCTGTAGCAGTTCACGTAGGCAGGGTATGTGGGAGGGTGGAGTGACCCCTCCCACCTCCTGAGGAGAGCTCACCCCACAAAGACAGACACAAGAGTGATCTCCATAAAGCCAAAAACCACTGCTAGTAGGAGCACAGGAACCAGACCGGGCTTCCTCAGCTGCAGCAGTTCAGGTCTGCGACTGCAGGGAGTGTTTGAGCTTGGCAATAGCACCGGGGGGCAGAAGAGACAACACTTGGGTGCAGTGAGACCAGGAGAATGATCTGCTGAGCCTGGTAGCTGAGCTTAGAGAAGATGTGGAGAGGCTGTAGAGTATCAGGGAGTCTGACAGAAAAATAGACTGGTGAAAATTCCTGAGAGAAATGCAGGAGATGGAAGCTCAGCAGAGTTAGAGGAATGTTAACAGTCTTGTCATCAGACAGAAGGAGGGGATCTAAAAGACAATAGAGAACTGTAAACAGGTCCCTGCTGCGAGCAGCAGGAGAATCAACTCCCTTGCCTCCACAGGTAACCTTAGGAAATAGGTATGAGGCTCTAGAACCTGAGGGTGAAGCAAATGATAGTGAAGGTCTACTTGGGGTGCTGTCCAGAGCAAGTCAGTCAATCAAATGCATCATAATTTCAGGTTAAGAAGAGTAATTTCAGGAAGAAGAGTAATTGTTGCAGGTAACTCTCTTCAGAGGGGAACTGAGGACTCTGCATGCCAGCTGGGACCTATTCCATTGAGAAGTCTCCTGCCTTCCTGGGGCTCAGCTAAGAGGCTAACAATTCTGTGTAACCATAAGAATTTTGGTTTTGTTCATCATGGGTCCAATTACTGAACACTGAGCCTGCTGGCACCAAACAGGGTACTCCTGTCTCAGAGGGGAAAAATAATTTTAGCTCAGAAATTAGTAGGGCTTGTTGAGAGAGCTTTAAACTAGATTTAAAGGGGAACAAGGATATAGGGCCTGGCTTGACAGAGATAAGGTGTAAGAAAGACAGAACTACAGGGACCACCCAAGCAGCAAAAGGAGGCTTACCAATGAATACATTCAGTGAGTACAAGCATCTGAAGATGCAACCACAAGACAGACTACAGGGCATCTCTTTGCACAATCATATACTTCAATAAATGTGCACACTGTATGGAAAACAAAGAGGAGAAACAAGAAATGTGTATGCAGTCAAAGGACTTTGACCTAATTGTAATTACAGAGACCTGGAAGGGTAGCTCATATGACTGGAATGTTGTCATGAAGGGCTATATTCTGTTTAGGAGAAACATTCTATGTGAGGAAACACCCAGAACGTATCCAGCTCTGTCTTGTGGTGGATGACAAGCCGCTCAAAAGCTTATGGGTCAGGATAAAAGGGCAGACCAGTAGAGATGACACTATTATGAGTGTTTGCTACAGGCCACCCAAGCAGGAGGAGGAAGTGGATGAGGTCTTCGTCATGCACCACAAAGTATCCTCAGAAACACAGACACTGGTTCTTGTGGGGGACTTTAACTACCCTGACATCTGCTGCAGAATCTGCACTGGGAAACACAAACAGCCCAGGAGACTCCTGGAAAGCACTGGTCACAGCTTCCTGTCATGGAGAGTGGAGGGTCCCACAAGGAATGCTGTGCTTCTTGACCTCACATTAACAAACAGGGAAGGCTTTGTGGGGCATGTGAAGGTTAGGGGCAGCCCTCGCTGAGTAGTGACCAGGAGATTGTGGAGCTCTGTACTGGGTGAGGAGTGAACGGTGCAGCAAGTAAGACTGTAACCATGGACTTCAGGAGAGAGAACTTTAGCCACTTTAGGGAAGTCCCTTGAAAGAATCCAATGGGAACAGGCTCTGCCCTGACATTCAAGGATCACTTCCTCCAGGCCAGTGAGCAAGAATCAGGCAAGAAAGGGCAAGAGATCTCCATGGATGAATGAAGAGCTTCTACCGCTACTCACACATAAGCAGGAAATACCCAGGATATGTTAAGTGGGGTGAAGCTACTCGGAATGCATATGGTGAGGCTGTCAGGATAAGTTGAGACAATGAAGCCCAAAGCCCATCAGGAAATTGATGTGGCCAAGGATGTCAAGGACAAGAAGGGCTTCTCCAATAACAAAAGTAAAACTAAGGATAACATGAGACCATGGCTAAATGCAGGGGGGACACTGGTAACTGAGGAAGCAGCAGAATTACTGAATGCCTTCCCTCCATCAGCCTTTACTGAGAAGACCAGCCCACAGGAATCTCTGACACAGGAGGCTGGAGTAAAGGAATGTTGGAAGAAAGCCTTTCCCTTAGTCAGTGAGGACTGGGTTAGAGAACACCTGTGCAATCCTGACATCCACAAGACCATGGGCCCTGATGGAATACATTTATGAATGCTTAGAGCTGACTGCACATAATCATCCTTGAAAGGCTGTGGTGTTTAGGAGTGATGTCTGAGGACTGGAAGGAACCAAAAGTCATCCCAGTCTTCAAAAAGGGCAATGAAGGAGGACCCAGCCAGTCAGCCTCGCTTCAACCCCTGCAAAGGTGACAGAGTGCCTCATTCTGCAGGCCATCTCTTCCATCCCCGTGAAAGACAAAAACGTTGTCCTGTGGCAATAAGCCCTTAAAACCTTAGGGGTCAAAGAAGTCTAGATGTACTTTAAGAAGAAAATCTTATAGGCACTGGACCAGACTGTCTCTATGTGTTGGTTTGGCTGAATAGAGAGAGGAACTCTGGGGAAAAATCAGAGTTTATGGCCTTTGGAAGAAGGAGCAGACAACTGGAAGACTTAAAACAAGGATATTTTCAGTCACATATAGAGAAAATTAGCAGGGTTAAAATTCAGCTAGAACTCAATTTGGCCACTGCTGTGGAGGAAAATAAAAAGTGTTTTTATAAATACATTAACAACAAGTCACCATTTATTGGACACAGAGGGGCATCCTACCACTAGTGATGAGAGAAAGGCTGAAGTACTTCATGCCTTCTTTACTACAGTGTTTAAGAGTAAAAATTATTATTCCCTGGGCAACTGGCCACCTGAGCTGGTAGACAGGGTCAGAGAGCAGAAGAGACCTGCTGCAAACCATGAGAAAGTACTTAGTGACTGCTGTGCCACTTAGACGCTCACAGGTCTATAGGGCCAGACAGGATTCAACCCAGGATGATGCTGGAGCTGGCAGAGGAGCTCACCAAGTCACCCTCCATCATTTATCATCATTCCTGGTTAACCGGAGAGGTCCCAGATGAGAGGAGGTTGGCCAGTGAGACACCCGTCTACAAAAGAAAGATCCAGGGAACTACATGCCTGTAAGCCTGGCCTCAGTGATGGGGAAAGTTATGGAGCAGATCATTTTGAGTGCGATCACATGGCTCAAACTGGACAAAAGGAATCAGGTTCAGCCAGAATGGTTTCAGAATGAGTTTAGGAAAGGCAGGTCCTGCTTGACCAACCTGATCTCCTTTTTTGACCAGATGACTCATCCAGTGAAAAAGAGAAAGGTGGTGGATGTTGGGTATACCTGTACATGAGTAAAGTCTTTGATACATTCTCCCACAGAATTATCCTGGAGAAACTGGAACACCAGGGCTTGGACAGATACACTTTTTGCTGGATTAAAAACCAGCTGTATGGCTGGACCTAAAAGGTGGTGGTGAATGGAATTATATCCAGTTGGCAGACAGTCACCAATGTTCTCCACAGCCCAATATTCAGACCATTAAAACAACGTTATCAAGGATTTATGGGGATCTAGTGTCCCTCAGTCAGTTCACAGACAACACCAACTTGGCCAGGAGTGTTGATAAGGGATGGAAGGCTCTGCAGAGGGGCCTGAGGCCAATGGCATGAGGTTCAACAAGGTGCTGTGCCAAGTCCTGCTCTTGGATCACAACAATCCCAGGCTGGGGACAGAGCGGCTGGAAAGCTGCTCAGGGAAAAAGGACCTGAGAGTGCTATCAGTAGCAGCTGAACATGAGCTGTGGCCAACGTCACCCTGGCGTGTATGAGCAATAGTGTGGGCAGCAGGACCAGGACAGTGATTGTCCCCCTACACTCAGCCAGTACTCAAAGCAAGACCACACTTCTAATTCTGTTTCCAGTTCTGGGCCCCTCACAAAACAAAGGCATTGAGGTCCTGAAACGTCCAGAAAGAGCAATGGAACTGCTGAATGGTCTAGAAAACAAGTTATATGAGGAGTGGTTGAAGGAGCTGTGGGCGTTCAGGCTAGAGAAAAGGAAGCTCAGAGGGACTCTATTGCTCCCTACCTGCAAGGAAGTTGTAGCAAGATGTGGGCTGGTCCCTTTGCACAGACAGCTAGTAACAGGAAAAGATGATACATCCTCAAGCTGAGAGAGAGGAGATTCAAGCTAGACATCAGGAAGAATTTCTGCTCAGGAGGGTGGTGGAGCCACCATCCATGGAACTGTTCAAGCAAACATGGATGCTGCACTTAGTCCTATTGTTTAGTAGACATGATGTTGTTTGGTCAAAGTTTGCACTTGATGATCTTGGAGGTTTTAAGCCTCCTTAATTATTCTGTGATTCTACGATATTGGCATCCATTTATAAATGCAATTCCAACAGAAGCCATATATTGACGATGGTACCCAAAATGCCAGATGATGTAATTTTAGAAAATATTACCTGCGGAGTGCTGAGAAGTACCATGCATTTCACCAGAATGAGTAGCTGATGCTTTAGATTCTGGCAAAGCTGTTGATGCACCGGAGCTTTCCCCTGCATTTTCATTTAGTGTCCTCAGTATTGTTGTAATATCTTCCTGACTGAGAATTAGCTTTAAAAGAGATTGGAATGGAAATCAGAACAACTCTGTACACATAACTTCAGGCAACGAAAATCCAAGTTTACAAGTAAATAGATAAATCAAATTAATCTCATCTGAGTTTCTGCTTAGGACATTGAACGTTTTTCTCAAATTCACACAACACCTTAGAGTAATTTCTAGAAATCAGAAGTCAGTCACATATTATTTTGTTTTCATCCACAAGCTTTCCCTACTAATTTGCAATTTAGAAACTGGAATGTCAGAACATGTATACATACAGTTTAACTTACAGTCAATCAAAAATTTTATCTGTTTTTAGTCATAAGGCACTTTACAGAAATAGTTACTTCACAGTAATACTTATGAGTTCTATTTCAAATTCTGGCAAATTGGTTTCCCTAATGTTAAATTTAAATTATGTTATGTCCAAATTTTAATTTATGTTGAATTTATTTTTTATGTTAAATGTAAATCACCCCAGGATGAATTGCATCTGGTCCCATAGATGTGTGAGTGTTTATGTGGCACAGGGGGTCACTAATTTCTATTCAGGCTTGTCGTAGGTACAGCACTACTATTGAACAAACCAATAAACCCCAACTTTTCTAATCCTTCACTAAAAGACATCGACAGGTAAAAGTCTAGAACAGCATAAGCATTTTTAACTAGCAAGAGCAATTCATACTACAAAGTCTGTATGGAGTATCACAGATGAAATACAGAGCTTAAATTAGAACAGAAATCTATTAATTTCCTTTTCCCCTATGAAACAAAAAAATCTATTCTTCTTCTATGTCTTGCAATACAACAATACCTTAACTACTAAGCTTGGACTTTTATAGAGAAAAATTAATCTGTTTTCCACAAATATTTTAACAGTTGCTTTCAGAAACAAGCGCTTACATTCATAGGCTTGAGTCGGCCAGATATTTCAATATCAGGAACTTCATTATACCATGCAGCAGCTAAATTTCGTTCAACAGCTACTTCCAGATTGACTGGCTGCAGCAACTGTATTTCAGTTTGCAAAGAATCTTGCTCATAGTAAGATCTGCGAAAAGAAGCAAAATACTCCCAGTTTTCACATATTTCATATTCTAACAAACACATTTGTTTGTTTGTCTTTTCTGCATCTTTTTAAATAATGCTATAAAACTCCCTTTATACTACTCCAAGTAGCTCTAGTTGAAGCCTTACTCCACCAAATAGACATCCTTCCTTGGCAGGGAGGATGCACCAGGCATGTACCAGATATGCAACACACAAACACTTTCAAGACAGGACCTCTTACTTGTTCTCCACTGGAGAGTAATTCCTTCTTTCTTCAGTACTTTTCAGCTGAGTTTGAAAAGCCCCTTCCCTTCCCTCTCCCCTCCATGAACTAAGGACCATTTTCAAATAATTCTTTATAGCTATCTAACTCAGTACCTTTGCTTCTATGCATAGCTTGAAAATCCCATCAAAATAGCCTATTATAAATAAGTATAACCTGTCCCAAAGTAATGAATAATGCATAAATCTATATTACTACACATTTTACCCAGAACAAACACTTGCTTCTATTTAAAGATGCAGACTGCTCTTTTTCCTAAACCATACATTGCTTTAAAAAATACTAGTTTGCAGTTATATTCCAAGATAATAGTCCATCAATCACTAACCATAAACTAAGTATCTAACTACATCTTGCAGCTCTCCAGCTGAAGGATCCCAGAAGGATTTCATGAACTTTAAAAATATTGACACTACATTACCTGTATAACTTCAGTTCACTCAATTTCACCGTCATAGAGTCAATAACAGGTGGGAGACTATGCTGTGTTTTTGTTTGAGCAATAAAGAATTTGTTCTTCACGGTGATTAGACCAAGATCAGCCACCAGGACATTTGCAGACATTGCTGACTGTGGAATTATCACAACAGGTGCTTTGATATTGATATCTAGCGCCAAACGGGAACTACGCTCTGACAACCCTTTTACACCTGTAGCTGCTTTCTCTGCTGTTCGAACAGTTGCCTCAGTAAGAGCTTCCTTGGCAGCTTGAAAGTTATTTACAAAAGCCTAGGAAAAGAATACAGACCTCAGGCATTAATTATTAAGAATTACAGTATTTCAAAAACACTGTGAATCATAGTTATTTAAATAGCAAACCATCCTAAGATGTTATTCTTCCTATACACCTTGTCCAAATTCTTTAATAGGATAATCTTCCCTCAAGCATGAAAAATTATGCATAAACATATAAATAAATTTCTACACTAAATATTTGGAAAATCAGATAGTAAGAGCAATGACCTAGTAACATGACTTGTAGGAATTACATTTTATTTAATCATGAGCAGAAAAAGATTGATTTACTTAGCAGAATTTATGGAAAGAGCATTAATTTTCATAAGTTCTTACTTATATTTCAGTGGTATAAATAATGAATCGTAAGTATATTTAACAACTGTCACAAATCACCTAAGAAAAACATTACTATTAACAATAGTAAACTTTTTTTGCTTACTCATCTGGTGCACAGTAACAAATATATGTAGAAGAAAAATAAACAGCCCAACCATCAATCCCAGCAAAGTTTTTACAATAGCATATAAGAGCATACACAAATGGACACCACCCTATATGGAACACTCTTATCCCTTTCTTGCTCTGACAACTTAATCTTATTCTAAGAAACAGTACATGGAAAATTTAACTTACCAAAATAGATGAAACAAACTTGTTGACAAAAACCACTTGAATACAACCAACAGTTAGGTAAATACTATTGTCAACAACATCCATATTTGTATATGCAACGCCCTCCGTAGCATTCACATAGGACACCATTCTGAAGTTGAAGACTTCTTTTTCTGTGATGTATAGAGCCTTACGAAGGAAAAAAAATAGTCTCTCTGCTGTACAAGCTTACATACTGGAGAAACCTAACTCCAAAACAAAATGCAGTACCTCCCACCACTAAGACATTTTTACTTCAAGTATCAAAACATTATTTGAAAAAAACATCAAATTTTAAAAATCCATTGAAATACGTGAAAATATTCAGTCAACATGTCAGCTTGAATAACTCTTTTCACTAAAGTCAAGATTGTAAGAGGCACAATGAGCAGCTGAATATCACAGTTGCACAAAATAATGTCAGCCTAATAATTACTGGTTGTGGGAGCAAAATCAGTCTGTCATATAGAGAATGCTACTCCCAACAAACCCATAAAACATGACTGAAAAAAATCACAGTGGAGAGTAGACAATTTAGCATCCACTAAAAAAAAAACAAACCGATACACGCATATGCCTACCTTTTTATACAATGCTGTCTCATCAGAATCCATAATAATGATGTTCTTCAATTTTGCAGTCACATCATTTGCTCCTTTTTTCATGATCACTTGGCTATCCAGACCTCAAAAAAGAAGACATACAAAATCTATACACTATTAGGGTTACAAAGTTTTGTGCCATGGTGACTGAAGTTTTGTTCCTACCTTCAATGTGAATTTCAGCTATTCTGCGGTTTTTCTCTCTGATAAAAACACGCAAACATGATAAATCTGCACAGATAATGAGGTCAATAACATCTTCATACTTTGACTTTTTGGATGCTATGGGAAACAAAAAATAACAAAAGTTACCATTCTTCATTGAGGACGTGTACTGTTTTGGTATCCCTTTTAAGTGCACAGTAAGCAACAGGTTAATGCTCCACAAGTATAACATAATAACGTAAGGACATCAAACATCTTAATTCATACCAAGAAAAATACTAAAAAACCCCGACAACAGTTTATGGGTTTTCTACTTACATTGACTTAGTGCCTCCAATACACAGCAAAGGTATGCCTTGACATATATGTCAAAACTGCACATGGCTAAGGATACAACCCTATAAATACATACAATTCTAAGCAAAATTTCTCATATCAAACACGACTGACAGGTTTGCAAAAACATTAAATACATTTTACCCTTACTTAAGTGAAGCGAGAGGAATGAAAAGAGGAAAAAAAAATAAAGAAACTAACTTAATTTTTTAAGAACATCCTTCTTCTCCTCTGTTTTTTCATGGACTGGTTCTTCCACAACTTTAGCTCCTTGGTTAGGTAGAAGATTATTCAGATAGTTCATGGCACTTAGCAGAGCTTCAGTATGCAAATGAACATCTAGAGAAGAAAAGTTCACCTAAAAGAAAAATTTTTGTTTATCCAATATGCCTCTCCTCCCACACTGAGAAACTTATGTGAAACAAAGGTATCATACCTTTAGTTTCTGTAGAACATTCTGATAGACAGTCTTCAGTTCTGGTCCCTTAATATCAGTCTATTTCACCAAGAGTGCACATAAAAAAACAAATCAGAAGTTAGCAAATTCCATTAAAGAAAACTTATTTTCAAAACCACTAAAAGTTAAGATGTAACAGTTATTCTGTTAAAGGAGCAGACATACTTTGTACATGACAATCAAGATGTTGAAGACATCAATAAATAAGGAAAAACCCTTCAATGTCTGCTGCATATTAATGTGATGCTTATGACAGGCTTACAATTCAAAATCAAAGTCTACTCTTTCCTAACCTTTATATACTCCAGAGTGAGAAGATCATCTTCTACATTATCCAATGTAGTAATTATGTAAACTGGCTTGCCATTATCATCTAAAAAGAAAAAACAGAAAACCAGAAATTTACTTTTTTTAAAAGAAAAAAATATTAAAACTTTCTTAATCTATAAACTCCCATCTAGGCTACTAGCTGTCATTACTGCTTAATCACAAAAACTCTTCTGCAGATGTAAAATAGTTACATGTCTCTCTACAGTCACCAGCACCGGAACATATTTACCAAAGTACTAACAAGAGGATGAGCACCTGATTTACCTGGCCCTCAGCCCTGCATTTAACTGAAGAAGCAAATGTTCCTTATTTGACAAAAGCCATACAGAGGTTTTGAAGACAAATTCCCAGTGTTATTTGTGAATAATTCCTTGACCAGATTATAAATACTTACCCATATACTCTGGGCACACAAGACCAATTTCACGAAGGAAAGCATTCCCAGCCATGTCAAATGTTCTGATTTTAAGTTCAGTGCCTAGGCCGAAAATTTCTAGCTGGAGCACAGGCATCTCAGTACCACCAGTAAGACGGCACAATTTAATTAAGACCTAAAAATAGAACCAAGACACACACCCCAAACCAGTAAGGGATTACAAGAAGTATAAAAACCTCTTCATTTTTGTACAAGATACAATATACTTACTTACGTTTTATTTCTTAATGTATATTTGTGTATTGATCATTCAACTTTACACAGCAAATGCCTTGGAAAAAAATTAACAATTCAACAAGCAGTACTGGTTGCTGTTATTGTAACAGAAATTTCAAACATGCACGTATGTAATAACAAAGTAACAGTAACACAAACAATTATTTTTAAAACCAATTCTGTACAGCTATCAGCAAGGTTCAATACAGTCAAAACTAGATTTTCAGTCAACACAAAGTGTTTACTAGTTTAATAGGAATTTCTCTGAATTCTCCTGCTAAGAGTTAGATTCCCAAGCTGAATGTCCAGCAAGAGGATTTACTACATTTCCACGCATGCAAGACAGTACTGTTGTTAAATAAACACGTAGTTGAGCTGTTTTATCTGACTTTGATAACCAAACAAGCATATGTATTCTTCCCTTCCATGTAATGCTGTCTACAAATAAAGAAAATCGAACAAAACCCAGTAAGTAATTTTAAACTATGGGGACAACATAGGTAATTGCTAATAGATTACAAATTTAATTTTTTCTTAGATTGCAAGTTAGTCGTCATTAGAAAATAATGTAAAACACAGCATTTTCCTTTTAGACTAGCAGTCTAAATAAGGTCTTGTCATCACTCAAACAGCACATCTCAGTTTTGTTTGTAGTAAAGGTGTATCATATAGTGCGCTACAAGCTCTCTGAGATGTGTTGAAGACATTCTGTAAGCCCTACCGTAAAACAAAATTTGTAAAATTAACTGAATATGTGTGACTTAATTTTAAAATAAATGTAAAGGTAAATACACTGGGTCACAGGAATAACAGTGTCATAGCCATGACGGTCTAATGACAAACTGCTAATGATAGTGTTAAGAGGTCATCTTTTTTATTAGAACTGATACAGTCAGTAAGTATTCTTGTATTTGGATAAAATACTCTTTTTCTCCCCCCAAGCCTGAAACAGCAAGGACAAAGAAAACTCTTCATAATGAAGATGCTACAGATTTATGAGTGTGGACAACAGCATCTGGGGAAAACTAGAGCAGAAAAATACTGTACTTGTTACAACATAAAATGTTAATGAAATTCCCCCACTGTCCACAGCATTATCTGAAAAAAAAGATGGCACAAGCACATAATTAATCAAAACAAACAAATAATGTGATTTCTGAGACATAGGTAAAGAAAATTCAGTGACAAAGTGAGTTGGGAAATAAAGCGGATAAAGCAAGGCCTTTCAGTGATGACAAGGATACAGAAGCTCAACTATGACTTAGAAAAAACTCTGCATGATAGTTTAAGGGAAAAAGGGGAATTAAAATCTCTGCAGACATGGATTTATAAACACAACAGACATGGAAAAAATTACAGTCCTGCTGTGCTTCTGGGAAATGTAAAAAGAAATTTTACCTTAGCTATTTCAAACTTCAGCTGGAAATCTGTCATATTTTTCAAAGATTCTTGTTTGCGTAGGGTTTTTCGCCTTGTACTGCCAGGCCGCTTGAGGGAACCAGATGGGGCTTCAAAAAATGGCACATCTTCCTCAGGACTGCTTAGGGCATCATAAAATTCTTCTTCTGATTCTAAGGATTAATTCAAAACAACATTATAGATGCAGTTTACTCAACCAATATTTTACACTAAATCTTTACTATAATCTAGAGTTTTTACATTTACATCTATAAAAGCTTAAACATACAAGTATGACAACCAATAAAATCTGTTTCCATAACCATAGCAACTACTGCCTCCACAACTTCACACCACACCTACAGCTGCCTCCATCATGTCATCATAAACTTAAGTTTTCATTAGCCAATTCCTTCAGCAAGTGAGTATCCTCTCACATTGAGCTTTGCAAAAGACATCACAACGGTGCTTTGTCTTGCCTTTGGTGTGACCTAACAGCTTAACTCGTCTGCTGGTCTTACTGCTCTTGACAGTACAGGAGCCTTCGCCTCAATATCAGGGACATTACTTCGAATTTCTCCCTGCTGTAGACCTCCCTTTTCAGAGAGACTCCTAAGAACTACCAAGCTTCTAATCTACTTTACATTAGTGCAGAAATATAATCAAGATAAATAGATTGCACTGTCTTGTGACGGTCTTCTCCTTCACCTAAAAACTATAAACACTGAAAGCTAAGGTAACTGTGGAAGAAATATCCTTCTAAAAAAACTCAGCAAATTATATGAAACATTTTCTAAAGCTTAAAAGCAGCCCTGAGTTTTTGGAAGGTAAAAATAAAGAATTAACATAAATCACTTAAAAGGACTGCATGGCTGTATGTATAGCATAGATTAAAAATCAGTCTTGACTCAAATCTAAATATAGCAATTACTTTCTCAAATTACTTGTTGCCAGCAGGCATTCTCATTTCAGCCTAATTTTTAAGAACTGAAAGACATTTCCACTCGACTTTCAGACACTTAAAGGAGCTCATATAAAAACAGATGAAGATGCACAAATATGTATTTTTACACACACTGCATACATGCTGAATTTAAAGCTATAAGGTAGACAAAATAACTTGGCTGATAATTTTGCTAGTGTTTGCTAACCACACGTATCATTAACTTGTGAAAGGAGTAGTAGTCTGGTTCTCTGCTTCTCTAGTTGAGTGTTTTGGCATCACAAACATGATTGACACTGAAATTACACTGATATATTTGATTATTTTTCTAATGTAACTACTAGAAGAAATGCTAGGATTTAGCTAAGCTGTTTTGAATAGTTAGGCAGTATTCTGTGGAGAACACAATTGGTTCTCCCACACCCACCCTTCTGCTTTATCCAGTAGAAGTCAAAATGCTTGTTTATAAAAACACAGCAGTTTCACTACCTCGTAATTTAAATAAATCCACCTAAATAGGAGACAAATCCTTCACCATAATAAAATAATTACAATCATCATCAGAGGACTAAGTACATGCTAAAGCTAAAAGTGTCACACTACTTCAGATGCCCTGAATAGAGATTTGCAGTAACATATACCTTGAACATAAACCCACCATACTAAACAAAATTTTACTGCAATACCCTCAGGAAGGGAACAACATAAACAAGCATACAGAATTTTATTGTTATGAGAACATACTCAAGATGTTTGTACAGTATCAATTATAAGCTAAACAAGAACATAATACTACTCAACCCTCAAAAAACGAAGCCCCATATCCTTGCTTACAGCAAGAACACTAAATTAATTCAAATAACTGAAAAACTTCTTGACTTGAACTGCTTCTTAAGTAAGACTTTGAAAAAGATTCTATTACCTGACTCAGCAAGTGAATGAAGATCCAAAACAGGACACACGCTTTGAGACAGATGTGGTGCTGAAAGCACAGGGGACAGTGCAGCCTGAAACAGGAGACATCATGAAATTTTTTTCTTGTATTTATTGGTCATGCTATTGCATGCATATATGCTGCATCCAAGTTTTAGAACTTTGGAAAACTTAGCTTAAGTGCAAATCAATAAAGTTAAACACATTACTAAAATCATACACATGAGGAGAAATGAGGCCTAAAATAGGTAGAAGCAACAGCTATTGAACTTGTATCTAGCTAGAGAGAACACTCTAGGAAACACAGGGAAGAGGTTCAAACATTCAACTTCACAGACCAAAAGATGCTTAGAAATAGCACATCATACGAAAAATCATAAAAGACAAAACCTAGTCCAGCAAAGGACTACAATACAGCACTTCAGAGAACAATGAAGATTAACAGTTCTTTACTTAAATAACACAAGGGCCAGGTGGGGAAAAAAGAGATACACAAACCAGAGCAGACAGGACTGCTTTGTATTTCACACAATCATAGAAACATTTAGGTTAGAAAAGACCCTTCAGATCACCAAGTCCAACTGCAAACCTTGCTCTGAGATATGGTTTAGTAGTGAACTTAAATGCCATATCTACAAATCTTTTAAATAGCTGCAGGGATTTACCTGCACCCAATGTTTGACACCCATTTTGGTGAAAATTTTTTCCTAATATCTCATCTAAACCTTCTCTGGAGCAATCTAAGGCCATTTACTCTTGTCCTGGCACTTTTTACTTGGGAGAAAAGACTAACACCTGTCTTTCTTGCAGTGAGAAGCCCAAAACAGACCACAGGATTCAAGGCAGCCTCACCACTGCCCTGTTCGTGCTAGCCACACTATTGCTGATATGGGCCAGGATGTCATTGGCCTTCTCGGCCACTTGGGCACACACAGCGGCTCATGTTCAGCTGCCTGTGAACCACCACCCCCCAGTTCCTTATCTACTGCACAGCTTTCCAGCCACTCTGTCCCCAGCCTGTAAAACTGCTTGGGGTTGTGACCCAAGCGCAGGACTTGGCACTTCACCTTACTGAATTCCACTGCTTCACACATATGGACAAAAAAAACCAACTAGTAAGGTACTGAGAGGAGGCCTCACAGTGGTCTTCATCTTTCTCACAAGGGGAGGTGGAGGGCAGACAGTGATCTCTTCTCTCTGGTAACCAGGGGCAGGACTTGAGGGAACAACATAAAGGGGTGTCAGGGAGGTTTACGCTGCCAAAAGGACTTCTCTCAAGAAGGTGGTTGAGCACTGCCCAGCTCCCCAGGGCAGTGGTCACAGCAGCAGCCTGACAGAGTTCAAGAAGCGTTTAGACAATGCTCTCAGGTACATGGAGTGACTCCTGGAGATGGTCCTGTGCGGGGCTAGGAGCTGGACTTTAATGATTCTTGTGCATCCTTTCCAAGTCAAGATAATCTACAACTCTCAGTCTTCAATTGTGAAATGCAATTATGCACAACCCAGAGCAGTAACTGAAAATATGGGAAATGCCACTAGAGTGCGCTCAAGAACAGGAATCCCCCACTCCATGTGGTTTCATATGACAGAATTAAATTTTCTTAGTAAAGGTATCAAATTGTTTATTTATCATCAAGTCTCAGAAAGCAATCTCAGCAATCTGAGTTTGTAAAGAATTCTCATCTGCAACTTTCACATGCACGTTATACATGTGCCTTGCACAGAGTACTAAAGTTAGAGGAGAATCGTGCACTGTGTGCCATTTCTTCTTGAGTGCTTTAGGCTCTGGGTTGCACGGTTGACAGCAGTTCTTTCCCTGCACCATCACACCTTCTCCTCTCCCTTGTTATTGCACCTTTCAAAGCTCCAGCTCAGACAAAGATTCACAAAATCACAGTATCAAAGCTATACATTATGGCAACCAGAAACAGTCATCTTGTACATTGTTTCCAAGGCTACATTTTTCATCTCACTCCCAACATTCCAACATTTCTCTTGGTCTCCAGCCTATTTATTCTGACTTTACTGAATATATTCATGTCTATGAGTAATAAATCGACAAAATATTTAAGAGTATTGTAACCGTGAAAGTGTCTCATCCCACTTCCACATTCTAAGAAAACAGGGAGAAAAAAAATTGTGAAATTTGACTTCACAGTACCAAATCATGAAAAATAGCCTTCCACACTTAAGTGGACTGTCTTCTTGAACTAAAATGCTGAATCCAAAAAATGTAGGAGGATCTCTTCTAAAATTCCTTCTGTTTTCAAAGCTCAATAACACTTTCACCACTAACTCAAAATGCACAGAAGAAAACAGCACTCTGAAAAAGGATTTCACATCCTCTTGAATTCAGAAATGATGCTAACAAAGTTCAGAAGAATAAAACCTGTAAGGATGAAAGCATATACCTGCCACCACCAAAGCACAAAATCTACTCAAATTAACTAAATTTAATATCAGCAATTAAAGTCTGTCAAGCTCTGAAGAAGAAGGAAGCTTTAGCAGACAGGTTTAAGTGTAAGTTTTGATTACAGATTCACATATATTGCAAATTACATATACACTTGGTCCATAGTCTTTCCTCACTTCATCTAGTGTACATCACAACTAATGTACAGGTAACACTAACTACTTCAAGGTCACTTTAAATACTTCAGATGTAATAGCTGTATTCTATAACTAAATTCAAGTATAGTCCGTATTATAAAGCACAAGACAAGCATCTCATACATGCAGATTCTATTTATGTAAAAGTAAAGTCCCAATACCTACTTTCAAAAAAAGTTAGCCTGTGATTAGTTACACAAAACCACAGAGACTAAGGCAGGTTTTGGCTGGGTATTCTATTGGTACATGAAGAGTGAAAGAACAGAAAGGTCAGAATAAGCTAAAATTTTAATAGCATCGCTAAGGAGATGGCAAGAACCACACACTGAAAGTCTTCACTCTATATATACTTTCAATAGCGATGCATGTCTAATTGTTGAATTTACTGTTAGTAAATATTATGCTAATATAACGCACAGAAACTAAACTGCAGCAACAGCTTTCCAGAACAGGGCAGGATAATTCATACAAAGATGGAAAGATAACTCTAAAAAACCCCAGATACAAAGATGACCACTAGTTCTTTATAACCAAGTGCGTGAGTTATTCAATAACAGATTCTTAGGAGTATTTACAAATTACAGAAAAATGGAGAGCCAAATTTTGTCTTTGACTCTTAAGATTTCATATATATTATAATGATAGGACTGCCTTATACCTACATAAAATACAGCAAGATCACACAGACCAGTCATGTCAAACATAAGCAACTGTGAGTTAATTTCCCAATTTTCTTAGGAACAGTTCAAAAGATCAAATATATTTTTCAGGAATAAGAAGGGGGCAAACTTCATTTCTGAAGAAGGTATAAAACAGTGACCAATCCATTTTCCCTAAAGAAAGGAAGTGGGGAAAGAGCAAGAATTACTCTCCAAACTCCTAATCGTTACAAGAGTGAGGAAGAACTTCCACCCCTGAGCTACAGGACTTGGAAAAGGAAAAAGTGCAGAGATTAGCTGAAAACAACCTGCTACTTTTGCCAGGCAGGCAATGTTTATAAAACAGATTGTGAATATTTTTTGTTTGACTTTTGTAGCTCTCATCTAACTTCACATAAGACTTGAACTTCAAAAATTCCAAGATTTCAGTGTTTTCTTCACTACACAAAAGAGCTGAACCCAAATTCTGCAGCACTGTGATACATGTGTAAATTTGAAGGTACAATTCTACAAAAACTAATCCTCAACAAAACTGAGTATGTTAATTAGTCAAGATTATTACAAACTACAAATTCATTCCCATAATAGTAAAACTCTGAGGGGTTCTATTTTAAATCCAAGCACATGAAAACCATTTCATAATTATTGGCTAAAGTTCACAATATAAATAGCAAGAAAATTTTCTACAGCTTTAGAGAAAGCTAACTTTTTCAAGATGCACTAGGTCAATGCTTGTTCTTCAATTTCTTGTGCACCTTTCAAAACTGGAATGCTAATGCCAAGAAGGAATTTTTCTGAACATTCTTAATGAAATCTCTTCTAAAACCTTACCTCAGTCATTTTTGGAGGAGAACTGGTAGCAGGTGCACTTTCTGGCTTAGGAATGCTATCAATTAGCTCCAAGATACTTGTCACCTTCTGGTCTGATATTTGGATAGAAAGTAAAGGCAACTGTCCAGACAGTTTGAATCTGTTTTTTGAAGAAACAAAGTCAAAAGTAACACAGTTAAAACAAACAATCCTAAAATTATTTCCATCAAACTTAACATTAAATTTCTTCTGAAACCCACAAAAGTCTTCCCGGTCAGAAAATTATAAATCTAACCACTGCATGTAGGGTGTATATATACATATACATGCATATGCAAGGCTTCTGTTGCTCGCAGAAAAGTTACTTGATCAGCAAATACTCACTCAGTAGCATAATTTATATTTCCATTTGCAGCAAAATCTTGTGGATCAGGACTACAAATAGTACCAATAACCACTTCTGGCAAGTACATAAGGCACATTTTCTTTACAATCAGAAATTGATCCCTCTTGTTCATATATTTAATTTAATTACTTGCAAAAAATCACGTAACTGAACTTTTAAACAGTATTTTACAGAAGGCCGAGGGATTTTTTGCATATGAATGCTTAGGGCTCAAAAAATCAATAAAACAATACAAAATATTTCCTAGCAGTTATGTACAGTTAAGCAGACAATAGCAGTAGCCTAGATATTTAATAAAAGAATAAACAGTATAGTATTACAGGATATAAAAGGATTAAATAACCACCTCTTATAAATAAAAACAGTAAAACATATTTTAAGTGTATTTGAATAGGCTTTGGCCAAAAAAGAAGTAGAAGCACGTCAAACATAAACACCGAATTTTTGAAGACTTAAAACATAACTCAGTCTCTGATACAAGCGCGTGTAAGAGAATGAAGCAGAAAAAAAAATTTAAAACCTTGCATGGGCTGTAAAACTACAGAATTATATTAGTGCTTCCAAATGTGAAATGACAGAAACCTTGAGGAGCATCCTATTACTAGAATTGAAATAAATGGAGACATTCATATCCAACCAGAATGAAAGACCATTTCAAGGATTAGGAAATATGAGTAGATAAAAAATAAATAAACAGTGAAAGTTCCTTGACACAGTAGTCATTAACAAAATTACCTAAATTGGTATTCTCCTCAAGGCAGCAATATAGAAATGTGCCTTTCTAAACAAAGCCAGGAGAAAGCCCAGTAAATTCATTACTGTTTTGAACAACAAAATTGTAAGGAATTCAAATTAATTCAGCAGTCACTGGAAAACATACAATCAAATAATCAAAAAATAGAGACAGCCAATCATCTGTTTTTCAGATGACTAAATGTAAAACAGGGTGTTTCCAAACTACGAAACTCATTCATAAAAATCTACTACATTAAACAATTCTGGCAGTAGGTTTTGCTGTAATACTAACATTTTTCCACTCATTTTTCCCAACAGAACTACGCTGTTCTATGCAGAAAGTTCCAAATATTAATTTTTAAAATTCTGGAAAAATGTAACACTGGATTTACATGACAGTATACTTATAAAAATTGAAATACAAAGGAATAGATACACATATGCTAAAAATATGGGTTTTAATATATAAAACTGATTTGAGCACAATAACCCATTCAACTATAATCTTTAGAATTTACAGTTTAGGGAATTCTTGCTGACACAAAAGCTACAGTTAACCTTTATTATTTGTGCCCAATGCGAAATAGAGAAAAAATTAGGCAGAAATTTTCCAGAATTTGTACACATTAGCTGCCAAGGCACACCTAGTAGCCAAGACAGTAAGAGAATACTGCAACATGCATGCTCATTAAGAGAAGACCCTCCTTAATCCAGATTATACCTCTGTAATTTTTGAGAGAGATGAATCATAAACCTACTTTAAAATTCTGTCATTCTGTAATGTGTCCACAGAAACGAAATCTCACTTTCTAACACAAAAAGATTCCTGTGAACTGCATTCCCCTAATTTGACTTTCTTCACCAAACAGAGAAAGAGTAAGGAGGGAAAACATTAAGATGATTTGTACACATCTAAATTCAGAATCTGGCCTCCAGATTGCCAGAAGATGGCAGCATTACACCAGCAATCACTGATCTATTTTTTTTTTTTACTAATTATTTACTTCTGATTGGTACTATTTCCATAACTAACAAGATTTCACTAAATAAGCCTAAGTCCAAACTAAGGCATTAAGAGCTGTTTCCTGGGGAAGTGGTCCAGGTAAACTAACAAGAGCAATAAGCCAAGTCAACAGAGGAGAATGACAGCATATTGCTTTTCAAAATAATTTTTTATACTTATAAAAGAGATGCTAACTTCATATTTTTAGTTCCTTTGTATTTTTAATGACAACTGAAATGCAGCTAGGAAGACTGGATTAGAAGAGGCAGCAATATCTTTAATAAAATATTTTAAATATATTAAACATACTACTATAACACTCTATCGCCTTTTCAATACCTGAAAACTTCTTTTAATCAGTTTCTATTTTTCTAGATAAATACATATTTTACTTCCAAGATTTACACATAGCCAACACAAAAGAGCACAGGTATGACTAGATCCTCATTTTTTATTTTTTCCTCTCAAAAAAGTAATTTGCCGTAAAATTTCAAAAGTGGGAAAAATACGTACTTGGGCATTCTTAAATCTGTAACAACCATAGCCCTGCTAAATTCCAGTTCTACATCCAAGGGCTGCAAGATACACTGAGATGAATTTTTTAGCTTCCGAGCTTCTCGCCAGTTCTCATCTAGAAGAGCAGAGAAAACAAACTTTAAACATTGAAAGAGATTCCTTCTCAGTACACATCACAGAATTCAAGTATCTAGTATATATTATACACGATCTGAACTTCAGACATACAAGACTAATTATTAATTTCTGCTATTCTCATCTACACAACTACCCCATCCATGTCATCTAAGGACCCAATCCTCAACAAGCATATTGGGACTTTAGGCTCTGGATTCTACCTGAAACCAAAGGGTTAAGTATTACATGATTAAGATTTCTCTGATTATGACTGACTCTAGGCAGCTAGTTCCCAAAATATTGAAGTTTCCTTTGCAGATTTACTGCTGGTGGGGCTTTTAGTTGTTAGTTGTTGTGCTTGGAAGTAATGGTCTTTACACGATCGAAACCTGGGAATGCTACAAGTGTATGTAGCCAAATTGAACCCTCCAAAAAGGATGTGTCTGTCCAGACCCATTCCTGTGCGGAGTGTTTGAGCCTATCGGCAGTACCAGGGGACAGTGCAGAAGGAGGATGCTTGCGGTGTGAACAGGTGAACGACTTGCTTTCACTGGTGGCTGAGCTCAGGGAGGAGGTAGAAAGACTAAGGAGTATTAGGGAAAGTGAAAGGGAAATAGACTGGTGGAGCTCTACCCTTCCATCCTTGAGGAAGGCTCACCAGGAGTCAGAGGACTCCTATGCCTCTCCCTGTCAGGCAATAGGAGGACACCCGGCAGATGAAGGGGAGTGGGAATGGGTCCCCTCTAGAGGGGGTGGAAGAAATTCTTCCCTACCCCCCTCACCTACCCAGGTGCCACTTCAGAATAGGTATGAGGCCCTGGATCTAGAAGGTCAACTAGAGGACACAGAGGAGAATGATCTGTTCAGTGATCCTCCCAGTCGAGAGTTACCTGTCAGACAGATCGCCACCTCTAACATTAAAAAGAAAAGAAGGGTAGTGGTAGTGGGTGACTCCCTTCTTAGGGGAACAGAGGGCCCCATATGTTGACTGGACCCATCCCACAGGGAGATCTGCTGCCTCCCTGGGTCTCGGGTACGGGATATTGCCGAGAGACTACCTGGGCTGATTCGGCCCTCTGATTACTACCCACTGCTGATACTCCAGGATGGCAGTGATGAGATTGAGAGGAGGAGCATCAAGGCAGTTAAAAGGGACTTTAGGGCACTGGGTCAAGTGGTGAATAGGGTAGGAGCTCAGGTAGTGTTCTGCTCAGTCCTCTTGGTGGCAGGGGAAAATGACAAAAGAAATAGGAGAGTCCACATTATCAACAAGTGGCTCAAAGGCTGGTGCCATCAGCAGAATTTTGGGTTTTTTGATCATGGGGAAACCTTTACAGCACCTGGTCTGCTAGAACCAGATGGGCTCCATCTCTCTGTTAAGGGCAAAAGGTTTTTAGCTCATGAACTGGCTGAATTCGTTGAAAGGGCTTTAAACTAGGTTTGAAGGGGGAAGGGGATACAGCTGGGCTCTCTGGAAACAGTCCCAAGGATGGTAAGCCTGAGTTAGGGGTGAAAACAATAGCCCAGCTGAAGTGCATGTATACTAATGCACACAGCATGGGTAACAAACAAGAGGGGCTGGAAGCCATGGTACAACAGCAAAGCCGTGATGTGATTGCCATCACGGAAACATGGTGGGATGACTCACATAGCTGGAGCACTGCACTGGATGGCTACAAGCTCTTCAGAAGAGACAGGAAAGGGAGAAGAGGTGGAGGGGTGGCCCTTTACATTAGGGAGGTTTTTGATGCCATGGACATTGAAACTAATGATGATAAAGCTGAATACCTATGGGTAAAGATTAAAGGGAAGGCCAACAACGCTGATATCCTACTGGGAGTCTGTTACAGACCACCCAACCAGGATGAAGAAGTGGACAACCTATTCTATAAGCAGCTAGAGAATGTTTCAGGGTCACCAGCCCTTGTCCTCGTAGGTGACTTTAACCTACCGGACATCTGCTGGGAACTTAATACAGCAGGAAAGAGGCAATCCAGGAAGTTCTTGGAGTGGGTAGAGGACAATTTTCTGTTGCAGCTGGTGAGTGAGCCCATGGAATTATTGAGTTTTCAATAATTGGTGAAAGGAGGGTGAACATCAGTAAGACTTTTACATTGGACTTCTTAACCTATTTAAGAGACTTATCCAGAGAGTTCCTTAGGAAGCAGCCCTTAAAAACAAAGGAGTAGAGGAAGGGTGGGCATACTTCAAAAGAGAGATCTTGAGGGCACAGGAGCAGACTGTTCCAGTGCGACGAAAGATGAGTGGGCGAGGTAAACGTCCATCCTGGCTGGACAACGAGGTTTTGAAGGAACTTAGGAACAAAAAGAGGATATATCATCTTTGGAAGGAGGGTCAGGTCTCTCAGGAAATATTTAAGGAGGCTGCTAGGGTATGTAGGAAAAAAATTAGGGAGGCCAAAGCTCAGTTTGAACTCAATTTGGCAACCCTTGTAAAGGACAATAGAAAATGCTTTTACAAATATATTAACAAAAAGAGAAAGGGCAAGACAGACCTTTGTTGTCTATTGGATGTGGAAGGGAATTTGGTAACTGCAGATGAGAAGAAAGCGGAAGTGCTTAATGACTTCTTTGCCTCGACAACTGTCTTCCTGGGTTGGCAGATAGTGTTAGGGAGCAGAACAGTCCCGCTGTTATCCAAGAGGAGGCAGTCAGGGAACTGCTGAACTGCCTGGATTTCCATAAATCTATGGGACCAGATGGGATCCATCCCAGGGTGATGAGAGAGCTGGCAGATGAGCTTGCAAAGCCACTCTCCATCATCTACCAGCAGTCCTGGCTCACTGGCGCGGTTCCAGATGACTGGAAGCTGGCCAATGTGATGCCCATTCATAAAAAGGGTAAGAAGGAGGATCCTGGTAATTACAGGCCGGTTAGCCTGACCTCGTACCAGGGAAGGTTATGAAACAGTTTATACTGAGTGCTATTACACCGCACCTACAGGATGGACAGGGGATCAGACCCAGTCAGCATGGGTTTAGAAGGGGTAGGTCATGTTTGACCAACCTGGTCTCCTTTTATGACCAGGTAACCCGCCTGGTGGATGCAGGAAAGGCTGTAGATGTTGTCTATTTAGACCTCAGCAAAGCCTTTGACACTGTCTCCCGCAGCAGACTCCTGGAAAAGCTGGCAGCCCATGGCTTGGGCAGGGGTACTCTTTGCTGGGTTAAGAACTGGCTGGAAGGCCGGGCCCAGAGGGTGGTGGTGAATGGTGCTGCATCCAGCTGGCGGCCAGTCACCAGTGGTGTCCCTCAGGGGTCTGTACTGGGACCAGCTCTGTTTAATATTTTTATTGATGACATGGATGAGGGTATTGAGTCTTTCATTAGTGAATTTGCAGATGACACTAAGCTGGGAGCGTGTGTCGATCTGTTGGAGGGTAGGAGGGCTCTGCAGAGAGACCTGGAAAGGTTAGATACATGGGCTGAGTCCAATAGGATGAAGTTTAACCAGTCCAAGTGCCGAGTCCTGTATTTTGGCCGCAACAACTCCCTGCAACGCCATAGGCTGGGAACAGAGTGGCTGGAGAGTGCCCAGGCAGAGAGAGACTTGGGGGTGCTGGTCGACAGCTGATTCAACATGAGTCAGCAGTATGCCCAGGGAGCCAAAAAGGCCAATGGTATCCTGGCCTGTATCAGGAATAGTGTGGCCAGCAGGAGCAGGGAAGTCATCCTTCCCCTATACTCGACACTGGTGAGGCTGCACCTTGAGTACTGTGTCCAGTTCTGGGCCCCTCAGTTCAGGAAGGACGTGGAGACACTTGAGCGTGTCCAGAGGTGGTGGACTGGTGAAGGCCTTGGAACACAAGCCCTATAAGGAATGGCTGAGGGAGCTGGGGTTGTTTAGCCTGGAGAAAAGGAGACTCAGAGGTGACCTTATCACTCTCTACAACTTCCTGAAGGGTGGTTGTAGTCAGGTGGGGGTTGGTCTCTTTTTCCCGGCAACAACTGACAGAACAAGAGGACACAATCTTAAGTTGCGCCAAGGAAAATATAGGTTAGATATTAGAAGAAACTTTTTTACAGAAAGAGTGATAAAATATTGGAATGGTCTGCCTGGGGAGGTGGTGGAGTCACCATCCCTGGACATGTTTAAAAAGAGACTGGATGTGGCACTTGGTGCCATGGTTTAGTTTAGTTGAGGTGTTAGGACAGAGGTTGGACTCAATGATCTTGAAGGTTTTTCCAACTTGGTAATTCTGTGATTCTGTGATACCTTATTGAAGTAAATTGACTCCAATTCTTGAAGTAATTTGATTTTGCTCCCTTCTTTACTCTCAAAAAATTATCAAACCTACAACTACTTGTGGATTCTGCTTTAAATCTGGAGAAAAGCAAAGGCACTGAAGGTAAATACCACAAATAAAATAATTACAATCTTAAATTTATTAGGCAACAAATCAAATGAGATGTCTTCAACAAAAGAGATTTTATTACAATTTGGTAAGATTGGAATGGAAGTCCTAAAGGTATGTTTTGGAAATTCGTAACATGTTCATAGTACTGAATTTAGAACACTTACATTGGAAAAAGTACATTTCAAAAGATTCTCCACTGTTTCAGCTAAAAATAAAAGCTACAAAAACCACTAATAACCATTAATAATGCCATATAAAAAAAGACATTATAGTCTTTTTTAGTCATATAAAAAAGATTACTTTCATGAATACTTACTATGTTTGCTGTACAGTAACTGCATACTGCTGAGCTTGACATCAAAACTGTCATAAGCTCTTGACATTATATCTTCAATGGATGTTTGTCCTCCTTTGAGTTCTGATAAGTCCGAACGACTTTTGCTTGTCATCTTAAAAAAGGTAAGAAAGAAGACATAAATCAATTTAAAAATACTCAAAGCATTAATTCTATAAATATTTGCTCCTACCACAACAAATCATTAAGTCCTCACTATAATGTCACAGAGGTTTATAAGTATCACAGCACAGCAAATATCTAAAATTCCTAGCCTGCAGCAAACAAAAAACAGAGTATTAACACCATTTCTTCCTTAAAGAAAGAAACAAAAAACAAATTAAAATGTACAGTATACTCTGCTCAGAATAGTTTTCTTTATTAAGTGGCTTATACTCCAAAGTATAAAGTTTCAAGCCCGTTGTAATCAGTAGAATAATAGTTCAGAATGTTTATACATAAAATAGCACTGCATTAATCAACTCAGACACATGAAATTTATTTCTGAACTCTGTTGAATTCAGTTGCAGGATATTAGAGAAGAAAAGATGATTTGGACTGTACATCATCTATGTCCTTCCTTTAATAACAGTCAATATTCTTTGGTTCAGCTTTGGGACATCCATGCTTTTTTGGTATTTTGCATTTGTATGCGCCCTCTCTGATGTACACTTCTGATGAAATGTGTCTGTCCTCATCCTTATAAGTCTAATAATATTGGATTCATAGTTGATTTTGTCAAACCCAGGTAATATTCAAAAGAAATAAAAAAGGTTTAAAAACTAGCATCTAAGACACAATGTTGATTTTTTCAGTACTGCTGGTCAAAATGACTAAGTTAATAACCTTATTTATCTACTACTGAGACACAGTTTTAATTTTACATGCCATTTTTCCTCTTGGGGCTTGATCTTTTCCAGTATGCAACTGAGGGAAAAAGACTATTTGTTTTGTGTTAAGCATAGTCATACAACAAACAACCAACCTGTCACTTAAGCGTATGTCACTCAAAGTGAATACAGAATTACTAATTGTGAGAGGCAAATGAATTTTCTATTATGGTATTCCTAATTTCTATTAAATCAGGGGAAGCAATCTAGGAGTCACAGTCCCTATAAAAATTAATCATCCATTTCAGGAAAAAGAGCTCACAGACCCAGTCTGATTTTGAAATGTATTCTTCTAAGTAATTCTTCCAAGAGTAATCTTGTATGGGTGGAAAAGGACGTGGGCTATTAGATCTAGAATTAGATCCACGAGTCTGTCTCAAGCACACAAATAGCTACGAAGTGCCAACTCTACAAGCTGCCTACAAATGACCAACATTCAAACAAGCTGGTGAAATTATTAGTCCCTGAAATTACTTGGATTTACAACCAGACCACATAACTTTTAGTAACTACAGGGCCAACTTCTTCACTAATTCTACTTTCTGAAGCAATCCAATACATTCTTTTTAAACATTTTAAGGCCTTGCACTTAGGTCTGGGACAGTCCTATTACCAAAGCACAGCACCATCAAGATTGATGCACCTGATGAGAGCTCTGGTGGAACATGCAGCCACCCAGGTGCAAGGCTGCAGAATATGCCCAACTCTCAGGCCAACACCAGAGTGCAGCAGTAAGCACACCTGTGGGAGTTGTGCCCAGGTAGAGAATTCCTCTGCTCAGTGTCACAGCTCAGAGAGGAGATCAGCAAGCCGACCAATAGAGCTGATCGACAGCCTGAACAGGAGCCAGCTGTGCCCAGGAGGCCAAAAAGGCCAATGGCATCCTGACCTGTATCAGAAATAGTATGGCCAGCAGAACTAGGGAAGGGATTGTCCCCCTGTACCTGGCACTGATAAGGCTGCACCTTGAATACCATACTTCATTTGGGGCTCCTCACAGGAACAAAAACATTGAGGTGCTGAACATGTTCAGAGAAGGGCAACACATTTGGGGAGGGATCTGGAGCACAAGTCCTGTGAGAAGCAGCCAAGGCAGCTGGAGTTCTTTAGTCTGGAGAAACAGAGGCAGAGATGGGCCCTTTCCTTAAACTACCTGTAGATGGGGAGTTGTCTCTTACATGAAGAAACAAGCAATTGAACATGCAGAAACAGCTTCAAGTTGTACCAGGGATGGTTTAGAATGGATATTAGGAAAAATTTCTTCAATTACAGTGTTGCCAAGCACTGGAACAGGCTGCCCAGGGACATGGTGGAGTCATCGTCCCCAGAGGAATTCAAAAGCCATGTAGATGTGGCACTTAGGGCCATAGTTTAGTGGTGGACTTGGCAGTACTCGGTTAATGGATGGACTCAAGGATCCTCAAGATCTTTTCCAGTCTAAATGATTCAGTAGTTCTGTGATCAATACAGGCTGCTGACAGGGGGATTAAGAGTTGCTGTACAGAGTAGGACATGAGGGTGTCAGCGGATGAAAAGCCAGACGATATCTGGCAGTGTGCACCTGCAACCCAGGAAGCCAAACGTGTCCTGGGCTGCATCCAAAGCAGGGCAAGGGAAGCTCTACTCCCACCTCACCTGGAGTACTGCAACCTGTGGAAGCAGGTCCAGAGAAGGGCCAGAAAAGTGATCAGAGGAACAGAATGCATATACTCTACGAAAAAGGCGCAGAGAGATGAGAAGATTCTGGAGAGAATTCTCAGCAGCCTTTCAGTATTTAAAGTGGGCCAAAAAGAAAGATGAGAAAAGATGTTCTGACAAGTCAAGGGGTAAGACTTTAAAACTAAGAGTAGATACAGACTCGATATAAGGAATTTTCTTACAATGTGAGTGGCAAGACATTGGCACGAGTTGCCCAGAGAAGGGGTGGATAGCCATCCCTGGGAACATTCAGGGTCAGGATAGACAGGTGTCTGAGGAATCTGATCTAGTTGAAGATGTCTTTGCTCATTACAGGGAGGTTAAACTCAATGACCTTTAAACGTCTCTTCCAAGCCAAACCATTCTATAATTCTAAATGAAATCACATGTTCAGAAAGTAATTATGTGGAAATTACATAGAAAATTAACTCTCTTTAGAAAGATTTTAAGATTTGAAACAAATTTTTACTTAAAAATCAGACAGCAAACTAAACAGATAGTAAGTAGCAGAATCAATCTTACCCAGAGTACAAGTAAAAAAAAACTAAATTGCCTGAACACATGTAAGATCATTTATCCTGAAGAAAACAAGTTCATCAATGAGTAATAAGATTGCTAATAATATGGACAAAGTCTCTTCTATGATTTTAGAGTGATAAGTTATAATTTTACATACTTCATGCAAGGGAAAAGTAAAAAAGATAAATCATTTTCTCAAACATACCTATAATTTTTTCCAAATTATCTTTAAAATGACCAGTATGTTTACTTTTCTCATTTTAAAGTAAATTCAGTGATTAAAGAATAAGTAATAACAATATGAAAAGTAAGAATACCATTTCATAATTTAAGAAAGAAGTTTACTGTTTTATACTGTAAGGCAATGTAAAAAATTATTAGACATTTTACACGTAACAGCCCAAAGCATCAACAGCAGTTTCGTACTAAAGAAGAGTATTTTCTAGCAATTATTTTGCATTGAATGAATCCACTGAGAAGTTCAGTAACGTCTGTCTTGACTAGAAAGCACTTTAAAATAAATACCTAACAGATAACGTGCAAGAGGTATATTTATTTAATCACTACCATAAAACTCAAATTAAGAAAGTGCAAATTATGTAAAAACTGAATTAGTATTTTCAGTGAATTACTGCATTAGGTGAATACTTACTTTAAAATTACCAAGATCCAGAAGTAGTAAATTTGATGTATGATCATAGAATCCCTTTTGTGGAACAATGATGTATGAAGCCATGAGATTTATTTTGAGGTCAAGAATTTTCTGGGTTTCAATAATATATAACAAACCTGAAAAAACAGTACAATTATTAAATATAAACAAACAAAAGTAGTTCATACAGAACCTATAGGATTAAAAGAAATTATACTCTGTATGGAGTAAAAATTCTGAAAGCCTGTCTATGATTTTGGAACATATTTTACAAATAAGTAGAAATAGTTGAAGTTAAAAAAGGTACAGACATAAAATTGTTCAATACCCAGAATAAACACATTGCAAAGAGATTGAATAATTCAACTTATTTAGAAAGCGCATTAGAAAGCTATGACTTGAATGTATACATCTCCATAGGAAAAGACACAGTTTTAGCACAACTACAATCTAAAATTTGTCTGAGTGTGCCCTCAGAAGAGCATGCAGCACTTGCCTGTTGCTGTTTTTTCACGGAATTCTTCAAGTTTCATCAGAGTTGCTGATGTCAATTGCTCTAAACGTACATCTTTCGGAGGTCTGAAGAAATCCACTAAGCTATTTACTGTCATCTGTAAAAAAAAAAAAAAAAACCACACGGTAAATTTACTATTTAGTGGGATTTTGATGATTTATAGCTCATTCAAATATTTACTTACTGCATCATATACTATTTCCAGTGGTTGTGATTCTATTCTAATCCTCTGATCTGCTTTCTCATCCAAAGGATTAGTCTCAAACATTATGCTTAAAAGTGTGGTACTCTCATCGGAATAGACCGTCCGAGAAGACAGGAGACGGGGTGTACACTTTTCTCGAGACACGCCTGTAACTTCAAGTGAGGTAATTTTTGTTTCAAACCTGTAAAAAAATGTAAGCAGGCTGTTCAGATGCACTATCTGGCTAAGTACAATCAGATGGTAAGAGTATAAAAATTAGATGGGGAAAAAAGACCCCACAAACTAGTTCAACACATTTCACTGTAAAAACTGTATTAATTTTTTCCCATTTTCTTAGTGCGATAGCATTGTCAGGGCCATTTAGATGCACAGAAGTATCTACAGAAAATGCAGAAGCAAAACTTTTTTTAAAAATTATGGATAAAACTGATCAAGATCAATAGTATCTTAATACCACACACAGATTATACTCATATGTCTCAAAGAAGGAACAAGGTTTAAAACAGGAAGGTTACCTTCTCCCAGAATTTTTAAGTCATTACATTTGAAACAAAATTGAAATATTTCAGTATATGCTTTTCACCACCTACTGTGAAAGCACAAAGCAGAGTAAAAATCATCAGTTACATCTTTCACAAATCTAAAAGTGAGCTGGGAACACAAGAACTTTTCAGTCACGTTACATGCCCACGAACAACTGGTTGCAAGATCACATTGCTCAGGTTAAGTTTCAAAAGGAAACTTAACAGATACTTTTCAAAGCAAGCAACAAGTTAGTAACTGGACTGTTTGCACATAATGGCAAACTGAAAAAAAGAAAAAAGAGCATATCCATATTAGCACAAAAAGCTCTAAAGATGCAGAGAACTCAATCATGGAAAGAGTATCCATGATTCATCCCTTAGCTGCAGAAAAATTCTGCTCCAAACTGCACAAAAAAATGACATTTAAATGACACCATAACACAGTCTTAAAATGCCAACTAGTTATCACCACCATTTCACGAGATGCAAAACCAGTTTGAAAGAGAAAGCTCACCTTATTGCTTGTGCACCTGGTCGTTGGGTAAACACTGTACTCAAGTCAGCTAATGCAAATTCTATTAGCTTAGGAGTTTGCTCGTTTTCTCTTATGGATATCGACATGCTTAGTAAGTTCACAGAGAACTTAATGGCTTCATACTAGATATGTCAGAAAAACAACAACACAAGAGTATAAAATACATTAATATACATCTTGATACAGTTTACAAAGAGATGAAAGTTACAACTAAGTTTGAAACTTTTGTTTTCATGCATAGCTTGTATCACAGCTGATATAAAAGTCTAGGAGGAGGCAGGGCTGAACTAAAGAGTAGACTACCCTTACATACCTACGTCTTTGGTATCTTTACCATGTTTTATGATAAAGACCCTCTGATGCAGAGCTAGAAAGTAGTTCATCATATCATCCTTGGTATCTCACATTAAGATGATTTATCAGACTATTTCCAAATGGTTCAAGACAGTGCTATTCCCCATTACAGTCCCTGAATCGTCTCTTTATATAATCACTCATTCTACCTCATCTACCCTCACTCATATTTTAGATTCCAGTGCACTTCCTGATCTCTTATTAAGATCCCTTAGTGCATATTCTTAAAAAGCTTTCAAATATAGTAGTATGTGAATATACTTCAATATTAAAGCCACTATACACTATGTCCATGATCTTATACTTGTTAGAGAAAGCAAAAACTTATTCTTTACTATTTCAGAATATCCAGAAATAAGCTTTATAACCACTATACTGAACCTGCATCTATGGATGCTCTATTATGCAGCAAACTGGCATGCTTCTTTAAAAGGTATCAGAACAGTACTCTGTTATAGAGATAGAGCTTCAAGTAATTTAAAAGTGATTTCCTACCATCTTTATATATTTTTATTAGTAGATAAAGCTACCAGCACTTTGGTATCATATAGTCAGCTATGACTTACTGATTTTGGAAGGGTTGGATCCACAGCTGTTTCACTATATCCAATTGCTGCATAAAGTTTAGCCTTCTCTTCCTGCGTCATCAGTTCTTCAAGACCTATCACATTTCAAGAGGTTAGTTAAACTCAGTATAGATATCTGAAAAATGCAAATATTGTTATACACTTTCCTGTGCTTGGTAGCTTTATAATATACAGTAGATACTGTCAACACGGTACACAATTAGTAGAAGAAAATACCCTGGGGTTTAAAACCAAGTCTTGCGAATCTAAGGCATGATTTAAAATGCTCTAAAATTCTTTCCTTACCTATTCTATTTCCTAGCTTGCTAACAATAGAAGCAGCCTTTCTGGTTTATTTTCTGTGTTCTATAACCTTTACTAGGTGCCTCATAAAACAAACATATATTGCATGAAATAGAAAAAATTTAAAATTAATGCAAGTAGAATTGTTTACATTCCATTAACTTCTACTGCATTGAAGGCAGTTCAGAAGGAACTATGGAAGTAGTTGTACAATTGTACAACCTCTACTACATGCAATTAACAATTACATCAGCAAAAGAAAGGCTAAGAGAAATGTAAACAGCAAAAATTTGATAATGAAGTTCCACTGTAGGCACCTAGGACTCTAATAGATTCCTAGTAACAAAAAGAATGCCAATAAATGATCATACTTGAACCCTTTACTTCTTGGTTTTGTTCATCCTTTTTTCCACCTGACCAGCTCCACATCCAACTAAACCAGCCACCAGAACTTTCATCATCTTGTTTCACTCCTGGTCTGTAGATTTTCAATCCAGCCTTAGTTGCCTTAAATTTAAAAAATATACAGGTAAGTAATTTTCTTCATGTTTTTTATTCATTTTCCTAAGAAAAATATAGACCCAAGTCAGCTCTAACATATCAGAACATCATTAGACAACCATTAAAAAGGCAAAGTATTGGTTTTTAGTTCCCCTTCTAGTCACTTTTTCAAGCACACAGTGCATTATTGGACCGATTTTATTTTGTATAACAACCACCATTACAAAAGAACAGAGCATGTAAAAGGTCAATAAACATTTCTTACATAGCACATTTTCTCTCTAGCTTTTATCATAAAAGAAACCTCAGCAATATATAGTGGCTTTATAAACAAACATGTAAAATACGTATATAACCAATTAAATAGCCATCACAGGCCAAATTTTACATTTGCCCTATATTTTTCATTTCAAGATGGATACCCAAAGCAATTTAAAAGTATTTACTCTAACTGTTCCTGCATGTGAAATAGTAATGAAGTCTCCCGTCCCTCACATGCATTATTTCCACAACTAGGGGACGCCCTAATTGATGCCAGTGATGATTCCAATACCGGGTCCTCACAGAAAGTGTAGACTACATACAAAATTGACCACAAACTAACTTTCTTTGTGACTAATATGATCCAAAAATATACTAACAGTAGCATGTAAGTCCTAAATTTAAAGATACTCTAACGAAAGTGAGACAGGGATCCCTTCTCAGCATTCAAAACCCAAAGACCTCTGCAATACAGTTAGGAAGAAGAGCTGACTATAAATTGGTACTCTGTAGGGACTTGTCACATCTATACACCTACTGGCCAAAGGAAGGCAGGATTCACCACAATAACATAAAGGCTCCTGAATTTATATTATTGATTCATCTCAGAGAGATGATGCAGAATGTCAGCTTAACAACACAAAGCTTCATAAAGTTTGAACAAAGTCCTCTTTATAAAGGTTACCATGTTATCAAGCAGAGGTTACAAAGAAAAAAATGGACGGGCCTTAGATAAAAAGATGTTAAGTCTGGGAAATTACAAGTTTCTAGGATAGTGAGGGGTTGGTGCTGAAGGACAACTGCCATGGAGAATAAGTGATGTTTAAAACTTTGACTCTTAACATGCCTGAGGCAGAAGAAGGCACCAGAGTCCAAGATAAGAAAGACTGCAGTCAGAAGCCACTTC
Organism: Petroica traversi; assembly: GCA_025920805.1. NCBI lineage: Eukaryota > Metazoa > Chordata > Aves > Passeriformes > Petroicidae > Petroica > Petroica traversi. The sequence goes on from JAHLSL010013749.1 coordinate 4,715,405, forward strand.
TGCAAAGATGAAGAAAAAAATCTGTGCAGTATGGGAACTACAAAAATTTGCTGAAGAATCCTCTTGAACTTTCCCTGTCCTCCTTTTACAATGGTTTAGTAATCAACACAGTCATAGACTTAAAGCTTAATCAGCAAGGTCAACTATTTTGACTAAAAGAGAGAAGTACTTGAAAGCTGGGTGTAGCCAGGTAGATCAGTCTCTTTTCTCAAGTAACAAGCAACTGAACATACAGAAATAGCCTCAAGTTGCGCCGGGTGAGGTTTATATTGGCTATTAGGAACAGTTTCTTCACTGAAAGGGCTGTCAAGCAAAGGAACAAGCTGCCCAGGGATGTGGATGAGTCGCCATTCCTGGAGGTACTTAAAAGGCACACAGATGTGGTGCTCTGCAACAGAGTTTACTGGTACACTTAGCAGTTTTCTGTTAACAGTTCCAACTTGGTGATCTTCCAGGTCTTTTCTAACTTAAATAATTCCATGACTCCATCCTGTGATCTTACTTAGGTAAATCCTAAACGTCTGTCCTAACATTTCTCAAGCTGATACAGAGACTAGATGCTTTGCTCACTGAAGCTGCTATTTGGTACTTCAAGTGCCATAAAGAAGCAAACACAGAATCAGGTTTGGAATATAAAGTTCTGGCTACAAAGTTGCCTGAAAATCAGCACTGTGATCACAAATGTGATTTCTGAGGAGCTTAATTTCAAGGTCTAGATAAAAGTGAGCCCTTGAAATTCAACTCTTGGATATGCTTTAAAGAAATAGAAAAGCCTCACAAATAGCAGGATCATTTGCCTGGCTTTATTCAGCCCACATCTAATGGGTGCTCCTTTAAATACCTGGCAGATTTAAGGTTGGTATCCTAACTGTCAGGATACCAAACTGGTAGTAGATTTGTCTCTTTTAAGTCCTTCAAATCCTTTCTCAAAGGTATGACCTGATAACAATAACACAGATGGGTCCTGACAGATAGATAGAGACAGAACACAATTTAGAATCATTGTGACCTGATTTTCCATACTTTGAAATATATTTAGATAATCAGACAGCACATCTTTCAAGACGCACTTCTAACAATTTTCAAATTGTTTGGCAAGACTTAAAGCCAAACAACTAAAAATTCATTTTCTTGCAACCTACTTCTAAGTATTACATAAATGTATTTTAAAACTCAGGATTTGAAGGGGTAGTTAGGAATGCAACATGACATAACCTTTCATAAGCAGCATAATCATACTGGGGAAAAGAACAAAACTAGACAGGAAATATTTCAGGATTTCTATCAACTTGCTAGAAGCTAGAGGAAAAAAGACAGAGGAAACACCAAGAGGAACTATACACTACAAGAGAAGACTATTCCAAAAACAAATGAGAACTCAACCAAAACCAAACCTTCCCCACCCCTTGAAAAGCACTCCAATTCAGCCAGACTGAAGGGAAACATTCATGAATGTTTCTTCTGGTTCTGTTAAAGTATGAATAACAGTAACATGAGTATCCAAATTTGGGTGTACATACAGACAAATAGAAGGAAAAAATCACATCTATAGATTCCTCTTCAGAGTTTCAGATTAGAAACACAGTATCTGTGACTGAAGCAATTGCATATATACTATATTTAATATAGTTCACATACTGAAGGAAAAAAAATCATATTGTTTTCAAGCACTGCCATAAGCAGTAACTGATATTTATAAAGTTTAATTATTAACTGCTGCTCCTTTCAGATTGCAAACGTCTTAATCTGCTTCTGTTTTTAGGTTCCTTGATTATTAATGGAGAAAGATCACAGATTTCAGAAAACCTATAAATATTTCACTTCAGTGTCCTAGAAAGTTGGTCAGACACGACATGTAAAACTAAGCAGTACATTAACCCTGGAAAACCAAGGCTAAAAAATTAAGTGTAACTACTCAAGTCAAATTATCTCTAATTGTATCAATCTATTTAAATGTATTCTGCATTTGCTCTACTCCGAGTAGCATTTACATTGCATCTCTTTGCAAAGAGTCAAATGGGGAGGTTGAGGAGGGACCAACGCCACAGCTTTGACTTCAGTCATTCTTTGTCCACATTTTCCATAGTAGATCTTTCCCACCAGAGTAGAACAGAATTTATCCCAGACCAGTCATTTTGAAGAAGCAGTATATGGAGTTATTTAATTTTTGTTCAATTGCAATGTGAAAAATATAATAAAAAACCATGAACAAGTTAAATTGAAAGACTATATGATACACAATTCAATCACCATAGCTAAAAGACATCTGCCTAAAACCTCCACAACCTCATGTTTCAGTTATTCATAGACTCATTTAAATTATGTAATTTTACCTCAACTTCTGCTTGTTGCCTTGCTAGTGTGATGTTAAAAATATCCAAGGCCTTTTCAAATTCCTAGAAGAGAAGTGAGAAATTATTTTTGACAATTTGACATTGTTACATTCCACAGCTTAGTTTTACAGCAAACAACAAGCAATTCATGTTATGCAATCCAAATTAATTTGCTTAATTTGAAAACTTAAAACAAACCTGGAAAAGAAAAGCACATCAGTTTAAACTGTTCTTTCTTGCAGTTTCTAATCGAAAGATATACATCATGTATTTGTTAATACTCACAGGGAAAGGTAGTGACAAATTTACAAGTATGGCCAGTGAAAATTATACTTTAAGTTAGAACTGATTTAGGAACATTTTAACATTTAAGTCTGAACAAGTATCAAGATGAGCAACATTTAAGTCTTAAACAGAAAATTACTAACCTCCAACGATTTTAAAATTTTTTCATTCGGTTTTTTTGACGTTATCTTTGTTTTATACATCTCTTTATAGGTCTTCACTTGCTTCCTATGATGCAAAATATGTTCCCATGACCACATTTGGAGCTTAGGTTGAACATTTACTTCAAGGATGCCATAAATAACGTATTTCCACCTAAAGGCAATGACAAACGTTTAGCTCACCTTTCTTGGGTATATTGAAAAGTCTCCTAAGGCTTTGCAGACTCTCACTAAATACAAATTCAAATTGCCAAGAGTAAAATGCCCTGACTTCTACTGCACTTCTGATCAGCTGAGAAACCTCAGAATTTTACACTTTCTCCTCACAGAAAGTTGAAAGGTTGCCATTTCCTAAAATTCAAAGGTAATTGTGTATGAAAAGTACCCACAAAAATATGTATGAATGTGTGAGAATAATAAAACTATATTAGTAAGGAATCTTCTGAAAATAAATCAAACCCTTGCCATCTGTGTTGCAAAGGTTTGCCTGTTCTTAGGTAATAGCTATTTTCTTGCAATACTATCTAACATTTAACAGGGGGGGCCTTCATTTAAACAAATTTATGATACAAAAACACAATAAGACTTAAGTTCCTGAGAATACTTTTTAGGATCCCAACCACAGGTTTTCAAATATTGTGTCCTCAGCTTTGATTTGAGGTCCTCATCAACTTCTTATACTAGCTTAAGAAAAAATAATAAAAACAAAATAGAGTTATTTTCAGAAGGAAATGAGTTCTAACCTCCTTAAGCAAGAAGCAATTCCTTGGTAATTATTTCAAGTTAATAACTAACAAATTATTTTCAAAGTCTGAGGTTGCCTACCATATCTTGGCGTTGTTGTGCAAAGGAACGTCAGGTCTGTACTTCCTATATGGCAGATTTCGAGTCATCATATCAATAGACTCAAGAAGCTCCATAACACTGAAGTACTAGGCAAACAAATTCAAACTGAGGATTATTATCTTTATGAGAACAAGAAGTATCAAGCTTCTCTTTGAAGAGAAAATCGGTTACAAAGAAAAATAAGACTAAGTTAACAGATTCTATATGTAGACTATAAAATTTCAGACTGTCTTTCCATTCTTGGAAACTAACTTGTTTACCACATTACATATAACTTCAGAAAAACAGTTTGTACCTGTGGCTTATTGAATTCAACGGTTATATCCTGTAAGTTTACATCTAAATCTATTTTCGGTGACGAAAAGTCAACGTCAGATCGAGGATTCATAAGGAGTTTGGCTTTAGCTGAAATTGGGCGGAATACTAAAAAACACAAATTGATATAAAAAGTGCAATTAAATTATTTAAGACTGTAACAAATTACACATATACTTATCTTAAATTATGACAGATTATCAGTTTTAAAACACTGGGCTTGAAAAACATTAACTCAACCAATACAGCTTAAAACAGTATATGTAGAGGGATTTCTGTTAGACAACAGGAACAGAGCTTATTTGACAGGACTGGACAATCCAAGCCTGCCTGCAGTGTATGTCCCACACGTAGCTCAAGGAGTAGGAGAAGCAGATGTGCCTCAGTGTCCTTGAACAAGGAAAGAGTTACAAGAGGAATGCACAACACAGGTTACAGAGCTGGACAGCAGAATCACAGATGTTAGCACACCCCACCAGGAGCACTGTGCATGATGAACAATTAGGTTTAGCTGTCGGTGTGTACATTTGAGCTATGAACAAACTGTGGAGATGCTTTTGCCACATGATAACCTAGCAAACATATAAAACTATGTTATTTTTAGCAATAAACTGAGAACAATCAATAACCATATTGCTGCGTGTCATTACTCTGGGCTCTCTCCCGTGGGGATCCTCTTCAAGAATACAATCTATACATGAGTTTCACTCTGGTAACATTTATCAAATAAATTTTTGCAGAACATTACCACAAACTTTCCTGTATGCTGAATTACTTACAGCTATTTCAATAAATAGTTTACATTTGTAACAAAGGTAATCTTTTTTGGCTGTGATACATTTATAGTACAAGCCAGTTTCAAATATAGCATGTATTTCACTATGGGAACTCTTCCATAAGATTTTATTTTGTTACAAATGCTTTAGTCCTTGCTATATTATACTCACAATGGTGGTTAAAACCAAATATTCCATATTTCTAAATCCAAGCCCGAGTAAGCATATGGATTCTACATAAAAATGAGGCACATCACAAGAAAAAATATCCAGAGCGGAAGTATTTTATCTGTTCCACAGTTTAGCAGTATCAGGCATTTGAAGCCACGTTTAGTTCAATATTTTCGTTTCAGCAATTGATCCAGCAGTAAGAATTTTTGTATTACTTGAGTTTGTGTAAATCAGATTTTATCAAATGTGATTTCTTTCATCTCAGCAAAAATACTGACGTATTACCTACATATCAAGTATTCCAAATTCCACACAAGTGGAAACATGCATTTTTGCAAGATGAAACCATGAAACTTTTAGCTACACCTGGTAGCATTTCAATTAACTTCCTAAACTTCTTTTTTTATGGCTCTTATACATAAGTATAATGTTCATATTTACAAGAAGTGGTAAATTAGACTTCATGCTAATTACCTTCTTATCAAAGTTTTAATCTAAAAACTTGTCCTAAATGGTACCAAATTTTCATTTACCACAGAACACCAGCATGGTCTGCATCTCTGATGGTACTGCTGAATTTAGAGTGTAAATCTTGAATCATAAGATTTACATACACCTCTTTTGAACTTACTACATAAAGAGTTAAACAACTTTGGTTTTCTTGCAAAAAGAGTCAAAGGCAGCAACTAAAAAAGATTGATAAGAAATCAGAAGAAATTACTAGACAGTTCTCTGTCAGTCAACACAGACTCTTCCAGGGGAAGGCAGGAACATAAAACTGACAGTGCCTTTTTTGACCCTGGCTATAGAGAACCAAGGACTTTCTTGCTGAAGAATAAGCCACTTCCAAGGCCATTCAGCCTTGTAAACAGTTTCTAAACAATCACACAAAGCATGTGATAAACACAAACCTTGTATTTTCCATACAATGGAAAGTAAACTATCACAATGTTTGAGTGATGCCAATGTGACTTTCAGAGTTATGTAAACAACACTCAAAGCAATATAACCTGCAATATTCCCACTAAAAAAAAAGTTAATGTTTCAAAGTTGTGTGATAACTGTTTCCACTGCTCATAAAAAAAGATACTTTGCATAAAGCAGGTGACCTCAAAAACACACTCAAACTAGTCTGAATTCATGAAACTATAAAATTTACGTGGTACACACATAGTTTATTGCTAAACTTCATAAGTAAAGGAATTAACAACTAGATGTTAAGAATGAAGATTTATGTATGAGTTCCATTAGAATAATACATGATCCAAGACTCATTTTTATCAAGGCCTTTTTAAGGCTACCTATACAATACAGTACTAACTGTTAGAAAGACAGTTTTTCCTACAGGATTAAAATGCACTCCTTAATATGATTTCTGAATAACAGCCAAAGTGACAACCTCTTGGACGCAAAATGAGAATTATGAATGCATATGACAATTGATGCCTTTTTCCTGGTGTTATGAAAATGAAGCTAGACACTGTTAAGAGGGTTGGGGTCATTACCTCAGTATTTTAATCAGGATCCCATTTGATGCATCCACTTCACCCAGGTGACAGTGTGGCAAAATGCACACCCACCGTCAATCACACACACCAGTCATAGACTTTACACATCAGCAGATCTAACAAGGGAGCCCAATTATGAGGTTAGGGTGGGCTAACCTCTAGTTTACGGAATCTGTCCTGCTAGGAGACCTTGGGTTCCTGAGATAGAGGGATGTTTGGTCTCCCTGGCTCTGCAGTTCTGGGCTGTTCAGTCTCAGGATCGGCAGAACACTTACAGAACACTAAGCACCAAACTAAGTGAAGGGTTACAAGCATGCATGCTAATACTTGTGGATACACAGAACTGTGTAAAAGGGATATAAGAGAAAACGAAAAAAATCATTCCGGCATCACAACTATATAACACTTACCAAAATCATAACCCTCTGGAATCACGTTGTGGCTGGCAACTCCCTGTTTTAAGTTAACCTACACAGACAAAGGAGTTAAAAGAAAGTTGCATTTCTATTTCCAGATAAAGTTCCTAAAGTATAAAGGGTTAGCATTTTTAAACGGATTTCAGATAATCCCTCTGACGCAAAGTAAAATTCAAAATACTCATCTGTGTTTTAAACAGCAAGATATGTCTATCTTTATCTAACAAAAATAGGAGTGATAAGTTGACCATCAATTCTGTAAATTTTGTTACTGGAAGAAAACTTCTTTTTTAACGTTCTCAGATGGGTGCTACACTTCCATCACATAAAAGCCTTAACACGTACTACTTTTTCCTAAAAATGCCTTTAGTTACAAACAATTCCCCAGTACATTGTCATAAAAAGTAGCAGGACTGAATGTGTAGCAGGACTGAATGTTCCCTGCTTGGCAGTTTCAACTAGAATGTTAGATACACTATCCTGTGATTTACTTACCAATGATTCATCACAACCACCATGGTAGAACATCTCAGATTTCACATTCCAATAAGCAAAAAGGTTATCCAGTCGCACAAGCTGAAAATACAACAGAACACATGTATTAGTATCTACAAATTTAGGTTAATAATTTGGATTTCACAAAGTCTGGATGAATAAAAATATTCAGATTACTTTTATTATAGAGCCTAAACAGTTACATGTTTTCTTGGTTTTATTTTCTGAAGAAGAAACTCTAATGAAGCTTGTTTTATTAGTAATTTTTTCTTTAGCATATAGTTTATACCGTACCTTGTGGAACAACTTGGCAGTTTCATCATGTAAACATGGATTCCAATTCTTATCCGAGGTCTGAAATGAGAATTAAACTAAGTTACTCAAATATGTGTAATTCAAAAACATGTTAAAAGTGAAACAAACTACAAAAAAAGAAAGTGGTGTCATCATAAATTACCATTAAATACCATGGAAAATAATGGGCTACAATCTTCTGATTTAAGAAGATTAATCCATTATTTTAAGTGAGAATTTGAATAGGCTACTTGCCCCCAGAAAATATGTGCACTTATTACTGATGTGCACACAAAAACCAAAGGCACTATAAAATTCTGTTTTCAGTATTACAAACAGTTTTCCTTTAAACCAGTATTATTTTTAGGCAGGATCTTTGGACAGACATAAACAAGGGATTGAATTGTTTTATAATTCTGGAAGCAACTCATTTTAGTTTGAGCTTAAAGAAGACCCTTTAATGTGCTAGGAACAAGCATTCATGAGACCACCATTTCATTCAATAAAGTAACATTTACTTAAGACATATTTTCTTTAAGACTAGCAGTTACACAGCAAAAACTACTGAATCAGAGCAACTCAGCACAATCAGCATACTGCCCCTACTACGCAGTATTACAGAAAAAAAATTTCATACCATGTGTGGTGACTACTCTTAGCACCCTAACGTGCAGTCCGCAGATCAAAAAAGAAAAATTTGCTCTAATTGAAAAAAATGTCATCCTTTTTTCCTTTTTTTTTCCCTTTCCCCCACTCCCTGTCACAAGGTAGTAACTTCCTTTCTTGGAGCTCAATTTAGTTTCAGTAATATATTCAGAGTTTGAACAGCCCAAATGCAGCAAAGTGAATTGGAAACCATAAAGTGCAGCAGACAAAACAGTAAGAATTTCCTCCTAAAGATCTACTTTAATGCTAGCATTTTATCTTTCATGGCATACCCACCGCAGTACTTATGCTGAATTTGATAAACCAAATAGTTACCATTGTGCATTGCTGATGATTATAGGTATAGTTTCATTAGACAGTCTGTTACCAGAAAGTACATCACACAAAACCACAACTTCACCCATTTGTATATATCAACATGTTTTTGAGATAAAAGATGAAAAATAAAATTACCTGCAAACTTAGATTCTGAAGTGAAATCCCAAATGACAAGGGGTTATCACGATTTGTGATCTAACAGAACACAGGAAAAGACAAGAAGAGAATTGGTTAAGAATTTAAGTATCTTTATTGCTTTGGTCCAAGATTTTTTCTGGTTTTCTTTTGCTTTTTTTTTAATAAGCCTAAGTACATTCCACAACTTTACTAGTATTCTCTCAGCATGAAAAGCAACTAGAAGAAATCAGACAGGTTCCCAATTTCCCGTTACAGTGCACAACCCCTTATGCTAAGCTACACGAAAGTACTTACATCATCTTCATAGCGAACATGGATGTTGGAAATTTTCAGCTGAAGATTTTTGATGACCTGAGTAACTAGCTTTTCTACAAAAGTGTCTTGTTTTTCTTCTTTTACTTTATCTATGTTAAAGGAAAATAATTTAATATTTTGTTTACATTTCAATATTTTTTTTAGTTAGATGACATATTAACATAATAAATTTAGCACAATAAGTGTTTGAATTTTCTATTACATTGTACTCCAACTGTCTAATCTACAACATTTATATGCTCAGACTAAAAGGTTTCCTAGCTTTACTACCTGCTGAGTGAAGACTCAAATAGTTCAAAAGAATGACCAGCACCCATAGATTCTCAAGTTGGGCAAAATGTATTTCTTTGAAATACCAGAAGTTGAATTTAAAGATAAGAATTTGCATGTATTGAAGAACAGATCGAAATTAACCTTTAAAAAGCTTATTAGTAAAAATGCTTTCATATAGGAAACAAAGTTTAACTGTTTCTTATAATACAAATGCAATATTATAAAAGCCCAATTTATATCAGATGACATCAATGCTCCAATCTTTTTATTTTCAGAATGCTGGTTCTGCAATACTGGTGGCAATTATAACTAAAAAAACATAACTAATAGATTTTTAAGTAACACAGGAAAACAAGAATCTAGAACACTGACAAAGTCTGCATTTTTCTGGATTAAAATAAATAAAGAAGCAGCATCACTTTCAATAGCTTTTCCCACTCTCACCTTGGTCAGCTATCTTCTGCTTTGCATCCTCTATCCTCTGCAATTCCCTTTGTCTTGCTTCCAAGAGCTGCCTGGCTTCTTTCTCAGCATCATATTTTATGCCTAAACACATAATGTAAAAAAAGTATAGTACCAAAAAACTTAATATATTTCTTAGGCTACTCTATCAAAAGTTGCATTTTTGTAACAGTTACATAATAGTAAAAAAAATTAGGTGACAAAATGTAAATTTCTGAAATACTTCTACTTCATTTTTTAACTGTAATTGCTAAAAGTATCTACTAGGAATAAGTTCATTAAAACAGTAGCAACCCATTCCAGATAATTCTGAAATTCCACCAATCCATAGTCACTTCTTCCTATACATTAACTTACTGGCTGTGGGCACAATAAGCAAATAAACTCCATCAAGGACTGCCTCAACAGGTTGAGTATAAAGGTTTTGCCATGGAATCTGTAGGTTAAGTTGACCTACAAACACAAAAGAAAAAGGTTGAAGTATATAGTTAAATAGTTGACTTGAAAAGAAATGCAAAGATAATCAATATTAAACACTAAATCTCTTCATTATCATACAGAAAAGACACAAGTCTTTCCTTACTCCCTAGAATTACATTCCTCATTCTTAATAGCAATGTCTCTCTCCTTGAAAATCCATTGCAGCACTCCCAGAAATAAGAAAAACACTTGGGCAGCTCATACATCATCAGCCAGTTAAACACAAGGTTTTGTGAGCTCAGGGATCATGAAGTTACAGTGTCTCTCCTTCTTCACCCAAGTTCCACTCTTAATAAAATATTAAACACATTATTCCAGCGTAGATATAAAGGAAGCATAATGGCTTTAGACCTAGTTTACTTTAAGAAAGCACTAACTTTTACAAGACATTCAACTTGCAACGAGAAAACTTTATATTTTAGCAAAAACAAAGAAGATGAAAAAGCAAGTGAAATGTAAAAATCAGCAGAGTCTTGTGAAGATAAGAAATGAGATCAAGTCCAGTCCAATTGCTCATCTGTGCTGTGTTGGTCTCTTCTCTCATTAATACTGAGGTGATTAAACACAACTTTAACTTCATTAAAAGGAACTTCTTCAAAAAGTTTTTTTTTCCACAAGAGATAAACTTCAGAGTATTCAAAGTATATAAATCAAAGAACTTATGGAAATTAGGCTGCCTAAAGTCACTTGCAAGGAAAGGTAGTAGGTTTAGAAACCCCTGCATGTGTACAATATAAAATGCAACTTACTAATATGTCCTGCTTTAACTTTAAATGGCACATCCAACTGACTCTGAAAGAAAGAGGTTTAGAAAATTTGAAGTCAATTCAGCAACTTGTGAGCTGTTCCAATGCAGGAAAAGATATTATGATAACCTTAACAAACTTACACAACATCAACCACAGGAAAAAAAACCCAAAACAGTATAATAGATAAGCAAGCATGTGGTTACCAATTTAGACTCTTAAGCCATGTTAGGCTTAATACATTCCCAAAAACAAAGTCTTGCCTTTGACCTAAGCACATTCTTTTAGCAAATGCTGAGAATTCTCTTAAAGGAAAAAAAATTAAAAAGCATACACTTTCCCCTTTAAACTTAATCTCAAATAATTCAGATAACATATATGGGTGCAAAGATAGCAAAACTTCAAAAGAAAATGTATCCTTAAATACGGACTGAAAAATTAAATCCAAAATATGGCTCAGGAATAATTTTTGCAAGTATTATTGTTATTTTCACTAGCTTACCAGTGCATTTTCTTTTATTTCCAGATTCTTTAGTGCAACAGCTCCTAAAAGAAAAGAAGCCAACAAGTAAAACCAGTATAAGTAAAGTAGTAGTGGTACACACTGCAAGCCTCAAAGTCCCTATCAGTGGGTTACAGAAGCCTAGACACTAAGGGGGCTAATGTGTCTGTCTCAAACACCAATGGAGGATAGCAGTGGAGTCACCCAAGATTTATTGGTAAGAGTATGCCATGAGGAAGAGTGGGATGTGACAGGAAATGAGGGTCATAAGTCAGAACTCTTCTTGGACAAAGGTCTGTGTCCTGCCTCCTGCAGTTGAGTGCAAGCAAAGGAATTACTTCAAGTAGCAGGCATGCATGGTCAACCTAAGGTCAAGCCAGTATGGAGAGATGAAGACCACCAGAGACCCCAAAGCCTTCTAACCCATTTCCAGAAAGATCTAGAAGAATGAACTGCAAATGACAACTCACCTGCATAGTAAACAAGTAACTTAGCTCCAAGGCACAGAAACTTTAACTGTATAAAGGTACCCATATCAAACCTGGGGCACACATGCCCCATCAGCTGCACTGATGCTGGAGTCAGGACTCCCAATCTTTCTCCCTATCCTTCTCTATACCACACTTCAATCTCTACATCTATCTCTCTCTTCTTTTTCTCTCAATCCCTTACCCAAGACCTACCACCATATGTTTATACCATAAGGGACTAATTTAGGCCAATTTCCATGGTGAGTGTATAATTAATAATAAAACATTATAAGTTTTTACATACACGTGGCTTCTTATTCCTTTTTGACCATGAGAACCTACAAATCTTGGGAGCTCCCTTCCCCTTCACAGTGGGACATCCTAGTGGTCCATGACCTATGGTTCCCAAAACTTTTACTGTGGAAGAGTTCCACAGCCTACACATTAAATATCCATGAAAGACAACTGAGACCCTGAAAGATTAATTATTATACAAAATTAATAGCTGAGATTGTCTCAAGGAGCTTGCATGTCCATGAAAAATAACCTAAAACTACTCCAAGTAAAAATGCTGGAAATCACTGTCTCAATTTTGTAAGGACTCATTTTGAAATTAAAAGTTAGCTTCTTTTTCCTCAACCATCTGTTTCCTATGCTTGTAGAAATCTAGCAACTCAATAAATGTGACTGTAATTTTAGCCCTCAGAAGGTCTTACTCTTGCCAGTTTTATTTATAGGCTTACAAAAATTCACAGGAAGCATTTCAGTAATCTAATTTTTAAGGACAGAAATTCAGTGTACTGTGAACGAAGAAAATTTGAATTGCAAGATCAGCTTAACAACACACTTCATATTAAATACTTGCCTTAACAAAATAAATATTGGGACCAGAAAATTCTTAACTTAAATAAGCACGTGGTCCAAAGCAAGGTTTTTGGCAAAATCTACAAGAAGAATGGAACTTCTGTGATGGTTACTTTCAAATTAGTTGTATGGCATTAACATATGCACATGGAACAGGCACCTGATACAGCTGAGCAGGGGCATAAATGAGATTCCAGAAACCAGAGGCAGATCACAGGCCTGGAAAGGAATACAACTTCAGGTTGCAAATGAAGGTTTAATTGACTCAAAAATGCTTTTCTTTTGGGATGCAGGTCAGAAATAGCAAAATGTATGGGGGAAAGGGAGCTCCAATTGCAAGAATACTCTCGCATTTATATAGTTCTAATGGCAATAAACAACTGTTCAAAGTACCACCAATTTTGGGAAATTGGACCCAAATCTCAAATATGCACACATTAGAAGAATTGGCTCAAGCTGTTGAACTGATATGGAAGAGCTGATCAGGTAAACTAATCTATCCATCTCATAGCACTCACAAAATACTATTAATTTTTAATGTTTTAATTTATTTATTGCAACAATTTATAATCAGTTCCCAGTAGAAGTCTATACATCTGACATGTGCTAACATCAGCCTCTCCAGAGAAGGACTGCATAGCTGATGATGCTGCTATTAAGCCTTAAAACACACACACATTGCCAGGAGCAACAGAAAAGAAAAAAAATAGAAGAGCATTCTCAAAAGTAGTCTCTAACTACTCTAGGAACTAGAGCTATATAGTCTTTGTAGGCAGTAACAAGGTCATAGTTTTATATACCATTGGTTCAATTCCACTCTAAATTTATTCCCTGATAAAGCTTACTCTGCACAGACCATTTCAACGTTTGCTTCTTCAATAAGATACTATTAATCGTAACTGTATTCATGGCAAGTAATTCTAATGGTATCCAGAGCAAGGGTTCAGGTTCGTAACCAAGTCACCAGGCGTGACATGCAATTTCTGCAGGTCAGTTGAGCCATGCTAAAAACATTCGCAAGGAAACTGTAAGACTCCATGACACATGAAGCAGTTTAACTGGGTTGAGTTTCTTCACTTTCACTGATGGCTATGTAAATATTCCCTCTCATTTATCAAGGGTCTGACACATGCCACAGCTCTGCGGAGGCACAGTAACTCAAGCTACAATAATTTGGCAGCCTGGATGCTTCCAAAAACAAAGTCCTGCAAAGTAAGGATTATCTTAAGCATTTACAAACAATATTTTGTGATGGCAGAACTATTTCTTATTCTACCTGAGCACATCATGATGGCAGACAATAAATATGGAATCTATAATGTTTCAAAAAGGAAGACTTTAAAATTTCTACATTAAATGCTGGGATTTAAAAAAACACTTATGATTTTACAATTAAAAAGTTTAATGTTTTATTTAAGAATCACTAGAAGAAATACACAGTAGTAGAATTCCATGCATCTGAATTTTAGTATAAAATTATTGAAACACGTTTACTAAAATATAACAGTTTACTTATAAAAACCTTGATACAGTTTGATCACAGTAAATGGATCACAGCAAAAGCACACAAAAGGCTACTGAAGAGGCACTAGGTTTTATGTAAGTACAAGTAGTTGGAGCTGTATAAATATCTAGGGTTAAACATGCAGGCTACCAGCCAAAACAATAACAAAAGCCAGAACAGTTATAAATATCTATAGCAAAGTCTAGGATTTATTTAGGCTAATTACTAAGCAAATCTTTAGATTTACTGCTCTCTGGACAACATGAATAATTCAACAAAATAAAACAATTGTCAAAATTCTAGAATAAATAAGTTTATAATTTTAATTTTAGATACTCAAAATAACTTCATGAATTTCAGTGCATGAACCAACATCTACTACCAAGGATTCAACTTGCAAAGAGATCTAGTAAACTATTTCACCAAAAAGGCCTAACTGAAATGTTGTTATGGTTATAAACAGAAGATAAAGGGGGGGGGGAGTAATCTACATAAAAATCCTGTAGATTTTACCTAATTAATCACTTTCTGCTGTCTTGTAACTAAAGGGGCAATGGAAGGAAAGCAGATGAAGCAGACGAGAGAGAGATGAAATATCAGGAAGTGCAAATACTTTAGCAGGATTTGATCAGTACCCAACACTCCTGTTCAAATATTTTAACAAAATTTCTGCTTTTTTCCAACAGCATTGTCAGCTTGTGACATTTTGATCACTTAACACAAACAGCTGCCTTTGCTAGTTATTTCCCACTTGTGTTTGTGCTGTTAATTATTTCTGTTTAAGAACATCCTCTAAAGAGAAGTTGGAAGTCTTTGAGGATCAGTGTCTGCCAAATACCTCATCTATTGACATCAACTGTAAAACAGGTCATGGAAGGCAGCAAAAACTACTTGACATTACGTATCCATCAAGTGAATTCAAATTACTGTTATGTAAGGGGAGGGGAGGAGGTTGCACCTGCTATACCTAGACAAGGCAAGGTACACAAAAGTAGTTGTCTTTCACTACAATAACAGTTGTAGCCAAAAGAAAGTGTTTCTGTGCTCACAAACATACCAATTATCTGCCTGTATCATCTTACTAACACAGTGGCCCCAAAGAGACAGCAGATATTCAAATAATAAGTTAAGACATTCTTGAGACATTACCTAATAAACAAGCGTGCCAAGTCAACCGAGAATTAAGCTTTTTAAAGGGCATTACAGAGGGCCTGACCAAGTCACTGAAAAGTTATTTAGACATAGAAATCATAGTCAAAAGAAAATAATAGCATCATGAATTGTAATAAAACAATTGTTTCATCTCTCAGCACTGGAAATCTCACTGGCACTTCACTTCTTGTCAAGGGTAAGTCTGTATATCTCACATGGCCGCAGGATCTTTTCAGATATTTTAACTTGACCAGGTCTAGAGCATTCAAAAATATCTAACTCACCCGAATACTTATCTGACCTGTCTATCTAAGCCAAATACTTGCACACTTGTTAACACAGCTCATTGAAACTATCTTTCTTAGTGAAGAAACAATAACTTTCTCTGATGGCTGCCTAACACAGCAGTCTTTTACCCTATTCGTATTAATGGAGTTCCTTAGGCATATGATTTTCTCCTGTTACACTCTTTTCTGATCCTTGGCTTTTCCAGTATTGGCTTTACACATTCAAATTACCTTTTTTTACCTGTGTAGGTTGAGCTACCTTCAACTTTCTGCACTGCCTTTTATATTTCAGGTCATTTCAGTTCTTATAATGTTCTCAGCCATGAGTGTTTTCAGATATCACACCTTTTTTCGATATTGAGAGAGTCTACATTTTTATCCTTCAATCTGAGGGTGTTTTAACAAGGAAAAAAAAAATCAAAGCATTTCTGTAATTATTAATTTGTTCATGTATTTTCTGGAGCAGCATCATCACAAAACTTTACTACAAAGATTGAATCTGGAATAGCTTTAATACAGCATGATGAATTCTCTAATTTATCAAAACCAAAGTTAACACTAAGCATGCTCATTAAAACGTCATTAACAAAGTTCTCAATTTACAGAAGCTGAAACTATGTAAAATTAGATTTTATACATATATTCAGCCTTCAAGCAGGTTACCAGTCTTAATTTAAACTGACTAGCTCTAAAGTACCACAAGGTTACTTGCTTTCTACAGTCCTTGAGAATAACCCACCCGGGGTTTTAATCATTCAAAGGCAAAAAAACACATGCCTTTTAAAATTTAAGATGCAGATATATATAGCAATTGCGCCATGCTCTAGCATCCAGAAAGCAGTGGTGATTTGTTACAGGGAAAAAAAAAAAAAAACAAGCAACTTTTTTTTGTGTGTTAATTTGATGGATTGAGGACAATTTAATTTCAACAGTACATGATTTATGAAAAATTTAGCAATCTTATCAAGACACACAAAGACAAACACAGTATGACAGTACACAGCTGTAATGGAAACGTTTTCCAAGAACGTAGACAAGCATTAAAACTTGTAAGTTTACACAAAATACAAAGGTAAAAATAGCTTTTTCTTTTTTAAAAAAATACCTTAGTTACAGAATTTTGTAGTTAGCAAGCTAAAAAAATTATCCATAAACTTCAGGTATACTATGAGTGTAGGGAATCTGCTAATCAATGAATGCTCTCCATATAGAAACAGTATTTTACTGCTGTTATTACTAATGGTTACTGCCTTTTAGATAACAGAATATAAGTTCTAGGCCATTTGAGATATTTGAAATGAAAGAAATATTGCAGATGCATAGACCATTAAACACAATTTAAGGAAAAAAAAAAGCATCGTTGCAAACCAGGAAAAAAGTAAAACTGTACAGGTGATGCTGCCCCACCAATGCTACACAGCAGTTCTGAGCCTCTTAGAGCAAGACATAGATATATAGCTCCATATATTAGTATTCACTATAAGCAAGTCAACAGGCTATGTAGAGGAAAAAAAAATTATTCCAATACATAAAATATATAATGCCTCTATAATATGCGTTTCTTGAAGAGGAAATAAAAAAATATGACAGCTGAATAGCAAAACTTAAAAGTAAAATTGAGGGGGGTTGGTTTGTCTTTGGTTGGTTTTGGAGTTGGTTTAGATTTGGTTTCTTTTAGTATTTTTTTAAACTGAGACAATGTAAGATGCCATGACTAACCATCAGCAACCTACAGGCTGTAAAAAGAAGCTTTTACTTTTTTTGTAATGTATAAACATTGTCCAAAACATTTTTCATTAAATATTCTGCCTGTCTTCACTGAACAGAAAGAAGAAAATATGGTAATTTCAGAACTTCAGTACACAAATCAAGCAATTAGTTTGACACAGTTTTGCCGAAAGTTGCAATTAGTCAAACCTTTCAAATAAGTCTCACCTAAACAGTAAAAGATAAGCAATATTAAGCCTTACTGCTATAGATCAAGGATTACTATTTTGTCTCCAGAAGTTTCATGTGCTGTTGCTGTGTTAACACTCCTTATAAAGACTTCACTTTACAAGGATGCTATAAATGCCTTCATTAACTGAAGGAAAATTACTGCAGAGATGAAACTAAATAAGGACGCCATTTCAGAAAACAATCATGAAAACAAAAAATGCCCATGATGCAAAAAGCTCCAGGAGAAGCTCACAAAATCTGGCATATGAGTGCCTAGAAATGGAATTGTAGGTAGGCAAATACCGCGAGGATGTTTCACACCCACTGTAGGAACGCACCTGTAAAAACCCTGAACCTCCGTGTTTGCTTCTGCTGATGCTGCAGACACCTGGGATGCACATTCGAAACCGAGCCAGCAGTGGTAACTGCACGGGGATCTGTTCATGGCCTGTGTCTGACAGACCTTTGATGCTATTTTCTTGTGTACACCTTACCAAGGACCTCAGGAGAGCACACTCAAACAGAACACTCCACTGCCTTCAGAACTGACATGTTAATTTAATTCTACAGACCACTGTTTACCTCGCCTAGCACAGCTAGGCACCGCCTCTGTAAACACCTAAGGCAGTTCTTTAAGGCTAAAAATAACAAACATTCCAGACCTATAGATGACAGCACCAAGAAAAAACGGGATGTCACTGCCGTTCGCAAGGAGGCCACTCACCCCCACCAGCACTAAAACCCTGGCACTAAAACGCCCTCAAAACCCATGGCGTCTATGCACGGTTTATTTCCGGGCGTGGAAAACGCCCACAAGCCAGTTCAGTTTCGCATTCCCAGAGCCAGGTCAGGCTCCCGCCCCCAATTCCCAAACTTTCCGCGAGCACCAGAGACACAGCGGCCAGACAGGGTCCGTCCCCGGCCAGGAGTCAGCCCGGGCGGCTCCGTGCCGACATACAGAACAGGAGCGCCCGTCCATGCGCCGCCACCACTTCGCCCGGTTTCTCTTTCCCCCGCTCCGCAGCTCCTCCCGCCCCGCCGCCGCCCCCCGCTGCCGC